>CAMTDV010000014.1:45337084-45907481 GCA_947069175.1 Scalesia atractyloides
ATGTGCGACAAATGGAAACATGCCATGGAAGTTGGGACAAGTGTAAAAAAAAAAAAGAAGTTATGCATGTGCAACAAGTGGCGATCCCAAGGTGCTGCGCGCAAGTGGCTGGGTTCAGCATGTCGACAAGGGCAATCAAGGGTTAAATTGCGACAATTTGCTAGGAGTTTACCTGTCTCACCCATCCATTACTCGTCTCCAGTTAAAACCCGTACAATTTTATTAATTAAGTAAAAAAAATTTATATTATAAAACGAGTATTAATAATATGAACCCGGGCTAAATTTATAAATAAAATTATACCTTTCGCATATAGTTCGAACTACCAGTTAAACCATTAAGTGGATTTTAGTTCGTTTCCCACGGTGTAACTCTTACTGGTCATAACTCGGTCGGCCGCGTTAATTAATCGGACCGGTCCATTTTTCCAACAGTCTCCCACTAGGACGATTTTGATTAAGTTCGTTAACGCTGACAGCCAGAGGCGCTCTGCTCTAGCTACACATGGCTGCCGCCAACAAGTTATGACACTTTAAAGTCATTAACCAAAACATCTTGGAACATCCTGTTGCAAGACAACGAGCTTATGGTAATCGTTGTCATCTATCCTTTCTGTATAAGACATCAATTGAACAAAGAGACATGGATCAGATTCAATCTCACATAGTGTTCAATCATTATTGTTCTATTCAAGAATCAAAGTGGTCCTATCAAACGCACAGTAAGTTTGGGTAAGGACTTACACTTCACTAGTTTGAATTAACGAGGGTGCCCCGATGTTTAACTGTTACATATCATGTAAGAGTACAAAATCCCATCTTGACTACATACAACTCCCACTGAACTTCAGAACTACTCTAAACAATGTCTTTATGACTGAAGTTACGCGACAGTGGTTGACACTGATCAAAGAACAGTCTTTAGTAAACGAAAGTTCTAGTACGCATCTCAGGTCAAATGATACTAAATGAGTATACCTAAATCAAAATATCTTATGACTAAGATCCATGAAAATGATTTGATGCGAGTTACATCCAAATTCATTCATAAATTCATTTATAATGAGGTCTGTGAGTTTGGAAGTCAACTCCTAGTATATATAACCTCATATAACACTTTTACTAATCAAAATAGTCCCTTGACACTTGGAAGTTCTTTTTCTAATTTTGATATAACTTTTTTTAACCTATCTACTAGTTTGACTTTTCTGATTTATGACAAATTTAACAAAACAATATAATAGCTAGTTTTGTTTATTTTTTTCTTAAAACATCTCGACATAAATTTTATTGAAAGTGAACTTGTATTTAAAATATAGTGTTTTTTTGTATTGTAAGTATAGCAAGTATCAATATCATATCAAAATCGTGATGAAACAAACCTTTACTAATCAAAAAATCGGTACCAGTATTGACATTTTCGGAACCAATATCAAAACTCGTTTGTATGATTTTCGATCAATGTAGAACACCGTTTTATTTTTCAGGTTACATTAGACAACTTTTGTGTATATAAACTTTTTTTGCATAGTAAACTATACCGAGTGTATGTATGGTAACGAATTGAACTGATACCACCTGGAAAACATCGGTACCAATATTGGTATTATCGTACCAAAATATGTATTTGGGAACTGATATCAATAATTGTTTTTATGGTTTTTGATCGATTTAAAACACCTGTCACTATTTTTTTTAGCAAATCACAACTTTTTTAGGATCTCATGAGAAAGTTGTATGTAATGGTGAAAAAAAACATAGAACGCAAACCAACTTAATCAATATTAACTGAACAACATCAGTACCGGTATCGCTATTCTTTTTTATTGTTTTCGATCGGTATAAGGTTAATTTTCTCTTTCGACTACTATAGGCTATTGTGAATACCGAAATGTAACAAAACAAACATATACCGACAGAATTCCCGCCACGAAGCGCGGGAAGAATCTAACTAGTAAACCATTGTAACCAAACTTTGTTACTCTGTGATACATGTAATATATTATTGCTTCCTGAACAACAACAATACCAATATTTGCATTCATTTTTATAGAGTTTGATATCTTTTCAGTTTTCACTTTGCTGTCAAACTGTTTCTATACACCATCGTAACTTTGTAAATTTTATTTGGACTATTACAAATACTATTTTATATTTTGTCTCATGTTAGCTCTTGGAAATCCCATCAGTTCCTTACAAAATGTTATAATAAAAAAAATACCCAATCAATACGAGTCAGATACTAGACACGTAAAAAATGTTTGGTAGCCATGGAAGTGCATACAACACACGCGTAATATTTATTATTGTTTTCAAAACATCATCTCATAACATCATTTCTCCGTTAACATCATCTCCTGCTATGGGCCACCTCATCTCAATGGTGGAGCTCGGAAAACTCATCACCAAACACCACCCTTCTTTCTCCATCGTCGTCCTCACTCTCATCCCCTCCTTCAACACCGGCACCACCACCACCTACGTCCGCCACATCTCCGCCACCTTCCCCGCCATCACCTTCCGCCACCTCCCTGACATCCCTCTTGACCCCCTACAATTCCCTTCAATGGAAGCCATCATCTTTGAGCTTATTCGACGTAGCAACACTAACGTCGATCGCGTTTTACAATCGATCTCTTCATCTTCTAACATCTCCGCCTTCGTTATCGACTTCTTTTGCACCACAGTGATGCCTGTGGCTGATAATTTAAACCTGCCGGTTTACTACTTCTTTACTTCCGGTGCACGCTGCCTTGCACAATTCCTTTACCTTCCGACAATTCAAAAAACCACTACTAAAAGTTTTAAAGATATGAATACACTCATCCATACGCCTGGGCTGCCGCCTATACCATCGTCGGATATGGTAGTCCCAGTACTGGCCAATTGAACCGGTTAAACTGGATGCCGGATGCTTGGCCAGTACGAATCATACCGGTAAATTAAGGAAACGAAAAAGAAGTTGTACCGCCGGTAAATTGGGTTATACCGGCGTACCGGTACCGGTTTATACCGGGTCAAAGGTTAAAATTTTAAACGTTTAATTTTTATGAGCCTTAAAAGGTGACTATTCATCTTTTAAGCAATCCTAACTTGATTCATTCAACATTCCAATGGATTAACTTGATGAGGATGGCCATGACAGTGAACTTTTTGATTTTTTTTTATTATGGGTTAACTTCTAGAATATTGTTTTTATTATGAAATGATGTAGTTTGGATTATTCTTTGAGGTAAAATTATATTTAATGGATTTATAGTGTTAATTAGTCAACACAGTTGCCGTCCGATACAACCCGGTTCAACCGGTTGAACCATTTCTGAGTCTAATCCGGTATAATTTAAAAACCGGTTTTTAAAACATTGATCATTACTATCAATGTATTAATGTGATTTTGTGCTTTGAATTTGACTGGCTTTGAAAAAACAAATAAAAGGAAAAAAGCAAAAAAAAATAATAATAATAATAATTATAATAATAATAATAATAATAATAATAATAATAATAATAATAATAATAATAATAAACATGCAATATAATTTAGGAAAAATTGTCATCGATAAATTTGGTTTTATCCAAGAATTATACAATAAGTGGTTGTTGCCAGCCAAAAAGTCATCAAAATTCACAATGTTTTTGCAAAGTTTTATCAAAGAACTATATATGTTAATTACTTAATTTTTTCTATCCATAGAACTTTGTACAGTTTTATTTTTATTCTTTATGTGAACAAAAACTCATCAAAATTTACAATGTTTTTGCAAAGTTAGAAAACATAAATAAAAGTTGGTGAAAATAGATGAACTTAAATATAATAAAATTTATAACTTTACAAGTTTTATGAAACACAAATCAAAATATGTACAATACAGTGACCCACAATCCGATGTTTGCTTCATCTTGTGTTTATACTATGAAGCACTCATGTCCACCAGCTAGTTGTATCGCGCCAACATAATGTGGATTGCACAAAAATACAATATGCCATAATAATGTCAAAATCGTTGTACCTAAAGATTTGTTTGTTGTGTCTTGTTTATCAATACTTTTTTGTATGTTACGTCTTGTTGATCATATTGAGAGGTTGTTTGTAAAGACCCTAATATTACCATTTGCTTTGCAAGATCCAAGGAATTGAAATTGCACAAAAGCACATGACACTACATGAATTGGTTTAGTATCTTGAAATACTATTAACATGAAAAGTGCTAGTATGAATATAAAGTTTTGATATGCAAATAACTAAGTATTGTATTAGTTTTTTGCTTTGCAAGATCCAAGGTAATGAAATTGCATGAAAACACATGACATTACAGGAATTGTTTTAGTATAACTTGTAACTCGAAATACTATTAAGATGAGAAAGATAGAAAACAAAATGGTAAAATGTATACAAAGTGTTCCAAATAAGTTGATATGTAACAATACTATATTAGTTAACTAGTAGAAAACATGGATTTCATGACCGCATTTCCGGTAACAACACGACTGTAGTTGTCTTGTTGTCATCGTTTTCAACCGAAAATGCCATGGCAAAAACACTCATGTCAATTATCTTAATGCCACCAATTAGTGAACACGCACGATGTAACATTTGTCGAAAAACGGGTTTCAAAACCCGCTTCGTTTATTAATCAATAATCAGTTATAAGTTTCGTTGCGTATTTATTATTCAGATTAATTTTAAACAATACATAATTAATAAATACATTATAATTTAAAAACCATAATTTATAAATAATAATAAATAGTGAATAAAAAAATAAAATGGAGACGCCGGGTTTCGAACCCGGCTCACCCGCAAGCACAAACACACAACACACCACTCCGCCACCCACTTCGTTTGTGTTTAATACTAAAACAAATAACATTTATAATAAAAACAAAAGTCAAAATCTGTGAATCAGCGCGCCCAAAACTCGCACTCACCGGAAAAACCGACATTTCCGCGATTTTTGGCTATCCTCCTCGACTGAAACGCATATAACTGATTTCGACATCAGTTATAACCGATGCCGTCACTCAATTCCAGTCATAACCGTTGGAAATCTTTAATCGCGAACTTTGACCTCAATTCAAACCCAAATCAGCTGTTCTTCCCTATAAATACCCACTCAAACATCTGGTAACCCTTTCGCTCAGAACCGCACACTCTTTCGAAGCTTTAATCTTTCCAGAGCACGTCGCCGGAATTCCTCTGCACTCGCCGGAATATCGCTGGAATCACTGAACGTAAAACCGCAGTTGTCTTCAGACGGTATAATTGTCTAAACCTCCCTGCTATCTCTTGATTTATACTTTATTTGTTCAAACCAATAATCGAAACTGTTAAAAACAGTTCATACAGCCGGAAATCTCAAAATCAGAGCCGACGAAATCTTGCCGGAATTCTGAAGAAAACTCTCTGTTTGGTATACCATATTACTTAATCTTCTTTCCATTTCAATCAAGTATAAGTATTGGTCGATTAAACAGAACAGTCGAATTTCACTGATCTGTATTTCTATAAGTGAAGAAGATGAAGTTAAACATGTGTATTAGTATAATTAAAATCGGGTATATAACCGGGTTAGACACACAGTCCAGCGGTGGACTGTGTGCACATACAATACACACGTCCCGAGTTCGAATCGCACATGTTACCGACTTTCAGAAATAAAACCAACATTTTTAGAACCTAATCAGATCAAGTCACAGAATGTTTATAAGAGGAATATAATTCAGTAGTTAAAGCAGATTAGACACACAGCCCAACTGGTTGGGCTGTGCGCACTCGAACCGAACGTCCCGAGTTCGACTCCGGCTCTCTGAAGCCGGTTCGGCCATATTAAATCATTTTTGATATAAACTAAATAAGGTTAAAGTTAATTAGTATATATATATAATTAAAACAGAGAATATTTCGGGTTAGACACGTAGCTCAGTTGGTAGAGCTGCGTGCACGTATACGAGAGGTGCCGAGTTCGAACCTCACTCAACGCATAGAAAACACAGTCTGACCGGTCAGACCCGGTCAATGGTCAACGGTCAAAAAGTCAACTTTTTTATTTCTTTTTATTTATTTATTTAATTGAAAAATCATTTAAAAATACTTAAAAATAAGATTCTTAAAGCTAGAAAATTTCCTTAAACTCACAAAAATAAATCTAACAAACCCATTAAGAGCACTAATTAAAAATATTAATCTCAAATAAAATTTATTTATTTACCGAATCATTTTGTATTTATTTTAGGTTAGTTTTTCCCTCGTCGGTTGAGTCATAATATTCATGCGCATTCATCGTCATCAAGAAACGCATCCACTGTGAGTGAATCTCTACCAATTCCCCGTTTTAATCATGTTTTGGGGTGTATCATGTGTCGTATAATTCTTTTATTTTATTTAAAACACTTGTGCATACATCTTATCCGTGATCAAATGTGTATCAATTGTTGTGTTGATTATATGTAGATTGGATCATTTTCAGTGCACGCATTTCATTAGGCCCATCAGTTCCCCGTGGGATACGGGTTGAGCATCAGGAGCCTCATTAGATCGGCTCCGTTTGATTGAGCCTTGATCTCACATACATCATCATTCATGTCATATACTCATCCAAAGTGATTTATGATTGTTTATCAATATATGTTTGCTCACAAGTGATTATTGCACAAATTTTCCTTAATAAATAAAACAAGAAATTAGTAACAATGTTTTACCAAGGTTCACTCGCCAACTTTTGTTGACCCAAAATCTCCCTCGTTTTACACATGATACAGGTGATCCAGCTGAGACAAGAAACACATAGGAAGGCCTAGAAGAATAAACAAGTTTAAGCTTTGGAATAATTATATAGTTTCATTTTTTTCTTGTAATTGTATGAATTTTGTTTTGGATATTTAAGTTGTAATTTGAATTTAATAAATATGAAACATCTTAGTAAACATCATGAGCTTTGGTGATAACCCAATTATGCCCCGAATTTTATTCCGCTGCGGGTTGGGGTGTGACAGATTAGTATCAGAGCTTATGACTATAGGGATATAGGATAGGTTATTAGACACTTAGAGCCTATACTATAGTTGATTAAATTTTAAATTGTTTATGCGTTACATACAAAATTCATGATGTTTATATGCTTTATGTTTATTTTCACACTCAATGTTATGCAAGCATGCTCACAAATACATGTTATTATGCAATGCTCATCATGAATCATTTCCTCATAACATTTCATATCCATGAGAGCACACACCTCACGATTCCCATGATTTTTGCAATGATTTTTGTATTTTTCAAATCACATCAAAGTGAGTTCTCATGACGGGCATGTAGTAACTGGAAGGGTACGAGTACCGGTAGTCGGAACGTCCTGTCTAGGCTTGGCATTCGTATAAATCCAAAATAAAGGACCAGTTTGCCTACCTGGGGACTAACGATGAGAGTACGAAGGACCTATTAGGCCAAAGCATGCTATACCAAACGTCGTGTGAGCTAACCCCACTTTGAGTTGTCATTGTGTCTACACCTGGACACCCTCCTACCATACATCTCGCAATCATATTTTACGATTTTCATTCGGGTGATGCGAGTGTTAATCCGCCGACACCAATGTGAATCCTACCAAGCCCAATAGTCATGGGGGCCCACATGACTACACAGGCGATGGTATGGGGGACATTGGAGGCCCAAACATGAGCAAACCCAAGACATCCTATGGATGTAGTTAAATTATTGCCAATTACGTTGTTTTTCATTCTTTTTACGACACATGACACCTAGAAAAAATTCTTAAACTCACAATCTTCCTATGTATGTTCCTGTAGATGTCGGCTAGGCAACTACGTGGAGGTAGAAAGTCAGGAAGATCAAATGAACGCTTGGCCACACAAATTGCTAAACAAATGGCCACAGTGCTTCCTGACATCGTGATTCAAGTTCAACAAGCTCTCACCGCAAATCCCATCAACCCTCCCAATCAAGAAGACCAGAGCGTCGCCAACCCTCCTTCCAAAAAGTGCTCCTACAAACACTTCAAATCTTGCGATCCCCCAAAGTATGAAGGGACCGAAGATGTTACCGCGCTCCTTCACTGGTTTGAAGAAATGGAGAACACTTTCCTCAATTGCGATTGTCCCGAGGACCGTAAGGTACGTTATGCAACTGGAAGACTGTTTGGGGTAGCCCTTACCTTGTGGAACACGGAAAAAGGTAAGCGAGGAGTCGAAGATGCCATGGCCTTAACATGGGAAGAGTTAAGGGAACTCAAGACAAGATGCTTCTGTCCAAGAAGCGAAATCAAAAATCTGGAAGACGAATTCCACTCACTGAAACAAAAGGAAGGAGATTACACTTCCTATAATAAGATATTTCTCGAGCTAAACCAGATGATCCCTAATTTGTTCACCCCCGTGTACCGCTTGATTGAACATTACATTCGAGGTCTTCCCTCGAAAATTCAAGACTCGGTTTTAAGCACTTCGCCTGCAACACTTGAAGCCGCGATGGAATTAGCTACAGAACTCACTAAAAATCGCATTCGAAACGGCAAATTCAAAGATGAAAAGAAGAAAGCACCCATAGAGACCTCAACTACAAACCACCCAGTCTCATCCTCAAGGTTTGCTGGTAAGAGGAAACGTAATGGCAAGAATTTTGCTGTCACCCAAACCAACCCTCCTTATCACTGCTGCACCAATCACCCAAATTGCTCCTTCAGCGGTACCATTCAAAAAGCCATACACCGGCCCACACCCAAAATGCAACCGCTGTCAATACCATCACCCTCCCGAAAACCCCTGCCAACATTGCACAAGCTGTGGCCGTGCGGGTCACACCATCCAAACCTGTCGTACTCTTCAACGAATGAACCGCAATCAACCCCCAACCCAAACCCACCATCAGATAGTGGGTCAAGCCCAACAACCCTTACTTCTACCACCTGCACCACACGCAGCCCAAACTTACTACCAACCTAACTACCCCATGATGCAACCCATGCGAGCTTGTTACAACTGTGGGGACCCAAACCACTTCAGGAACACTTGTCCACGCTTGGTGAACATCATCCATGCCCAAGCTCAAGCAAACCCGGTAAACCAAGCTAACCAAGCTCCTTCACCTGCTAGAGGAAGAGCTTTTAACATCAATGCCAACCAAGCTAGGGCTGACAACAACGTGGTCAACGGTACGTTTCTCATCAATGGTAGTTATGCATCCATATTATTCGATACTGGTGCGTATAAGAGCTTTATGTCCTTAGAATTTGAACCTAGCCTCAACCAAACTCGTGTTAATCTCATGGAATCTCTAACGGTGGAAGTTGCTGACGGAAAACCCGTTTCATTAAATTCTATTATACACAATTGTACCCTCACTCTAAACGATCACGATTTTCCGGTTGACCTCATTCCTATGAAGTTGGGAAGTTTTGATGTTATAATCGGTATGGACTGGCTCAGCCAGCATCACGCTGAAGTAGTGTGCCGCGAAAATTTCATTCGCATTCCTCTTGCAGACGGTCAGACCCTACGTATTTTTGGGGAAACATCTTCGAAAGGACTCAAATTAATGTCGTGCCTTCAAGCCCGAAGATATCTCCGCAAGAACTATGTCGCATTCCTAACTCACGTCGTCAAAAAGGGAAACAAGGAGAAGAAACTCGAAGATATCCCAGTTGTGAAAGAATTCCCACAAGTCTTTCCCGACGACATTTCAGGACTCCCTCCTGTGAGAGAAGTCGAATTCCGCATCGATCTTGTACCTGGCGCTACACCAGTCGCAAAATCTCCTTAGAGGTTAGCCTCATCCAAAATGCAAGAGCTGGCCAGTCAACTGCAAGAGCTGACTGACAAAGGATTCATACGTCCTAGCTCCTCGCCTTGGGGTGCACCTGTTCTCTTTGTGAAGAAGAAAGATGGAACGTTTTGCATGTGCATTGATTATAGAGAACTCAACATGTTAACGGTTAAAAATCGCTATCCACTACCTCGCATAGATGACCTCCTAGACCAACTTCAAGGTGCCACCTGCTTTTCAAAAATCGACCTTCGTTCTGGTTATCATCAGCTCAGAGTACATGAAGAAGATATCCCAAAGACCGCCTTCCGGACTCTTTATGGTCATTACGAATTCATGGTCATGCCATTCGGTTTAACCAATGCCCCCGCTGTCTTCATGGATCTAATGAATAGGGTATGCAAACCCTACCTCGACCGTTTCGTCATAGTCTTCATCGACGATATTCTTATCTACTCCAAGTCTAAATCCGATCATGAGCGACACCTTCGACTTATCCTTACACTCTTAAGGACTGAAAAGCTCTACGCTAAGTTCTCAAAATGTGAATTCTGGTTAGGAGAAGTACAATTCCTTGGACATGTCGTCAATGACAAGGGAATTCATGTTGATCCTTCAAAAATCAAGGCAGAGCAAGAATGGCAAGCGCCACGTACCCCTACTGAAGTTAGGTCATTTCTTGGTTTGGCTGGTTATTATCGACGCTTCATTGCCAATTTTTCCCGTATTGCTGTACCACTCACGGCCTTGACTCATAAAGGAAAACCCTTCATATGGGGACCTAATCAAGAAGAGGCCTTCCAGACTTTAAAGCAAAAACTCTGTGACGCACCTATCCTCACACTCCCTGAGGGTTGTGATGACTTCGTAGTTTATTGCGACGCGTCAGGGCAAGGACTAGGCTGTGTATTTATGCAAAGAGGAAAAGTGATAGCCTATGCTTCTAGGCAACTCAAGGTTCATGAGAAGAATTACACCACCCACGACCTGGAACTTGGAGCCGTTGTGTTCGCTCTCAAGATATGGAGACATTACCTCTACGGTACCAAGTGTGAAATATACACTGACCACAAAAGTCTCCAACATATCTTCAACCAAAAGGAGTTGAATATGAGGCAACGAAGATGGGTCGAACTTCTCAATGACTACGACTGTGAAATTCGGTATCATCCTGGCAAGGCAAACGTGGTGGCTGATGCGCTCAGTCGAAAAGGTTATGTGAACTCCATTCGTATTCTATGTTCACAAATCATAACCGACATCAAAGATCGAATCCGAGCAGCTCAACATGTTTCTGTAACATAAAATGACGTACGCGATGAGCTGTCGTGTGGAGCTGAACTAAAAATCGAAACCAAATCCGACGGTATTCTATACTATTTAAATCGCATATGGATTCCTGATCGCGATAACCTTCGTGATTTCCTCATGAATGAGGCGCACAAAACACGATACTCTGTACACCCAGGAGCCGACAAGATGTATCAAGACCTACGATACACCTACTGGTGGCCTGGCATGATAAAGGATATCGTTGTTTTTGTTTCCAAGTGACTTACCTGTTCCAAAGTAAAAGCTGAACATCAAAGACCTTCAGGACTTCTAGTCCAACCCGAAATACCTGTATGGAAGTGGGAAAACATAACCATGGATTTCATTACCGGGTTACCTCGCACCTCCAGTGGGTATGACACCAAATGGGTAATAATCGATCGTCTTACAAAGTCATCTCACTTCATCCCGATTCACGAGGACTTCAAGAACTAGAAGTTAGCTCGTATCTACATCAGCGAGATCGTAAGCCGTCATGGTGTACCATTAAGCATCATTTCGGACCGTGATGGTCATTTCACTTCACGAACATGGCAAGCCGTACAAACCGCTTTAGGTACACGATTAGACCTCAGTACCGCTTTTCATCCTCAAACTGATGGTCAATCTGAACGCACCATCCAAACCCTTGAAGACATGCTGCGAGCATGTGTCATAGATTTCAAAGGGAACTGGGACGCTCATCTACCATTAGTTGAATTTTCGTACAACAATAGCTATCATTCAAGTATCGGCATGGCTCATTTCGAAGCTTTATATGGTCGTAAGTGCCGATCTCCAGTATGTTGGCACGAAATTGGGGAATCATAAATCACCGGTCCAGAATTAATTCAAGAAACAACCGACAAGGTCATTCAAATTCCAAACAATCTTCTAGCGGCTCAAAGTCGTCAAAAGAGTTATGCAGACAAACGACGAAAGCCCTTGGAGTTTGACATTGGTGATCAAGTACTTTTAAAAGTATCACCGTGGAAGGGAGTGGTTCATTTTCGCCAGAAGGGCAAGCTAGCACCACGCTATGTAGGACCTTTCAAGATACTCGAAAGAGTAGGTCCTGTAGCATACAAGCTTGACCTACCAGAAGAGCTCAACAGAATTCATCCCACATTTCATGTATCAAACTTTAAAAAGTGCCTCGCCGATGAAAACCTCCATATTCCTCTAGAAGACATTCAAGTCGATGAATCGATGCACTTCGTTGAAAGACCAGTAGAAATCATGGATTTCGGAGAGAAGCGTTTAAGGCGAAGTCGTATTCCAATTGTCAGAGTACGTTGGGAGTCAAAACGAGGACCTGAGTTTACTTGGGAACGGGAAGACTCAATGCACGAAAAATACCCGCATCTTTTTCCTTTTACCACTACTACTTAAATTTCGGGACGAAATTTCTAAAAGTAGGGGATACTGTAACATTCATCGAAAAACGGGTTTCAAAACCCGCTTCGTTTATTAATCAATAATCAGTTATAAGTTTCGTTGCGTATTTATTATTCAGATTAATTTTAACAATACATAATTAATAAATATTTTAGAATTTAAAAACCATAATTTATAAATAATAATAAATAGTGAATAAAAAAATAAAATGGAGACGCCGGGTTACGAACCCGGGTCACCCGCAAACACAAACACACAACACACCGCTCCGCCACCCACTTCGTTTGTGTTTAATAATAAAACATATAACATTTATAATAAAACCGAAAGTCAAAATCTGTGAATCAGCGCGCCCAAAACTCGCACTCACCGGAAAAACCGACATTTCCGCGATTTTGGCTATCCTCCTCGACTGAAACGCATATAACTGATTTCGACATCAGTTATAACCGATGCCGGCACTCAATTCCAGTCATAACCGTCGGAAATCTTTAATCGCGAACTTTGACCTCAATTCAAACCCAAATCAGCTGTTCTTCCCTATAAATACCCACTCAAACATCTGGTAACCCTTTCGCTCAGAACCGCACACTCTTTCGAAGCTTTAATCTTTCCAGAGCACGTCGCCGGAATTCCTCTGCACTCGCCGAAATATCGCCGGAGTCACTGAACGTAAAACCGTAGTTGTCTTCAGACGGTATAATTGTCTAAACCTCCCTGCTATCTCTTGATTTATACTTTAATTGTTCAAACCAATAATCGAAACTGTTAAAAACAGTTCATACAGCCGGAAATCTCAAAATCAGAGCCGACGAAATCTTGCCGGAATTCTGAAGAAAACTCTCTGTTTGGTATACCATATTACTTAATCTTCTTTCCATTTCAATCAAGTATAAGTTGTGGTCGATTAAACAGAACAGTCGAATTTCATAGATCTGTATTTCTATAAGTGAAGAAGATGAAGTTAAACATGTGTATTAGTATAATTAAAATCGGGTATATAACCGGGTTAGACACACAGTCCAGCGGTGGACTGTGTGCACATACAATACACACGTCCCGAGTTCGAATCGCACATGTTACCGACTTTCAGAAATAAAACCAACATTTTTAGAACCTAATCAGATCAAGTCACAGAATGTTTATAAGAGGAATATAATTCAGTAGTTAAAGCAGATTAGACACACAGCCCAACTGGTTGGGCTGTGCGCACTCGAACCGAACGTCCCGAGTTCGACTCCGGCTCTCTGAAGCCGGTTCGGCCATATTAAATCATTTTTGATATAAACTAATTAAGGTTAAAGTTAATTATTATATATATATAATTAAAACAGAGAATATTTCAGGTTAGACACGTAGCTCAGTTGGTAGAGCTGCGTGCACGTATACGAGAGGTCCCGAGTTCGAACCTCACTCAACGCATAGAAAACACAGTCTGACCGGTCAGACCCGGTCAATGGTCAATGGTCAACGGTCAAAAAGTCAACTTTTTTTATTTCTTTTTATTTATTTATTTAATTGAAAAATCATTTAAAAATACTTAAAAATAAGATTCTTAAAGCTAGAAAATTTCCTTAAACTCACAAAAATAAATCTAACAAACCCATTAAGAGCACTAATTAAAAATATTAATCTCAAATAAAATTTATTTATTTACCGAATCATTTCGTATTTATTTTAGGTTAGTTTTTCCCTCGTCGGTTGAGTCATAATATTCGTGCGCATTCATCGTCATCAAGAAACGCATTCACTGTGAGTGAATCTCTACCAATTCCCCGTTTTAATCATGTTTTGGGGTGTATCATGTGTCGTATAATTCTTTTATTTTATTTAAAACACTTGTGCATACATCTTATCCGTGATCAAATGTGTATCAAATGTGTATCAATTGTTGTGTGGATTATATGTAGATTGGATTTATCATTTTCAGTGCACGCATTTCATTAGGCCCATCAGTTCCCCGTGGGATACGGGTTGAGCATCAGGAGCCTCATTAGATCGGCTCCGTTTGATTGAGCCTTGATCTCACATACATCATCATTCATGTCATATACTCATCCAAAGTGGTTTGTGATTGTTTATCAATATACGTTTGCTCACATGTGATTATTGCACAAATTTTCCTTAATAAATAAAACAAGAAATTAGTAACAATGTTTTACCAAGGTTCACTCGCCAACTTTTGTTGACCCAAAATCTCCCCCGTTTTACACATGATACAGGTGATCCAGCTGAGACAAGAAGCACATAGGAAGGCCTAGAAGAATAAACAAGTTTAAGCTTTGGAATAATTATATAGTTTCATTTTTTTCTTGTAATTGTATGAATTTTGTTTTGGATATTTAAGTTGTAATTTGAATTTAATAAATATGGAACATCTTAGTAAACATCATGAGCTTTGGTGATAACCCAATTATGCCCCGACTTTTATTCCGCTGCGAGTCGGGGTGTGACACACGATGGTTATTTTATCATCATTTAGCCACCAATATTACCACCATTTTGCGATTGTAATATTGAATATTTGCAACCACATTAACGCCCGCATAGCATATTTGCCACATTAAATGTTTGAAGATCTTCCATTTCCATGCTTTATTCATTAAAAGTTACATTTCAACAAAATTATAAAATTATATAAAAGGCTTTAATAATATTATAATAGGATGAAGATCAAGGGAAAACCCCTCCGAGTTATGAGAACTTAAAGAACTCGACCTTCCCATGCGAGTTTTGCCCCCATTTTTATCACACCCCTAGATTAAAATGTTAGAAAACACTGCCGTAAAAAAAATATATCCAAACAACACCGAACATGATAACATGATAAACATCCAAACATTCATAACCAAGTGTTTGTAGATTATCTTCCTGTCATAGCTGTTACATAGCTTCAATTTTTTACATCCAATTTAGCATCATACTTTTATCCACCTTATCATTTTTTTTCTTTTCAGTAACAACACCGCAATGCTTCCATTTAACCTTTCTTTTTCTTCATCATTTTCCCTAACACACTCCTTGATAACCAAGTTCAACTTTTCAATCTAAAAACAACAAATGAATAGAATCAAGAAGTTAGAAATAAAGAAAATTGATAACAGGTCAAACTGGTTAAGGAAAACCAAAATCTAATTGAGTTACAATTTAAGTGCTAGAAGCTAAAATGCATGTTTCGGTATTTTTACTGATGTAGTTGTAGAATACGTAATATTTTAGTGTTAAAATACCCGCTTTTAGGGGTAATTATCTCAAATCTGATAAGAATAAGTAGTTATAATGTTTTGTTGAGGATTTGTAGGTAATTAGTGAAAAGGAAGTAATTTGGACGTAAAAGGGCATTTTTGGAACAGAAGGAGAAAAGTTGAAGAAAGGTAGGAATAGCAGAAAGCGTATGACCCGTACTAGATCCAAAGAGTACGAGTCGTAAGCGCCACAAGATAAAAAGACAAAATCAATATTGAGATTTGGGCCAGATTGGGCCATGTCAGAAGAATACGATCCGTACTTATTAAAGTGGATGGCCCATACGGTTTACGAAGCCCAATTAGAGTCTCCTATTTAAGCTTTGCGATGGAAACCCTAGAAACGACTGGAAATCGACTGGGTAGCGAGAAAATGACTGAAGAACTTGGTTTTGAAGGATTCGGAAGAGAAAATGCAAGAGGATTGAAGATTTAACGCACAGTGAATGTCACAACCCCCGACCACACCCTGGATGGGCGTCGTGAATAGTCAAGTGGTACCGGTGGTTATTTTGAAAATATAGCAGCGAAAATTTCATTAGGACGTGAGCTAGGAAAAATATAAGAGTTAGAAACACTGGAGTTTTATTTATAACAAATGAGAATAAAACCCATGTTTTACAAATGTAGCTTTAATAGGGGATAAATCTGAATACATAAGACAATGTTTCTTAATTTTAATTGATAAAATAAGCCAATCCTTTAAGCCTTTTTGGTGTCGTATCACAAATCTTATTTATTTCTATTGTAACCACCGGAAACATGTTTAAAAACATTTTATCAGCAGGAAATTCTTGTGAGATCATTCATTTGTATAAAATGACACATTCTTATAATCACAGTATTAAGGGTTTTTACATTTGTTTATATCTTTCAATAACTCAAATCAGTATTTGTCACACACCCAATTAGGTAACTATAGTCATATTGCTATTGACTAACTCGTTGCTGTGTCAAGGACTGTATACAAAACCCCAAATACCGACAATAATTTAAGAATACAAAAACTTAATCCCTTGTAATTATAAGTGATAACTGGAAAATATTTATGGTTATGAAAACATTTAAGCATCACAATAATGTGAAGAAAAGAGAATGTCTCACAATGTTGTGAGAAAAAAAAAGAATAACTCACATTGCAAATCTATAGTTTTGCTTTAATAGGCCTACTGATTCTACGCATCTTGATTAACAGTAAGTTATAGTTCCGAGTCTTATGATAATTAAGCATCTACTTTATCAGTGAATTTATAGTTTTAAACCTTCTGATCTAACCCCTAATTTTGCAGAATGTAATAAGGATTAGTGTAGTAACCCAACTCAAACTTTAACGATAATCACGAGATCAAAATCTCAGCGTAGTTAACAAAGAATAGCCTTATTCAGGCAGCACTTTGGCATCCGTTAATTAGTTTTCAAATCAATCGGACAGGGTATCATTTCAGTGATTAGGGTTTAGTACACTTCATACGGAGCAGAGTTTCGAGGTTTAGGGGTCCAGGTATTAGAACAACAATTCGAGAGAGAGGGAGAGAGTTATTGGTTTTCGACCAAACAGGTGCAACTGAACTTCTCCCAGAACCCGTAGCCCAGGCTAGACTCTCTCGTGCGTCGCATGAGGAGACAGGGAGTCTCCCACGTGACGCCTGGGAGGTCGTGTGACAACTTGTAGTTTGTGGGTTTTAATTTCGCGAATAACAAATATTAGGATGTTAATAATTAGTGTGTAAGTCGTTGATTAACTTAATTAGGCCTATTGGAGTGCCTAGGAACGTCCATCCGGCCTTACAGTGCGCGAATGATGATTTGCGGGAAGACTACTGAACGATAAGTGGTAACGAACTGACATCGGACAAAACACTGACAATGCCGACACATACGAATCCTATAAGTATAATTTATACATATGAATTTAGTTTTGCGAATTTATTGGGTTTTCGAATGTCAAAAACACGTACGTGAATGAAAAACACGACTACAGGAACGCACTAACAACGAAACGGAAGCATCGGACTCAAGTATGGCTTTCAAAACTAAAATATTATGACATATTAGCTTCGTAATTGAATTTTAATACTCGTAGTCGAAATCGGATCGGAAAACGGACAAGCGACAACCGAACCAGTTTACGTATCGATTTCCGACATAACTTTGAGTATTTTTCGACTTAACGTTATATTTACGACAATCTATGATGATCGGGAGCGAAAACGGGCTTCAGAAAATGTATCGGGCCGCGCGAAACGAGCTTGTGGACGTAGGGCCCAAGCCCACTTAAAAACCTAACTATAAATACCTCTCTTTCTCATTTCCCTCACTAAAACCCTAGCCTCCATCAAAGAAATCCTCTGCCTCCTCTCTCGTCTCTGGTCACCGGAGATTGTTTTCCGGCGACACCCCTCCGGCGAGCTACCACCACACAACCACCCCCCTTCTTCCCTATAACATCCCCACACCTCGCAGATCAAAAGAGGAAGAGAGAGAGAGAGATCATGGACAGAGTGGGAGAGGCGCAGGAGAGAGAGAGACACAGGGGAGAGAGAGGCGCAGGAGAGATAGAGAGAAGTGACGAGAGAGAGAGGCGCAGGAGAGATAGAGAGAAGTGACGAGAGAGAGAGATGACAGTAGTAGTGCCGGAGGCCAGCGACGGCAACGATTTGGGGCGGGATCAGGTTTTGTTCTGACTAGGTTCGATTATGGGTTGGTTCGGGTTGGGTTTGTTTGACATCCAGTTGGTGGTGACGGCAGAACAACAGCCGCAGCTTGCGGCTCTAGGCCATCCAGCGGCGGTGATGGTGGTGATTCGGTTTAGGTATAGTTTTGATTCTTGTTCAGTTCAGATTTGAGATTCAGTTTGATGTTCGGGTCAATAATGTTTCTGTTTTGGCTCAGGTCATGTATTGGCTAAGGTGTGAGATTCGGGCCAGATTCAGACGGGTACTGTGCAACTCGGTTCGACTCGGTGGGACTCGGTTCGACTCGGCGCGACTCGGTCCGACACGGTTCAATCTCGGTTCGGGTTGACAAGTCAACAGCGGTCAAGGGGTAGTTTCGTTTCAGTTATGGTGTTCAGGTCAAACCCGATCAACTCAGTCAACTCGGGTCAAACCTGGCAAACGTGGTTAGCAATGGTCAACATGAGACGCGGTAAAAATAGGTTACCTAGGATAGAATCCCTAGACTCATGACTAAAATCCTAGCCCTCGTTTTGAATGAAGACTTTGTCTCACCCGATAAACTGAATCTAAAACTGAAGAAGTGCTAAAATGGACTGACTCGAGTTATCGACCACCAAGTCCCACAACTATCAGGTATAAAGTAATTTATTTACTAAAACTCTCAAATTATGAAGCTGAAATAACTAAGAACACCGAAACCCTAGGAAACTCTAGACACGAATAAACAGGTGAACCCGAATGATCGGCTACCCAAACTGTCAAACAACGCCCAACTAATAACCTAGCAGTTCTAGGTTTGATTTCTCACTTCTAGAAAATATTGCACGTTTTAATCAATTTAATTTAATAATTAATAAACTTAAATTAGATTTCTCACCTTCAAGGTTTAGACCGAAAGATGAACAACCTTAATTAACTCCCGGCTCTAAAGTATATTTCTAAGTATCTAGAGCAATGTAACCAACAAATAAATTATCAAATCAATCCATACCAAAATGCAATTATTTAGATTCGGTTTTCAAAATTAAAACATGTAAATCACCGCATTCATTCAAAACCAAAAGTTATTCAATCAAACAATCATCTAGCTCGTCAACCAAAGTAACCATAACAAGTTTAGCTACTTATAGTCGCAAGGGAAACAAAAATAAATTTAAAGCGAACGGGTTTAGAAAACATTGTCAAAGTATCAAGTTTGAGTAAACCGGAAAACATAAACAAAGAGTTCTAACCGAAGCGTAAATCTTTACGCAATAATCTTCAAACTCAAGCCTCTTCTTCCTTCAAAGCCTTGAAATTCAACCCTCTCTAAGCTTTGTATTGTTTTCTCTTTCCAACAGTAGGGTTTCGTATGTGATGTCTACTAAAAAATAAACACCCCTCTAAAATAAATAATAATCGACCCCCCTCCAGTAGCCTTAGGTGTTATAATTTTGGTCCAATACAACTTGTTTCTCAACATGGGCTTCTAACGGATCTTTAGAGGATGTTGGGCCAAGCCAAGGCATGGCATGTACTTGTAATTTTAAGATCTCTTTAAGGATTTAATGGTCTTTTTGCATTCTTATTCTTCTTTTACTTGTCATGAGAACAAACACTTCTTTCAATTCGTGTATACTTCAATTCAAATTCTTGTTTGAATAAAAACAAATCATTAATGTAGTTGAAGGGGCGGATTTATGTATAAAGATCGGGTTCCCAGGAACCCATTTGGTTTTTAATTTTTAGTGTAAATGTATAAGATAAACTAAAAAGGAACCCATAAGTAAAATATTGAGGGAACCCATAACACAAATCCTCTTGTGTTCCACTGGTTAATTGTGCCCTCCTTTAATTTAACACCCCTAGTTCGAGTCCCGCTCCACCCCTTGTTCTTTGTTCTTTTTAATTTTAAACTAATATTTTAGAGTTAAACAAAAGAGTGAACTATAAGAGTTAACATGGCTGAGCTTTAGTTCATTATTGTTAGTCAAACTATTTGTTTGTTGCAGGTCTGGGTCATGGCTGAGCTTTTTTGTTATGTACTTTTTTAAGGGTGGCTTTCAATATGTACATGGACCATTGGTCACCGGGTTCTCATCAAGGATGGTTACCCGTCAGCCCAACATTCGCAGACGCGATGTTCTATCGGGCCCGGCTGCCGCTCTGACTGACCTTCGGCCGGAAAGCATACTGTCCCCACACGAAGCCTCGCTGGGGTAACAGCTGGGTAAAACCGGGTTGCCCTCCAGATCAAACCATGCCTCGGTAGGAAACGATCCGTCATTGGGACGTCCCGCACCTTTTGCCCAAGCCGGGAGTCGAACCGGAGTCTCCATGAAGAAACCGGCCCAACTTACCCAACTGGGCTAGGGTGGGGGATATTTTTTGTTATGTACTTGAAAATTCATTTTAGTTTTCTTGGTGGCTGTTAGATATAAATTAATTTTTATTTCATTTAATCTCTATTACAATTAAGAGAAATAAGCCATAGAAATGGTTCTGTTAGATGCTTTTGTCTTTGGAACCGCCAAACCGGCTCAAATAAATGCTCATTTGGTCAAGTTTTATGCTTTTGTCGTTGTAATTCGAACTAAAATGACTATTTTTAGATGTACCGGTTCTAACTCGAATTCGTTCTGTAAAAGTTTATTACAAATCAATTTGTTTTTAGAGACAAAGATAGATAGTAGGATAGGAATGCCCTTTAAAAGCATCATAGGAAAAAGGTGACTGTAGTGATAAAGCCCGACCCGACCCGAAAAATCTAACGTCGGGTTGACCAAAATTCGGACACCTTAAAAAGTGAACCCAGTGAAAAAAAATCCTGCATCCGCCACTGTGTAGTTGGGCCAAACCATGGCATGTAGTTGTAATTTTAAGATTTCTTTAAGTATTCAATGGTCTTTTTTCACTCTCATTCTTCTTTCATGTGTCATTAGAAAAACACTTCTTTCGGTTCAAGTATACTTCAATATCATCATAATAGTTCAATTCCAATTCTTGTTGTTTAGCACTTACACGTGTGAATAAAAACAAATCAGTAATGTCGAATTTAATTGCATTCTTTTATTATTCAACGTTAGCATTTAGATAATTAACTTTATTTTTCATGTTAAATGCTTGGTTGGTCCCTGTAGTTTGCAAATATTGTAGACTTCGTCCTAGTGGTTTAATAATTACACACTTGATCCCAGTGGTTGTAATTTTTACACTTGGATGGTCCTTATCAATAATCTGTGTTAAATTTCTTAGTTAAATGTGTGCGAAATGACTAAATTAACCCTAACCAATTAAAAAAATAAAAACATATAAAGATGGGTGCCCCCCCCCCCTCATCTTCTTCCTCTATCCCTTCTCTCTCTAAAATCCATCACCACCTACACCTTAAATCCATCACCTCCTCCACTCCAGTTCCACCGTAAACCCGCAACCACCACCTCCACCGTCACCTTCAGCCCGCCACCCCAACCTCCACCTCCAGTTCCACCTTCAACCCACAATGTCAAAAATATAAGGCTACCGAACTTTTTGACCATGTGATTGCTTTATATAAAGTGGCTTCCATTGTGTCAGATAACAGGACTTCTCAATTGAAGTGAAATATTCGAGCTTGTGAAAAACACATATGACAGGTATTATTTTGTCAGATTTGAGATTAAGATTAATCAATTTGACTTTATGACATATACATTATAAAATATAAAGAACCACCTTCAATCATTAAAATCAACGGTTAACAATCTAACATTATATTGACATACATATCACTAATATAGACCACAAAAACTACTAAGAATCAACAATTGACAAAAGCACACTGACCATTGATTTCACTTAACTTTGATTACGTACACAAGATAAATAGAAAAAATATACAGAGGTGAACAGATGAAGATACATACATTTGATAAAGTCGTGACCCGGGATCTTGAAGAAGGAATTGGTCTTGAAGGATTTGGTCAACCTGGTTTAATTCGAACCAATAATTTGCCCATGTTGGCGGTGGAGGTTGGGGTGGTGGGCTGAAGGTGACGGTGGAGGTGGTGGTTGTCATGGGATGACGACAGTGGTGGTGGGTGTATGTTGGTGAAAAATCGACGGTGGAGGTGGTTGTGATGGGTTGACGCGGTGGTGGTGGGTGTTCGGTGCTGGATGGGAGACGGTGGTCGAGGTGGGTTGACGGCGGTTGTGGTGGGTTACTGGTGGTGGAGGTGAGTCAGTGGTGGTGGTGGTGGAGGTTTTATTGTCACCTAAATTAATGGGTGGTTATGGTGGTCCAGGAAGATATCAGGAGGATTGAAGAAGAAGAAGGTGGGGGTGGGGATTGGTAGGGTAGGAAATGTGACCACACTTGAGGGCAAATATGTCATTTCACCTATACTTAACTGAAAAATCTAACTTATGTAAAGGACTACCCGAGTGCAAAAATTACAACTATCGGGACCAACTTTGTGATTATTGAACCACTAGGAACAAATCTGCAATATTTGCAAACCACAGTAACCAACCAAGCATTTAACTCTTATTTTTCAATTACCAACGACAATTCAAGTTTTTATTCTATTTCTTTTTCTTTTTGTTTATATCAAGAATAATAATATATGAGATTTGCTTGCATATTAAACGTTTTGTTCATTTTCATTTAAAACTAATGAAATCCAAATATGTAAATACGAGTATAATATTAAATAAAAACCAAAAAGTCAATAATAATTTAGGAATATATATATATATGTGTGTGTATATTTTAGACACATCAAGCTGGCTGCAAATTCTTTAGGCCCTTTCGAATTATTGAAAAAATCGGTCCTGCCTCCCACTTCTTAAATTCATCGGATGTTACACGTTTCTCTCTTAAAGAAAGCTATTTAGGGACCCAACGACTCAGTCTTACCTACTGAATTGGTAGCTAGAGACAATGAGGCATTCACTGTTGCTGCTATTTTAGCAACATGGTTGCTTCGTGATGGTTCTAATTCAATGTAACATTGGTTTCGATTCAATGGAACAATGGCTAGTACATTGGCAGGGGTAATCCGCAGAGGACGCCACTATAGAGGATGTGTTATGGATCTAAGGTCAGTTTTTGGATGCAAGTCTTGATGTCAAGAATTTATTGGAATGGGGAAGCAGTGACACGATTGATTCCTTAGTCCTTTCAAAAGATAAACCTAAATAAGTACACGATTATATTAGAAGGGGCAAAGGTGTAATTTCTAAAAGTGGCTAAGAGTTTGTTTGGAGAGAAATAGTATAAGTAGTAATGAATAATGCAATGTAAGGTAGGTATGAGTTTGCTAGACTTTTGAAGCTCTTGCATGATGCATGGAGAGATGGCATAGCTTTGGTTATCGTTATAATTACATTTTAAGTTTTCTACAATAAAAATCTTCCAGCCCTTTTCCATGTTCTCTTTAATAATTCAATCTAAATTGCAACTGAAGCATTCAATTCTCTATCAGAATAACTATGAGAGACAATATGGGTTATAAAATAAACATGAAAATCTAGAATAGTTGAAAACAGATTTTGAATTTGTAACTTGTAATAAGTTGTTTGGGATTTCATGGTAAGCAATTAAAATTTTATTTATTAAAAACTGGTTCAATAAATAATACTAGTGATCAATAAAACGCAGCGGAAAAAACGAGTGATCAACAATAAACAAAACCCGACAGGATCAGGTTACATGCAAATTACGAGCACAGTGATAAGAATATCTAACTACCGATGAGAAAGATATACCTCGGTTAATAACTAACCGATTGAGACATCGAGGTTCAACGAACACGTGCTAGTAATACGAACTAACGAAACACGGGTATAGGTAGGGTAGCGGCGGGTGGTGGCAGTTGTTGGCGGCGGTTGTGAGTGTTCTGAGAGTTCACTGTGCAAGTTTGTAACGCCCTGCTTTTCACACTTTCTATATTTTACAAGTTTTGTTGCACTTTCCATTTTGGGAAACTTTCTATTTTCGGAAACCTTTTACTTGTATCGTCTTTCAATTTCAACTTTGTAATCCGAGACCTTGATCGTAATGAAATTCAAATTTTATACACACTTGTTATACTTGCAATTTAATCAACTTTTATACGCAATTGATACTTATTATACGTGCAAACATTCGTACATGCATTCGTGATATTCAATTTATACTTACACACGTTTATTATACTCGAAAACATGTTAAATATCACAGATTATGCATAAAATGATGAATTATAGGATGTTAGGGGGCCAAAATGAAAGAAATCAAACTTCAAACGGAAACCAGGGGCGCTGCCGTACGCGTACCCTAACCCCCTTGGGGCTACGCGCTACGCCAAGGCCCCGATCCGTAGAATGTTTGTTTCAGCTGCGGGATTGGGCAGTTTTGTGTGTTTGGTTGAGTTTGTTTTTGTGCTTCTTGCATTTAATACTCAACTACACTCAACCCTAATCATCCCTTATAAAACCCACACTTCCTGTTTGAAATACCCTAATCTCTCTCTCAAACACTCTAAATCCAGCTGAGAAATTAGTAACAAGGCAGATTCACTATAAGTTGCAAAAGTGAGCATAACCTCACTTATACTTCATCTTTTTCATTCATTCTTCTTTCAAAACACTTGGAACAACCATGTGTATGATTCCATGGGTTCTCCTTGGAGAATCTAGACCTGGACTTCACCACAAAGGCTCCAAAGTGGACTAAACTTTCTGTTTTGATTCTAAACCTTGTTAAACCTAACTAAACTTGAGTTCTCTCATCTCAAACCTATGTCCTAATGCTCATAGTCAATTGAATGATTAGTTGGGCTTAAAAACAATGCTGAGACATTCAAAATCAGAGGTTTAATCGTCACAAATATTCTATCTTGTTTAAGTCCACAAGTAGTGAACAAGCTTGAAGCTTGATGATTTATCTGACTAAGGTTAGCTTGGGCTATCCTATTTGAAAGTCCACCACTACTTGATGTTTCCATAGATTAGTTAGTTCATATTTCTTTACTTGTACATGTTCATGACCCTCCTTGTTTTTATAACAACAAGTGTAGTGGTGAACAATAGAGGTGCCTAAATGGAAGCTTTGTTCTTCCTACCTCATGTATGAATTCTATGACTCAAAGATGTGCCTAAATAGAGACTTTAATCTCCTACCTCATGCTTGAAATCCTTATATTCTATGTATTATATATGTATGTATAAATTTAGGCAACAAAACTTGATGATAACTTGGTAGTTACTTGTCAAGAATATGTTACATCATCCATGACCATGCACTTGTTACGATTGTAATGGATCCTTGAATCCATGAAAAACACCAACTCCTTTTAGTTTCAATAGTGTCAAGAACAAGTGTTATGAGTACAAGATGATTATTTTCATATGACTATTTTCCATGTTATTTAAATTCCCAATCTATAATCTTCCGTTAACTTCCAATACTTACACACCTTCGTTTACCCCATGTAGGTTAATCTCGGTGTTCCATACTCAACTCTCCAATCTTCACGGAATAACAAGGAAAGCTTGCAAAACTGTGCGTATACTCGAATCCCATTTTCTATTTTAAACACTTTTGGTGCAACATGTACAAATCACCAATCATAATAAACCTTGTTTACACAATTACTATATCTGTTAAATAACATGATACTTTTCCATATTCTTGATTATCGCATGCTATGTTAGACTTGTGTTATATGCTCCTTAACTTTGCTAGCCTACCTTAACAAATATAGCGCTATAGGAGTAACGCACCGCCTGTAAACTTGTGGTATTGTTAAGTAAACTATATTACACCTTTTCATTTCGATGATATTGTGTAAACACGATTGCGTTTGACTTTGAATTGACATATAAAAATCACATGTTTAGTATGTTGTAACAATTATATGCCATGATTACCATGTTGGATACGAGTCAAACTTTATTCACTATTATGCTATGTAACAAAATTGTATGCTTGCCAACTTTTTGTTGATATATATTATTTTAATGCATGTGAGTATACTCGAATCCCATTTTCTATTTTAAACACTTTTGGTGCAACATGTACAAATCACCAATCACAATAAACCTTGTTTACACAATTACTATATATGTTAAATAATATGATACTTATCCATATTCTTGATTATCGCATGCTATGTTAGACTTGTGTTATATGCTCCTTAACTTTGCTAGCCGACCTTAACTAATATAGCGCTATAGGAGTAACGCACCGCCCGTAAACTTGTGGTATTGTTAAGTAAACTATATTACACCTTTTCGTTTCGATGATGTTGGGTAAACACGATTGCGTTTGACTTTGGATTGACATATAAAAATCACATGTTTAGTACGTTGTAACAATTATATGCCATGATTACCATGTTGGATACGAGTCAAACTTTATTCACTATTATGCTATGTAACAAACTTGTATGCTCGCCAACTTTTTGTTGATATATATTATTTTAATGCATGTTGCAGGAAACTAGTTGATGATCGTTGAAAAAATCTATTTAGGGTGGATTAGATACACACCTAAAATTAATTTATGTATTTTCTTTCATGTTGTATTGCCATTGAAACTTGTATTTTCATTTCGAACCATTGTATTATCAATTTACTATCAATGAAATTTTGAGTTGTTAAATATTTTCGCAAAGTAGCGTTATGACATTTTGAGCAATTTGTTCATCTCACCCCGACGTTTCCGCCATCGGTTGGGGTGTGACAAAGTTGTTCTACCTCAAAAAGCTAGTACATACATTTCTTTATATAGCATATGAGCTCCATGCATGTGCAACAAATGGCAGACATGCACATGGAAGTTGGACAAGTGTCAAGAAGTTCATGCATGTGCAACAAGTGGCGATGCAAGAGTGCATGCGCGACAAGTGGCTAGGAGTTCATGCATGTGCGACAAGTGGCAATGGAAGGGTGCATGTGCGACAAGTGGCGTAGGAGTGTACCTGTCTCACCCAGTCCATGTACTCGTCTCTCAGTTAATACCCGTAACAAGTTTATTAATTAAGATAAACAATTATATTATTAATAACGAGTATTAATAATATGAACCGGCTCACGATTATAAATATAATTATGACCCATTTCGCATGTAGTTCGTAACTACCAGTTAAACCAGTTAAGTGGATTTTAGTTCGTTTCCCACGGTGTAACTCTTACGGATCATAACTCGGTCGGCCGCGTTAATTAATCGGACCGGTCCATTTTTCCAACGTTCTCCCACTAGGACGATTTTGATTAAGTCCGTTAACGCTGAAAGCCAGAGGCGCTCTGCTCTAGCTACACATGGCTGCCCCCAACAAGTTATGACACTTTAAAGTCATTAACCAAAACATCTTGGAACATCCTGTTGCAAGACAATGAGCTTATGGTAATCGTTGTCATTTATCCTTTCTGTATAAGACATCAATTGAACAAAGAGACATGGATCAGATTCAATCTCACATAGTGTTCAATCATTATTGTTCTATTCAAGAATCAAAGTGGTCCTATCAAACACACAGTAAGTTTGGGTAAGGCCTTACACTTCACTAGTTTGAATTAACGAGGGTGCCCTGATGTTTAACTGTTACATATCATGTAAGAGTACAAAATCCCATCTTGACTACATACAACTCCCACTGAACTTCAGAACTACTCCCAAACAATGTCTTTATGACTGGAAGTTACGCGACAGTGGTTGACACTGATCAAAGAACAGTCTTTAGTAAACGAAAGTTCTAGTATGCATCTCAGGTCAAATGATACTAAATGAGTATACCTAAATCAAAGTATCTTATGACTAAGATCCATGAAAATGATTTGATGCGAGTTACATCCAAATTCATTCATAATGAGGTCTATGAGTTTGGAAGTCAACTCCTAGTATATATAACCTCATATAACACTTTTACTAATCAAAATAGTCCCTTGACACTTGGAAGTTCTTTTTCTAATTTTGATATAACTTTTTTTAACCTATTTATTAGTTTGACTTTTCTGATTTATGATAACTTTAACAAAACAATATAAGAGTTAGTTTTGTTTATTTTTTCTTAAAATATCTCGACATAAATTTTATTGAAAGTGAAGTTGTATTTAAAATATAGTGTTTTTTGTATTGTAAGTATAGCGAGTATCGATATCATATCAAAATCGTGATGAAACAAACCTTTACTAATCAAAAAATCGATACCAGTATTGACATTTTCGGAACCGATATCAAAACTCGTTTGTATGATTTTCGATCAATGTATAACACCGTTTTATTTTTCAGGTTACATTAGACAACTTTTGTGTATATAAACTTTTTTGCATAGTAAACTATACCGAGTGTATGTATGGTAACGAATTGAACTGATACCAACCGGAAAACATCGGTACCAATATTGGTATTATCGTACCAAAATATGTATTGGGGAACTGATATCAGTAATTGTTTTTATGGTTTTTGATCGATTTAAAACACCTATCACTAATTTTTTTAGCAAATCACAACTTTTTTTAGGATCTCATGAGAAAGTTGTATGTAATTATTATACATATTAATCTAAACTTATGATGAATAGTAAATTACTTTTTTTAATTATTTATATTATTATTTTTAGGAATATTAAATTGTAATAATCCTAACTATTCGTCGTTGCCCGCCAACAATCTCATCTTCAGAAATAAGCACTGACATTCCCAACTATCAACATATTGGCGTCCAATGGACCCTGACTAACAGAACCCTAACGCTGTTAGTCTCCGGTTGCCGGAAAAACGCTTTTGGCCGGAATACTCACCGTTTTCGTCCCAAACCTCTTTGTAACCTTATTACGGACCTTTAGGAACCTTTTCTAGTAAAACCCTAATTTTTTAAGTCGTAGGAAAACTCTTTTTTCCAGCCGGAAAACTCAACTTTTTGGCAGGAAAACTTAACATCTTCGTCCCAAACCTCTTTGTAACCTAAGATCGGACCTCTAGAAAACCTTTTCTTGCCAAAAACGTTTTTTCGGCGACCGGAGACTAACGGCGTTAGTGTTCTGTTAGTCAGGGTCCATTGCTGGCCAATATGTCAATAGTTGGGACTACCGGTAGTTATTTTTTAAGTTGGACTGTTGGCGGCCAACGGCGAGTAGTTTGGATATTAAAATCCAATATTCCTTATTTTTAATAATAAATAGTAACCAATAAGATTTAAGAATTTTTATTAGTAATATTTTATTAATTATTTTAATTTAAGTTTTTAGTGTTAACTTTTTATTAAATCCGGATCTACGTTTATTTATTTTTTTTACATTCTAAGTTATTTGCTCGCGCGTTGTCATGGTACGTTACCGCACGATTAGATCGATATCAGTTTCCTTCGTTACAGTACTAGTACGATACATGCATTTGGTACAGGAATCAACACAAGTTTTACATGAGCGAAAACTACAAAAACGAACACCGTTACTAGCACCAATGTAGTTCGAACGACTCCCACCGGTTCAGAGTGTCACAGTTCTGGTAACGTTATTCAGTTTCATCATAGATAGAGCTGTATAAATGAAAATTTTTCAAACCGTAAACCATAAAAATGATTGCAGGTATCCCCATCGATGTTCGGTATGGGATGGTAGGACTAAGATGTCAGCTTATCGAAAGAAAAAAAAACAATATAAACAAACTTTTGTACCGAAAACAATGTTGTTCGGTACGGTACAATACCAAAACGTTGGTAATTTATCGAAAGGAAAACAATAAAAAAGACCAGCGCCCATACAAATGTTGTTCAGTCGGTTTCGGTTTAGTTTGGTATGATAACGCGCGGCACAATATTCGTTATCAATAAAATGTATATCGTAATGGTGAAAAAAAAAAACATAGAAGGCAAACCAACTTAATCAGTATTAACTGAGCAACATCAGTATCGGTATCGCTATTCTTTTTTATTGTTTTCGATCGATATAAGGTTAATTTTCTCTTTCGAATACTATAGGCTATTGTGAATACCGAACTGTAACAAAACAAACATATACCGACAGAATTCCCGCCGCGAAACGCGGGAAGAATCTAACTAGTTAACTATTGTAACCAAACTTTGTTACTCTGTGATACATGTAATATATTATTGCTTCCTGAACAACAACAATACCAATATTTGCATTCATTTTTATAGAGTTTGATATCTTTTCAGTTTTCACTTTGCTGTCAAACTGTTTCTATACACCATCGTAACTTTGTAAATTTTATTTGGACTATTACAAATATTATTTTAATTTTGTCTCATGTTAGCTCTTGGAAATCCCATCAGTTCCTTACAAAATGTTATAATAAAAAAAATACCCAATTAATACGAGTCACATACTAGACACGTAAAAAATGTTTGGTAGCCATGGAAGTGGATGTTATCTTAAAATTGACGATAAAGAAAGACACATTTTTAAGTTTAATTGAATTTATGGTTGTGAATACAACACATGCGTAATATTTATTATTGTTTTCAAAAAACATCATCTCATAACATCATTTTCCGTTAACTCTTTCTCTCTAAGCAATCACAAAAATGGGAACTCATCACCAAACACCACCCTTCTTTCTCCATCGTCGTCCTCACTCTCATCCCCTCCTTCAACACCGGCACCACCGCCACCTACATCCGCCACATCTCCGCCACCTTCCCCGCCATCACCTTCCACCACCTCCCTGACATCCCTCTTGACCCCCTACAATTCCCTTCAATGGAAGCCATCATCTTTGAGCTTATTCGACGTAGCAACACTAACATCGATCTACTGCGTGGGACCGTTGGTGGCGAGTGGTGGTGATGGTTCGCACGAGTGTTTGAACTGGCTTGATTTGCAACCGAGTGGAAGTGTTGTGTATTTGTGTTTTGGGAGTTTGGGTGTGTTTTTGAGTGAGCAGTTGAAGGAGATAGCGAAAGGGTTGGAGATGAGTGGAGTTCGGTTTCTTTGGGTGGTTAGAAGCCCGCCTTCAAACAAAAAAGAAGACCGGTTTCTGCCACCGCCGGAGCCGGACTTGGATGTATTGTTGCCAGAAGGTTTCGTGGAGCGTACGAAAGATAGAGGGCTCGTGGTGAAGAAGTGGGTGCCGCAAGTGGCTGTACTCAACCACAAGTCTGTGGGCGGGTTTGTGACACACTGCGGGTGGAACTCTATCTTGGAAGCCGTGTGTGCAGGGGTTCCAATGGTGGCATGGCCGCTGTACGCGGAACAAAAGTTCAATAAGGTGGTGTTGACGCATGACATGAAGCTGGCGCTACCGATGGATGAGTCAGAATGCGGGATGGTAACTGCGATGGAGGTGGAGAAGCGGGTTAGACAGTTGATGGAGGGGATGAAGGTAAAGCTGTTCATGAGGTGACGACCGCAAGAAAAGAGGAGGCGGATATGGCATTGAGTGAGGGTGGGTCTTCTCGTGTGGCTCTGTCTAAGTTAGTTGCATTGTGGTAGTATTGGTTCATCTCTTCTTTGGTCAAGGCGATACTATAATAAATTATCTGAATTTCTCGGTGCTTAAGTCTTGTTAAGATGGTCAATATCAGTTCTTGAGCACATAATTAAATATTTTGTTGAAGTATTCTCTTTGATCTTTGATACACAAATGGTGGAGTTGTCATTTTGTATGAATCATACGTTCTAACTTGTTATCTTGTTGAGATGGGTAAAGAGTTTATATAAATACATATATGTTTGTAATATAGATATATAAATATCAAACTATTTAGCAAATTAATTATATGAATATATGATAATATAATATCGAATATCAAAGTATTTAGCAAATTATACTTAAGTGTTGATCTAATATTTATTTAAAAACTTTATATAAATACATGTTAATAATATCATGTTTATTACAATACATTAAATATTGTGGCTAAAATTTGGTTGACCACACTCAATAATAAAGTTTGGATTCTCATTGTTTGCTTTTCCCCATTTGTCTTTGCTATCTTTGCCAATGTTTTAAAAACCGGTTTAAACCGGACAGTTGAACCGGTTAAACTGGATGCCGGATGCTTGGCCAGTACGAATCATACCGGTAAATTAAGGAAACGACAAAGAAGTTGTACCGCCGGTAAATTGGGTTATATCGGTGTACCGGTACCGGTTTATACCGGGTCAAAGGTTAAAATTTTAAACTTTTAATTTTTATAAGCCTTAAAAGGTGACTATTCATCTTTTAAGCAATCCTAACTTGATTCATTCAACATTCCAATGGATTAACTTGATGAGAATGGCCATGATAGTGAACTTTTTGATTTTTTTTAGAGTTAAATGCTTGGTTGGTCCCTGTGGTTTGCAAATCTTGCAAACTTGGTCCCAGTGGTTCACTAATTACACACTTGGTCCAGTAGTTTCATATTTTGCACTCGGGTGGTCCTTACCACTAACCTTTGTTAAATTTATCAGTTAAGTATATGCAAAATTAATATATTACCCTTGAAATAATAAAAATAAAAAATATAGATCTGCAACAATAATCACCAAACCACCACCATCACCATAACACAAACACCACCAAACACAACCTCCACAAAACCGGACCACAACAGCACCACCACCCCGTCATCAGACCGCCACCACCAACCCCGTCATCAGACCGCCATCACCACCTCACCCAGCCGGAAAACGCTACCAACTAACCCCGTCGCCGAAAAACAAAACAAACCATTGTTCTTCATTTATATTCGATTTTTCCGGCGTGGAGGTGAGCAAGCCAGTGCACTCCTAATCGGTTCAGTTCCCAGTGCTGAACTTCATGTATATTCGATCTCTTCATCATCTACATTCGGATTCATGTTTGCATCCAATCGGCACTCTTCAGTTTCTTCATCATCGACAATCAGCAGAACTGCAGAAACATTGGATTCTTCAATTTAGGTTCTTTAGATTCTTGTTCATCATTAAACCACCATTTACCATCAAAAGTCAAGCACTTTCACCTCAACCCGCCGGAAAAACGTCATCACCTCAACTCGCAAATCTGTTTTGAGTCATCTAAATCTACTCGAGTCTTGACCGGAATTCACCGATCGGAACTTTGTCGGAAGCCATCAATCTCCTTACCGCCACAAACCCACCTTAACACCCACCAATCTAACCGATTTAGTAACTTGCAACCTTGAAATGAAACGGAATCGGTCATCTCTCTATCTCCTCTGTTCTCTTTCTCTATCTTTCTCTACCACTGGACCGTCGCACCACAGTCAAGTTCATTGATCAAACCCACACTGAACCCGCTGAGGTCACTTCAAGCCACCCGTACCGTAGGTTTGACATTTCATCATACCGGCAACGGGCAGAGGCTTTAGAAGGGTTGTTGGAGTTTAGTGCACAGCTGATGCAGCAAGAGAGGATCGAAGAATTAGCGGTTTTGTTGAAACCGTTCGGGCCAGAGAAAGTGTCTCCAAGAGAAACTGCTATTTGGTTGTCAAAAATCTTTAAGGGGATTACAGGTGACTTATAGTCTATGTGGAGTCTGATTACAGGTGACTTATAGTTTATTATTTCAAGGGTAATATAGTAATTTTGCATATACTTAACTGAGAAATCTAACAAAGTTAGTGGTAAGGACCACCCGAGTGCAAAATTTGAAACTACTGTGACCAAGTGTGTAATTAGTGAACCACTGGGACCAAGTCTGCAAGATTTGCAAACCACAGGGACCAACCAAGCATTTATTATGAAATGATGTAGTTTGGATTATTTTTTGAGGTAAAATTATATTTAATGGATTTATAGTGTTAATTAGTCAACACAGTTGAACCTTCCGATACAACCCGGTTCAATCGGTTGAACCATTTCTGAGTCTAATCCGGTATAATTTAAAAACCGGTTTTTAAAACATTGATCTTTGCTATCAATGAATTAATGTGATTTTGTGCTTTGAATTTGACTGGCTTTGTGCGAACAAATAAAAGGAAAAAAGCAAAAAATAATAATAATGATAATAATAAACATGCAATATAAATTAGGAAAAATTGTCATCGATAAATTTGGTTTTATCCAAGAATTATACAATAAGTGGCTGTTCCAGCCAAAAAGTCATCAAAATTCACAATGCTTTTGCAAAGTTTTATCCAAGAACTATGTATGTTAATTACTTAATTTTTTCTATCCATAGAACATTGTACAGTTTTATTTTTATTCTTTACGTGAACAAAAACTCATCAAAATTTACAATGTTTTTGCAAAGTTAGAAAACATAAATAAAAGTTGGTGAAAATAGATGAACTTAAATATAATAAAATTTATAACTTTACAAGTTTTATGAAACACAAATCAAAATCTGTACAATACAGTGACCCACAATCTGATGTTTGCTTCATCTTGTTTTTATACTATGAAGCACTTATGTCCACCAGCTAGTTGTATCGCGCCAACATAATGTGGATTGCACAAAAATACAATATGCCATAATAATGTCAAAATCGTTGTACCTAAAGATTTGTTTGTTGTGTCTTGTTTATCAATAGATGTTTAAATAACACTTTTTTGTATGTTACGTCTTGTTGATCATATTGAGAGGTTGTTTGTAAAGACCCTAATATTACCATTTGCTTTGCAAGATCCAAGGAATTAAAATTGCACAAAAGCACATGACACTATATGAATTGGTTTAGTATCTTGAAATACTATTAACATGAAAAGTGCTAGTATGAATATAAAGTTTTGATATGCAAATAACAAAGTATTGTATTAGTTTTTTGCTTTGCAAGATCCAAGGTAATGAAATTGCATGAAAACACATGTCATTACATGAATGGTTTAGTATAACTATTAACTCGAAATACTATTAAGATGAGAAAGATAGAAAGCAAAATGGTAAAATGTATACAAAGTGTTCCAAATAAGTTGATATGTAACAACACTATATTATTTAACTAGTAGAAAACATGGATTTCATGACCGCATTTCCGGTAACAACACGACTGCAATTGTCTTGTTGTCATCGTTTTCAACCGAAAATGCGATGGCAAAAACACTCATGTCAATTACCTTAATCCCACCAATTAGTGAACACGCACGATGGTTATTTTATCATCATTTAGCCACCAATATTACCACCATTTTGCGATTGTAATATTGAATATTTGCTACCACATTAACGCGCATTTCATATTTGCCACATTAAATGTTTGAAGATCTCCCATTTCCATGCTTTATTCATTAAAAGTTACATTTCAACAAAATTATAAAATTATATAAAAGGCTTTAATAATATTATAATAGGATCAAGATCAAGGGAAAACCCCTCCGAGTTATGAGAACTTAAAGAACTCGACCTTCCCATGCGAGTTTTGCCCCCATTTTTATCACACCCCTAGATTAAAATGTTAGAAAACACTGCCGTAAAAAAATTAAATAAAATATATCCAAACAACACCGAACATGATAACATGATAAACATTCAAACATTCATAACCAAGTGTTTGTAGATTATCTTCCAGTCATAGCTGTTACATAGCTTCAATTTTTTACATCCAATTTAGCATCATACTTTTATCCACCTTATCATTTTTTTTCTTTTCAGTAACAACACCGCAATGATTCCATTTAACCTTTCTTTTTCTTCATCATTTTCCCTAACACACTCCTTGATAACCAAGTTCAACTTTTCAATCTAAAAACAACAAATGAATAGAATCAAGAAGTTAGAAATAAAGAAAATTGATAACAGGTCAAACTGGTTAAGAAAAAACAAAATCTAATTGAGTTACAATTTAAGTGCTAGAAGCCAAAATACATGTTTCGGTATTTTTACTGATGTAGTTGTAGAATACGTAATATTTTAGTGTTAAAATACCCGCTTTTAGGGGTAATTATCTCAAATCTGATAAGAATAAGTAGTTATAATGTTTTGTTGAGGATTTGTAGGTAATTAGTGAAAAGGAAGTAATTTGGACGTAAAAGGGCCTTTTTGGGACAGAAGGAGAAAAGTTGAAGAAAGGTAGGAATAGCAGAAAGAGTATGACCTGTACTCGATCCAAAGAGTACGAGTCGTAAGCGCCACCAGATAAAAAGACAAAATCAATATTGAGATTTGGGCCAGATTGGGCCATGTCAGAAGAATACGATCCGTACTTATTAAAGTGGATGGCCCATACGGTTTACGAAGCCCAATTAGAGTCTCCTATTTAAGCTTTGCGATGGAAACCCTAGAAACGACTGGAAATCGACTGGGTAGCGAGAAAAGGACCGAAGAACTTGGTTTTGAAGGATTCGGAAGAGAAAATGCAAGAGGATTGAAGATTTAATGCACGGTGAATGTCACAACCCCCGACCACACCCTGGATGGGCGTCGTGAATAGTCAAGTGGTACCGGTGGTTATTTTGAAAATATAGCAGCGGAAATTTCATTAGGACGTGAGCTAGGAAAAATATCAAAGTTAGAAACACTGGAATTTTATTTATAACAAATGAGAATAAAACTCATGTTTTACAAATGTAGCTTTAATAGGGGATAAACCCGAATACATAAGACAACGTTTCTTAATTTTAATTGATAAAGTAAGCCAATCCTTTAAGCCTTTTTGGTGTCATATCACAAATCTTATTTATATCTATTGTAACCACCGGAAACATGTTTAAAACATTTTATCAGTAGGAAATTCTTGTGAGATAATTCATTTGTATAAAATGACATATTCTTATAATCACAGTATTAAGGGTTTTTACATTTGTTTATATCTTTCAATAACTCAAATCAGTATTTGTCACACACCCAATTAGGTGACTGTAGTTATATTACTATTGACTAACTCGTTGCTGTGTCAAGTACTGTATACAAAACCCCAAATACCGACAATAATTTAAGAATACAAAAACTTAATCCCCTGTAATTATAAGTGATAACTGGAAAATATTTATAGTTATGAAAACATTTAGCATCACAATAGTGTGAAGAAAAGAGAATGTCTCACAATGTTGTGAGAAAAAAAAAAAGAATAACTCACATTGCAAATCTATAGTTCTACTTTACTAGGCCTACTGATTCTAAGCATCTTGATTAACAGTAAGTTTATAGTTTCGAGTCTTATAATAATTAAGCATCTACTTTATCAGTGAATTTATAGTTTTAAACCTTCTGATCTAACCCCTAATTTCGCAGAATGTAATAAGGATTAGTGTATTAACCCAACTCAAACTTTAACGATAATCACGAGATCAAAACCTCAACGTAGTTAACAAAGTATAGCCTTATTCAGGCAGCACTTTGGCATCCGTTAATTAGTTTTTAAATCAATCGGACAGGGTATCATTTCAGTGATTAGGGTTTAGTACACTTCATACGGAGCAGAGTTTCGAGGTTTAGGGGTCCAGGTTTTAGAACAACAATTCGAAATATAGGGAGAGAGTTGTTGATTTTCGAACGAACAGGTGCAACTGAACTTCTCCCAGAACCCGTAGCCCAGGCTAGACTCTGTCGCGCGTCGCCGGAGGAGACAGGGAGTCTCCCACGTGGCGCCTGGGAGGTCGTGTGACAACTGGTAGTTTGCGGGTTTTAATTTCGCGAATAACAAATATTAGGATGATAATAATTAGTGTGTAAGTCGTTGATTAACTTAATTAGGCCTATTGGAGTGCCTAGGAACGTCCATCCGGCCTTACAGTGCGCGAATGATGATTTGCGGGAAGACTACTGAACGATAAGTGGTAACGAACTGACATCGGACAAAATACTGACAATGCCGAGACATACGAATCCTATAAGTATAATTTATACATATGAATTTAGTTTTGCGAATTTATTGTGTTTTCGAATGTCAAAAAACACGTACGTGAATGAAAAACGCGACTACAGGAACGCACTAACATCGAAACGGAAGCATCGGACTCAAGTATGGCTTTCAAAACTAAAATATTATGACATAATTAGCTTCATAATTGAATTTTAATACTCGTAGTCGAAATCGGATCGGAAAACGGACAAGAAGCGACAACTGAACCAGTTTACGCCTTTTAAGGAAACCGACAAAAATACGTGTCAAATATCGATTTCCGACGTAACTTTGAATATTTTTTGACTTAACGTTATATTTACGACAATCTATGAAGATTGGGAGTGAAAACGGGCTTCAGAAAATGTATCGGGCCGCGCGAAACGAGCTTGTGGGCGTAGGGCCCAAGCCCACTTAAAAACCTAACTATAAATACCTCTCTTTCTCATTTCCCTCACCAAAACCCTAGCCTCCGTCAAAGAAATCCTCTGCCTCCTCTCTCGTCTCCGGTCACCGGAGATCGTTTTCCGGCGACACCCCTCCGGCGAGCTACCACCACACAACCACCCTCCTTCTTCCCTATAACATCCCCACACCTCGCAGATAAAAAGAGGAAGAGAGAGAGAGATCATGGACAGAGAGGAAGAGGCGCAGGAGAGAGAGACGCAGGGGAGAGAGAGGCGCAAGAGAGATAGAGAGAAGTGACGAGAGAGAGAGAGACGACAGTAGTAATGCTGGAGACCAGTGACGGCAACGATTTGGGGGCGGCATCAGGTTTTGTTCTGACTAAGTTTGATTATGGGTTGGTTCGGGTTGGGTTTGTTTGACATCGAGTTGGTGGTGACGGCAGAACAACAGCCGCAGCTTGCGGCTCTAGGCCATCCAGCGGCGGTGATGGTGGTGATTCGGTTTAGGTACAGTTTTGATTCTTGTTCAGTTCAGATTTGAGATTCGGTTTGATGTTCGGGTCAATAATGTTTCTGTTTTGGCTCAGGTCATGTATTGGCTAAGGTGTGGGATTCGGGTCAGATTCAGACGGGTACTGTGCAACTCGGTTCGACTCGGTGGGACTCGGTTCGACTCGGTACAACTCGGCGCGACTCGGTCCGACACGGTTCAAGCTCGGTTTGGGTTGACAAGCCAACAGCGGTCAAGGGGTAGTTTCGTTTCAGTTATGGTGTTCGGGTCAAACCCGGTCAACTCAGTCAACTCGGGTCAAACCCGGCCAACGTGGTTAGCAATGGTCAACATGAGACGCGGTAAAAATAGGTTACCTAGGATAGAATCCCTAGACTCATGACTAAAATCCTAGCCCTCGTTTTGAATGAAGATTCTGTCTCACCCGATAAACCACCATAAGAGAAACTGAATCTAAAACTGAAGAAGTGCTAAAATGGACTGACTCGAGTTATCGACCACCAAGTCCCACAACTATCAGGTATAAAGTAATTTATTTACTAAAACTCTCAAATTATGAAGCTGAAATAACTAAGAACACCGAAACCCTAGGAAACTCTAGACACGAATAAACAGGTGAACCCGAATGATCGGCTACCCAAACTGTCAAACAACGCCCAAGTAATAACCTAGCAGTTCTAGATTTGATTTCTCACTTCTAGAAAATATTGCACGTTTTAATCAATTTAATTTAATAATTAATAAACTTAAATTATATTTCTCACCTTCAAGGTCTAGACTGAAAGATTAACAACCTTAATTGACTCCCGGCTCTAAAGTATATTTCTAAGTATCTAGAGCAATGTAACCAACAAATAAATTATCAAATCAATCCATACCAAAATGCAATTATTTAGATTCAGTTTTCAAAATTAAAACATGTAAATCACCACATTCATTCAAAACCAAAAGTTATTCAATCAAACAATCATCTAGCTCATCAACCAAAGTAACCATAACAAGTTTAAAGCGAACGGGTTTAGAAAACATTGTCAAAGTATCAAGTTTGAGTAAACCAAAAAACATAAACAAAGAGTTCTAACAGAAGCATAAATCTTTACGCCATAATCTTCAAACTCAAGCCTCCTCTTCCTTCAAAGCCTTGAAATTCATCCCTCTCTAAGCTTTGTATTGTTTTCTCTTTCCAACAGTAGGGTTTCGTATGTGATGTCTACTAAAAAATAAACACCCCTCTAAAATAAATAATAATCGACCCCCCTCCAGTAGCCTTAGGTGTTATAATTTTGGTCCAATACAACTTGTTTCTCAACATGGGCTTCTAACGGATCTTTAGAGGATGTTGGGCCAAGCCAAGGCATGGCATGTACTTGTAATTTTAAGATTTCTTTAAGGATTTAATGGTCTTTTTGCATTCTTATTCTTCTTTTACGTGTCATGAGAACAGACACTTCTTTTAATTCGTGTATACTTCAATTCAAATTCTTGTTTGAATAAAAACAAATCATTAATGTAGTTGAAGGGTCGGATTTATGTATAAAGATCGGGTTCCCAGGAACCCATTCGGTTTTTAATTTTTAGTGTAAATGTATAAGATAAACTGAAAAGGAACCCATAAGTAAAATATTGATGGAACCCATAACACAAATCCTCTTGTGTTCCACTGGTTAATTGTGCCCTCCTTTAACTTGACACCCCTAGTTCGAGTCCCGCTCCACCCCTTGTTCTTTGTTATTTTTAATTTTAAACTAATATATTAGAGTTAAACAAAAGAGTGAACTATAAGAGTTAACATGGCTGAGCTTTAGTAATATATTAGAGTTAAACAAAAGAGTGAACTATAAGAGTTAACATGGCTGAACTTTAGTTCATTATTGTTAGTCAAACTATTTTGTTTGTTGTAGGTCTGGGTCATGGCTGAGCTTTTTTGTTATGTAATTTTTTTAAGGGTGGCTTTCAATATGTACATGGACCATTGGTTACCGGGTTCTCATCAAGGATGGTTACCCGTCAGCCCAACATTCGTAGACGCGATGTTCTATCGGGCCCCGGCTGCCGCTCTGACTGACCTTCGGCCGGAAACCATATTGTCCCCACACGAGAGCCTCGCTGGGGTCAGCTGAGTAAAACCGGGTTACCCTCCAGATCGAACCATGCCTCGGTAGGAAACATCCATCATTGGGACGCCCCGCACCTTTTGCCCAAGCCGGGAGTCGAACCGGAGTCTCCATGGAGAAACCGGCCCAACTTACCCAACTGGGCTATGGTGGGGGATATTTTTTGTTATGTACTTGAAAATTCATTTTAGTTTTCTTGGTGGCTGTTAGATATAAATTAATTTTATTTCATTTAATCTCTATTAACCAATTAAGAGAAATAAGCCATAGAAATGGTTCTGTTAGATGCTTTTGTCTTTGGAACCACCAAACCGGCTCAAATAAATGCTCATTAGGTCAAGTTTTATGCTTTTGTCATTGTAATTCGAACTAAAATGACTATTTTTAGATGTACCGGTTCTAACTCGAATTCGTTCTGTAAAAGTTTATTACAAATCATTTTGTTTTTAGAGACAAAGATAGATAGTGGGATAGGAATGTCCTTTAAAGCATCATAGGAAAAAGGTGACTTTAGTGAAAAGCCCGACCCGACCCGAAAAATCTAACGTCAGGTTGACCAAAATTCGGACGCCTTAAAAAGTGAACGCAGTGAAAAAAAATCCTGCATCCGCCACTGTGTAGTTGGGCCAAACCATGGCATGTAGTTGTAATTTTAAGATTTCTTTAAGTATTCAATGGTCTTGTTGCACTCTCATTCTTCTTTCATGTGTCATTAGAACAAACACTTCTTCCGGTTCAAGTATACTTCAATATCATCATAATAGTTCAATTCCAATTCTTGTTGTTTAGCACTTACACGTGTGAATAAAAACAAATCAGTAATGTCGAATTTAATTGCATTCTTTTATTATTCAACATAAGCATTTAGCTAATTAACTTTATTTTTCAAGTTAAATGCTTGGTTGGTCCCTGTAGTTTGCAAATATTGTAGACTTCATCCTAGTGGTTTAATAATTACACACTTGATCCTAATGGTTGTAATTTTTACACTCGGATGGTCCTTATCAATAATCTGTGTTAAATTTCTTAGTTAAATGTGTGTGAAATGACTAAATTACCCCTAACCAATTAAAAAAATAAAAACATATAAAGATGGGTGCCCCCCCCCCCCTCATCTTCTTCCTCTATCCCTCTCTCTCTAAAATCCATCACCACCTACACCTTAAATCCACCACCTCCTCCACCTCCAGTTCCACCGTAAACCCGCAACCACCACCTCCACCATCACCTTCAGCCCGCCACCCCAACCTCCACCTCCAGTTCCACCTTCAACCCACAATGTCAAAGAATATAAGGCTACCGAACTTTTTTGACCATGTGATTGCTTTATATAAAGTGGCTTCCATTGTGTCAGATAACAGGACTTCTCAATTGAAGTGAAATATTCGAGCTTGTGAAAAACACATTTGACAGGTATTATTTTGTCAGATTTGAGATTAACGATTAATCAATTTGACTTTATGACATATACATTATAACATATAAAGAACCACCTTCAATCATTAAAACTCAACGGTTAACAATCTAACATTATATTGACATACATATCACTAATATAGACCACAAAAACTACTAAGAATCAACAATTGACAAAAGCACACTGACCATTGATTTCACTTAACTTTGATTATGTACACAAGATAAATAGAAAAAATATACAGAGGTGAACAGATGAAGATACATACATTTGATAAAGTGGTGACCCGGGATCTTGAAGAAGGAATTGGTCTTGAAGGATTTGGTCAACCTGGTTTAATTCGAACCAATAATTTGCAATGTTGGCGGTGGAGGTTGGGGTGGTGGGCTGAAGGTGACGGTGGAGGTGGTGGTTATGATGGGTTGACGACGGTGGTGGTGGGTGTATGTTGGTGAAAAATCGACGGTGGAGGTGGTTGTGATGGGTTGACGACGGTGGTGGTGGGTGTTCGGTGCTGGATGGGAGACGGTGGTCGAGGTGGGTTGACGGCGGTTGTGGTGGGTACTGGTGGTGGAGGTGAGACAGTGGTGGTGGTGGTGGAGGTTTTATTGTCACCTAAATTAATGGGTGGTTATGGTGGTCCAGGAAGATATCAGGAGGATTGAAGAAGAAGAAGGTTCTAATTCAATGTAACATTGGTTTCGATTCAATGGAACAATGGCTAGTACATTGGCAGGGGCAATCCGCAGAGGACGCCACTATAGAGGATGTGTTATGGATCTAAGGTCAGTTTTTGGATGCAAGTCTTGATGTCAAGAATTTATTGGAATGGGGAAGCAGTGACACGATTGATTCCTTAGTCATTTCAAAAGATAAACCTAAATAAGTACACGATTATATTAGAAGGGGCAAAGGTGTAGTTTCTAAAAGTGGCTAGAGTTTGTTTGGAGAGAAATAGTATAAGTAGTAATGAATAATGCAGTGTAAGGTAGGTATGAGTTTGCTAGACTTTTGAAGCTCTTGCATGATGCATGGAGAGATGGCATAGCTTTGGTTATCGTTATAATTACATTTTAAGTTTTCTACAATAAAAATCTTCGAGCCCTTTTCCATGTTCTCTTTAATAATTCAATCTAAATTGCAACTGAAGCATTTCAATTCTCTATCAGAATAACTATGAGAGACAATATGGGTTATAAAATAAACATGAAAATCTAGAATAGTTGAAAACAGATTTTGAATTTGTAACTTGTAATAAGTTGTTTGGGATTCCATGGTAAGCAATTAAAATTTTATTTATTAAAAACCGGTTCAATAAATAATACTAGTGATCAATAAAAGGCAGCGGAAAAAATGAGTGATCAACAATAAACAAAACCCGACAGGATCAGGTTACATGCAAATTACGAGCACAGTGATAAGAATATCTAACTACCGATGAGAAAGATATACCTCGGTTAATAACTAACCAATTGAGACATCGAGGTTCAACGAACACGTGCTAGTAATACGAACTAACGAAACACGGGTATAGGTAGGGTAGCGGCGGTGGCGGCAGTTGTTGGCGGCGGTTGTGAGTGTTCTGAGAGTTCTCCTGTGCAAGTTTGTAACGCCCTGCTTTTCACACTCTCTATATTTTACAAGTTTTGTTGCACTTTCCTATTTGGGAAACTTTCTATTTTCGGAAACCTTTTACTTGTATCGTCTTTCAATTTCAAATTTGTAATCCGAGACCTTGATCGTAATGAAATTCATGTTTTATACACACTTGTTATACTTGCAATTTAATCAACTTTTATACGCAATTGATACTTATTATACGTGCAAACATTCGTACATGCATTCGCGATATTCAATTTATACTTACACACGTTTATTATACTCGAAAACATGTTAAATATCACAGATTATGCATAAAATGGTGAATTATAGGATGTTTGGGGGCCAAAATGAAAGAAAACAAACTTCAAACGGAAACCAAGGGCGCCGCCGTACGCGTACCCTAACCCCCTTGGGGCTCGCGATACGCTAAAGCCCCCAATCCGCAGAATGTTTGTTTCAGCTGCGGGATTGGGCAGTTTTGTGTGTTTGGTTGAGTTTGTTTTTGTGCTTCTTGCATTTAATACTCAACTACACTCAACCCTAATCATCCCTTATAAAACCCACACTACCTCAACACTTCCTCCACTTTGAAACACCCTAATCTCTCTCTCAAACACTCTAAATCCAGCTGAGAAATTAGTAACAAGACAGATTCACTATAAGTTGCAAAAGTGAGCATAACCTCACTTATACTTCATCTTTTTCATTCATTCTTCTTTCAAAACACTTGGAACAACCATGTGTATGATTCCATGGGTTCTCCTTGGAGAATCTAGACCTGGACTTCACCACAAAGGCTCCAAAGTGGACTAAACTTTCTGTTTTGATTCTAAACCTTGTTAAACCTAACTAAACTTGAGTTCTCTCATCTCAAACCTATGTCCTAATGCTCATAATCAATTGAATGGTTAGTTGGGCTTATAAACAATGCTGAGACATTCAAAATCAGAGGTTTAATCCTCACAAATATTCTGTTTGTTTAAGTCCACAAGTAGTGAACAAGCTTGAAGCTTGATGATTTATGTGACTAAGGTTAGCTTGGGCTATCCTATTTGAAAGTCCACCACTACTTGATGTTTCCATAGATTAGTTAGTTCATATTTCTTTACTTGTACATGTTCATGACCCTCCTTGTTTTTATAACAACAAGTGTAGTGGTGAACAATAGAGGTGCCTAAATGGAAGCTTTGTTCTTCCTACCTCATGTATGAATTCTATGACTGAAAGATGTGCCTAAATAGAGACTTTAATCTCCTACCTCATGCTTGAAATCCTTATATTCTATGTATTATATATGTATGTATAAATTTAGGTAACAAAACTTGATGATAACTTGGTAGTTACTTGTCAAGAATATGTTACATCATCCATGACCATGCACTTGTTACGATTGTAATGGATCCTTGAATCCATGAAAAACACCAACTCCTTTTAGTTTCAATAGTGTCAAGAACAAGTGTTATGAGTACAAGATGATTATTTTCATATGACTATTTTCCATGTTATTTAAATTCCAAATCTATAATCTTCCGTTAACTTCCAATACTTACACACCTTCGTTTACCCCATGTAGGGTAATCTCGGTGTTCCATACTCAACTCTCCAATCTTCACGGAATAACAAGGAAAGCTTGCAAAACTGTGCGTATACTCGAATTCCATTTTCTATTTTAAACACTTTTGGTGCAACATGTACAAATCACCAATCACAATAAACCTTGTTTACACAATTACTATATCTGTTAAATAACATGATACTTGTCCATATTCTTGATTATCGCATGCTATGTTAGACTTGTGTTATATGCTCCTTAACTTTGCTAGCCTCCTTAACAAATATAGCGCTATAGGAGTAACGCACCGCCCGTAAACTTGTGGTATTGTTAAGTAAACTATATTACACCTTTTCTTTTCGATGATGTTGGGTAAACACGATTGCTTTTGACTTTGGATTGACATATAAAAATCACATGTTTAGTATGTTATAACAATTATATGCCATGATTACCATGTTGGATACGAGTCAAACTTTATTCACTATTATGCTATGTAACAAACTTGTATGCTCGCCAACTTTTTGTTGATACATTGTTTTAATGCATGTTGCAGGAACTTAGTTGATGATCGTTGAAGAAATATATTTAGGGTGGATTAGATACACACCTAAAATTAATTTATGTATTTTCTTTCATGTTGTATTGCCATTGAAACTTGTTGTATTTTCATTTCGAACCATTGTATTATCAATTTACTATCAATGAAATTTTGAGTTGTTCAATATTTTCGCAAAGTAGCGTTATGACATTTTGAGCAATTTGTTCGTCTCACCCCGACGTTTCCGCCATCTGTTAGGGTGTGACAAAGTTGTTCTACCTCAAAAAGCTAGTCCATACATTTCTTTATATAGCATATGAGCTCCATGCATGTGCGACAAATGGCAGACATGCACATGGAAGTTGGACAAGTGTCGAGAAGTTCATGCATGTGCAACAAGTCGATTTTAGTTCGTTTCCCACGGTGTAACTCTTACGGGTCATAACTCGGTCGGCCGCGTTAATTAATCGGACCGGTCCATTTTTCCAACAGTCTCCCACTAGGACGATTTTGATTAAGTCTGTTAACGCTGACAGCCAGAGGCGCTCTGCTCTAGCTACACATGGCTGCCCCCAACAAGTTATGACACTTTAAAGTCATTAACCAAAACATCTTGGAACATCCTGTTGCAAGACAATGAGCTTATGGTAATCGTTGTCATTTATCCTTTCTGTATAAGACATCAATTGAACAAAGAGACATGGATCAGATTCAATCTCACATAGTGTTCAATCATTATTGTTCTATTCAAGAATCAAAGTGGTCCTATCAAACACACAGTAAGTTTGGGTAAGGCCTTACACTTCACTAGTTTGAATTAACGAGGGTGCCCTGATGTTTAACTGTTACATATCATGTAAGAGTACAAAATCTCATCTTGACTACATACAACTCCCACTGAACTTCAGAACTACTCCCAAACAATGTCTTTATGACTGGAAGTTACGCGACAGTGGTTGTCACTGATCAAAGAACAGTCTTTAGTAAACGAAAGTTCTAGTATGCATCTCAGGTCAAATGATACTAAATGAGTATACCTAAATCAAAGTATCTTATGACTAAGATCCATGAAAATGATTTGATGCGAGTTACATCCAAATTCATTCATAATGAGGTCTGTGAGTTTGGAAGTCAACTCCTAGTATATATAACCTCATATAACACTTTTACTAATCAAAATAGTCCCTTGTCACTTGGAAGTTCTTTTTCTAATTTTGATATAACTTTTTTTAACCTATCTACTAGTTTGACTTTTCTGATTTATGACAACTTTAACAAAACAATATAATAGTTAGTTTTGTTTATTTTTTTCTTAAAACATCTCGACATAAATTTTATTGAAAGTGAAGTTGTATTTAAAATATAGTGTTTTTTTGTATTGTAAGTATAGCGAGTATCGATATCATATCAAAATCGTGATGAAACAAACCTTTACTAATCAAAAAATCGGTACCAGTATTGACATTTTCGGAACCGATATCAAAACTCGTTTGTATGATTTTCGATCAATGTAGAACACCGTTTTATTTTTCAGGTTTCATTAGACAACTTTTGTGTATATAAACTTTTTTTGCATAGTAAACTATACCGAGTGTATGTATGGTAACGAATTGAACTGATACCACCTGGAAAACATCGGTACCAATATTGGTATTATCGTACCAAAATATGTATTGGGGAACTGATATCAGTAATTGTTTTTATGGTTTTTGATCGATTTAAAACACCTGTCACTATTTTTTTTAGCAAATCACAACTTTTTTAGGATCTCATGAGAAAGTTGTATGTAATGGTGAAAAAAAAAACATAGAACGCAAACCAATTTAATCAATATTAACTGAACAACATCAGTACCGGTATCGCTATTCTTTTTTATTGTTTTTGATCGATATAAGGTTAATTTTCTCTTTCGACTACTATAGGCTATTGTGAATACCGAACTGTAACAAAACAAACATATACTGACAGAATTCCCGCCACGAAGCGCGGGAAGAATCTAACTAGTAAACCATTGTAACCAAACTTTGTTACTCTGTGATACAAGTAATATATTATTGCTTCCTGAACAACAACAATACCAATATTTGCATTCATTTTTATAGAGTTTGATATCTTTTCAGTTTTCACTTTGCTGTCAAACTGTTTCTATACACCATGGTAACTTTGTAAATTTTATTTGGACTATTACAAATATTATTTTATATTTTGTCTCATGTTAGCTCTTGGAAATCCCACCAGTTCCTTACAAAATGTTATAATAAAAAAAATACCCAATTAATACGAGTCAGATACTAGACACGTAAAAAATGTTTGGTAGCCATGGAAGTGCATGTTATCTTAAAATTAATACGGACTTGGATGTACTGTTGCCAGAAGGTTTCATGGAGCGTACGAAAGATAGAGGGCTCGTGGTGAAGAAGTGGGCGCCGCAAGTGGCTGTACTCAACCACAAGTCTGTGGGCTGGTTTGTGACACTGCGGGTGGAACTCCATCTTGGAAGCCGTGTGTGCGGGGGTTCCAATGGTGGCATGGCCGCTCTACGCGGAACAAAAGTTCAATAATGTATTTAAAAACTTTATATAAATACATGTTAATAATATGGATACATGTTTATTACAATACATTAAATATTGTGGCTAAAATTTGGTTGACCACACTCAATAATAAAGTTTGGATTCTCATTGTTTGCTTTTCCCCATTTGTCTTTGCTATCTTTGCCGATGTTTTAAAAACCGGTTTAAACCGACCAATTACCGTTTAAACTGAATGTCGGATGCTTGGCCAGTACGAATCATATCGGTAAATTAAGGAAACGACAAAGAAGTTGTACCGCCGGTAAATTGGGTTATACCGGTGTACCGGTACCGGTTTATACCGGGTCAAAGGTTAAAATTTTAAACTTTTAATTTTTATGAGCCTTAAAAGGTGACTATTCATCTTTTAAGCAATCCTAACTTGATTCATTCAACATTCCAATGGATTAACTTGATGAGGATGGCCATGATAGTGAACTTTTTGATTTTTTTTTATTATGGATTAACTTCTATAATATTATTTTTATTATGAAATAATGTAGTTTGGATTATTTTTTGAGGTAAAATTATATTTAATGGATTTATAGTGTTAATTAGTCAACACAGTTGAACCGTCCGATACAACCCGGTTCAACCGGTTGAACTATTTCTGAGTCTAATCCGGTATAATTTAAAAACCGGTTTTTAAAACATTGATCTTTGCTATCAATGTATTAATGTGATTTTGTGCTTTGAATTTGACTGGCTTTGTGCGAACAAATAAAAGGAAAAAAGCAAATAATAATAATAATAAACATGCAATATAAATTAGGAAAAATTGTCATCGATAAATTTGGTTTTATCCAAGAATTATACAATAAGTGGCTGTTCCCAGCCAAAAAGTCATCAAAATTCACAATGCTTTTGCAAAGTTTTATGCAAGAACTATATATGTTAATTACTTAATTTTTTTCTATCCATAGAACTTTGTACAGTTTTATTTTTATTCTTTATGTGAACAAAAACTCATCAAAATTTACAATGTTTTGGCAAAGTTAGAAAACATAAATAAAAGTTGGTGAAAATAGATGAACTTAAATATAATAAAATTTATAACTTTAGAAGTTTTATGAAACACAAATCAAAATCTGTACAATACAGTGACCCACAATCTGATGTTTGCTTCATCTTGTTTGTTTTTATACTATGAAGCACTCATGTCCACCAGCTAGTTGTATCGTGCCAACATAATTTGTATTGCACAAAAATACAATATGCCATAATAATGTCAAAATCGTTGTACCTAAAGATTTGTTTGTTGTGTATTGTTTATCAATAGATGTTAAATAACACTTTTTTGTATGTTACGTCTTGTTGATCATATTGAGAGGTTGTTTGTAAAGACCCTGATATTACCATTTGCTTTGCAAGATCCAATGAATTGAAATTGCACAAAAGCACATGACACTACATGAATTGGTTTAGTATCTTGAAATACTATTAACATGAAAAGTGCTAGTATGAATATAAAGTTTTGATATGCAAATAACAAAGTATTGTATTAGTTTTTTGCTTTGCAAGATCCAAGGTAATGAAATTGCATAAAAACACATGACATTACATGAATTGTTTTAGTATAACTTGTAACTCGAAATACTATTAAGATGAGAAAGATAGAAAACAAAATGGTAAAATGTATACAAAGTGTTCCAAATAAGTTGATATGTAACAACACTATATTATTTAACTAGTAGAAAACATGGATTTCATGACCGCATTTCCGGTAACAACACGACTGCAATTGTCTTGTTGTCATTATTTTCAACCGAAAATGCGATGACAAAAACACTCATGTCAATTACCTTAATGCCACCAATTAGTGAACACGCACGATGGTTATTTTATCATCATTTAGCCACCAATATTACCACCATTTTGCGATTGTAATATTGAATATTTGCTACCACATTAACGCCCGCATTGCATATTTGCCACATTAAATGTTTGAAGATCTCCCATTTCCATGCTTTATTCATTAAAAGTTACATTTCAACAAATTTTAAAATTATATAAAAGGCTTTAGTAATATTATAATAGGATCAAGATCAAGGGAAAACCCCTCCGAGTTATGAGAACTTAAAGAACTCGACCTTCCCATGCGAGTTTTGCCCCCATTTTTATCATACCCCTAGATTAAAATGTTAGAAAACACTACCGTACAAAAATTAAATAAAAAATATCCAAACAACACCGAACATGATAACATGATAAACATCCAAACATTCATAACCAAGTGTTTGTAATTATCTTCCAGTCATAGCTGTTACATAGCTTCAATTTTTTACATCCAATTTAGCATCATACTTTTATCCACCTTATTATTTTTTTTTCTTTTCAGTAACAACACCGCAATGTTTATATTTAACCTTTCTTTTTCTTCATCATTTTCCCTAACACACTCCTTGATAACCAAGTTCACTTTTCAATCTAAAAACAACAAATGAATAGAATCAAGAAGTTATAAATAAAGAAAATTGATAACAGGTCAAACTGGTTAAGGAAAAACAAAATCTAATTGAGTTACAATTTAAGTGCTAGAAGCCAAAATGCATGTTTCGGTATTTTACTGATGTAGTTGTAGAATACGTAATATTTTAGTGTTAAAATACCTGCTTTTAGGGGTAATTATCTCAAATCTGATAAGAATAAGTAGTTATAATGTTTTGTTGAGGATTTGTAGGTAATTAGTGAAAAGGAAGTAATTTGGACGTAAAAGGGCATTTTTGGAACAGAAGGAGAAAAGTTGAAGAAAGGTAGGAATAGCAGAAAGAGTATGACCCGTACTCGATCCAAAGAGTACGAGTCGTAAGCGCCACAAGATAAAAAGACAAAATCAATATTGAGATTTGGGCCAGATTGGGCCATGTCAGAAGAATACGATCCGTACTTATTAAAGTGGATGGCCCATACGGTTTACGAAGCCCAATTAGAGTCTCCTATTTAAGCTTTGCGATGGAAACCCTAGAAACGACTGGAAATCGACTGGGTAGGGAGAAAAGGACTAAAGAACTTGGTTTTGAAGGATTCGGAAGAGAAAATGCAAGAGGATTGAAGATTTAACGCACGGTGAATGTCACAACTCCCGAGCACACCCTGGATGGGCGTCGTGAATAGTCAAGTGGTACCGGTGGTTATTTTGAAAATATAGCAGCGGAAATTTCATTAGGACGTGAGCTAGGAAAAATATCAGAGTTAGAAACACTGGAATTTTATTATAACAAATGAGAATAAAACCCATGTTTTACAAATGTAGCTTTAATAGGGGATAAACCCGAATACATTAGACAACGTTTCTTAATTTTAATTGATAAAATAAGCCAATCCTTTAAGCCTTTTCGGTGTCGTATCACAAATCTTATTTACATCTATTGTAACCATCGGAAACATGTTTAAAAACATTTTATCAGCAGGAAATTCTTGTGAGATCGTTCATTTGTATAAAATGACACATTCTTATAATCACAGTATTAAGGGTTTTTACATTTGTTTACATCTTTCAATAACTCAAATCAGTATTTGTCACACACCCAATTAGGTGACTGTAGTCATATTACTATTGACTAACTCGTTGCTGTGTCAAGTACTATATACAAAACCCCAAATACCGACAATAATTTAAGAATACAAAAACTTAATCCCCTGTAATTATAAGTGATAACTGGAAAATATTTATGGTTATGAAAACATTTAAGCATCACAATAGTGTGAAGAAAAGAGAATGTCTCACAATGTTGTGAAAAAAAAAATAATAACTCACATTGCAAATCTATAGTTCTGCTTTAATAGGCCTACTGATTCTAAGCATCTTGATTAACAGTAAGTTTATAGTTCCGAGTCTTATGATAATTAAGCATCTACTTTATCAGTGAATTTATAGTTTTAAACCTTCTGATCTAACCCCTAATTTCGCAGAATGTAATAAGGATTAGTGTATTAACCCAACTCAAACTTTAACGATAATCACGAGATCAAAACCTCGACGTAGTTAACAAAGAATAGCCTTATTCAGGCAGCACTTTGGCATCCGTTAACTAGTTTTCAAATCAATCGGACAGGGTATCATTTCAGTGATTAGGGTTTAGTACACTTCATACGGAGCAGAGTTTCGAGGTTTAGGAGTCTAGGTATTAGAACAACAATTCGAGAGAGAGGGAGAGAGTTGTTGATTTTCGACCGAACAGGTACAACTGAACTTCTCCCAGAACCCGTAGCCCAGTCTAGACTCTGTCGCGCGTCGCAGGAGGAGACAAGGAGTCTCCCACGTGGCGCCTGGGAGGTCGTGTGACAACTGGTAGTTTGCGGGTTTTAATTTCGCGAATAACAAATATTAGGATGATAATAATTAGTGTGTAAGTCGTTGATTAACTTAATTAGGCCTATTGGAGTGCCTAGGAACGTCCATCCGGCCTTACAGTGCGCGAATGATGATTTGCGGGAAGAGTACTGAACGATAAGTGGTAACGAACTGACATCGGACAAAATACTGACAATGCCGACACATACAAATCCTATAAGTATAATTTATACATATGAATTTAGTTTTGCGAATTTATTGTGTTTTCGAATGTCAAAAAACGCGTAAGTGAATGAAAAACGCGACTACAGGAACGCATTAACATCGAAACGGAAACATCGGACTCAAGTATGGCTTTCAAAACTAAAATATTATGACATAATTAGCTTCGTAATTGAATTTTAATACTCGTAGTCGAAATCGGATCGGAAAACGGACAAGAAGCGACAACCGAACCAGTTTACGCCTTTTAAGGAAACCGACAAAAATACGTGTCAAATATCGATTTCTGACGTAACTTTGAGTATTTTTCGACTTAACATTATATTTACGACAATCTATGAAGATCGGGAGCGAAAACGGGCTTCAGAAAATGTATCGGGCCGCGCGAAACGAGCTTGTGGGCGTAGGACCCAAGCCCACTTAAAAACCTAACTATAAATACCTCTCTTTCTCATTTCCCTCACCAAAACCCTAGCCTCCATCAAAGAAATCCTCTGGCTCCTCTCTCATCTCCGGTCACCGGAGATCGTTTTCCGGCGACACCCCTCCGGCGAGCTACCACCACACAACCACCCTCCTTCTTCCCTATAACATCCCCACACCTCGCAGATCAAAAGAGGAAGAGAGAGAGAGATCATGGACAGAGAGGGAGAGGTGCAGGAGAGAGAGATTCGCAGGGGAGAGAGAGGCGCATGAGAGATAGAGAGAAGTGACGAGAGAGAGAGAGCGACAGTAGTAGTGCCGGAGGCCAGCGACGGCAACGATTTGGGGGCGGGATCAGGTTTTGTTCTGACTAGGTTCGATTATGGGTTGGTTCGGGTTGGGTTTGTTTGACATCGAGTTGGTGGTGACAGCAGAACAACAGCCGCAGCTTGCGGCTCTAGGCCATCCAGCGTCGGTGATGGTGGTGATTCGGTTTAGGTACAGTTTTGATTCTTGTTCAGTTCAGATTTGAGATTCGGTTCGATGTTCGGGTCAATAATGTTTCTGTTTTGGCTCAGGTCATGTATTGGCTAAGGTGGGATTCGGGTCAGATTCAGACGGGTACTGTGCAACTCGGTTCGACTCGGTGGGACTCGGTTCGACTCGGTACAACTTGGCACGACTCGGTCCAACACGGTTCAAGCTCGGTTCAGGTTGACAAGTTAACAGCGGTCAAGGGGTAGTTTCGTTTCAGTTATGGTGTTCGGGTCAAACCCGGTCAACTTAGTCAACTCGGGTCAAACCCGGCCAACGTGGTTAGCAATGGTCAACATGAGACGCGGTAAAATTTTAACGAACACGTTAAATTGTTTATAGTTAAATATAATTTTAGTTTTAATCGCGTAACCGAGCTCTAAACCGACAAATATTATACGAGTGGACTAGTAGATTTCAAGGACTTATGCATTTCGTACTTATATAAATTACGAATACTAATTTAAAAACCGAACCGACACGTTATATAATAATATATATAAATATATGTATTGAATATACGGGACGACAAAGTGGCGTTTTGGAATACAATGAAAGTTACACTCATATTATTTCATTAAAATGTTGTGTTTTGAAAACATTTATCGACAACATGTATTGTCCGGATCGTCCAAAAACAGAGGAATCTCTACCCGTTTTTCGTAAAAACCCATAATCCGAAACATGTTTATATCTTATAAACGACACCTATCGAGGTTCAAGTATTTAATAAAATAAATATAAACGTATATTTATTTTGGTGATACCATATAACTTACAAAAGCGAATTTATGACACTTCGACAAACACGATTTGCTAGTTAACAAAACCGAGAATTTATCTCAAATAAATATAATTATTTATATTTATTTCAAAGCGATTAGAACTCGAAAACTTTAATGAGATAAATATTATTGGTATTTATTTCGAACAACTAACAATCGTCGGATAAATTTTACAAGATACACATAATGTTTATATTTATTTCATATGTCGTTAATTCGTATACTTTTATAAAGTTTAATTCTAACTTCTAAACGAAACATGACACATTATCGGACGACAACAAGCGTACAATTGCATAGTTGTTTTATTTAAGATAAACGAAACGTAACATTATTATTTCGGCTACGCGAAGTGAATACATTTAGTTTACATACATATATATATATGTTTACATCTTACGAAACACTACGACAAGTCGTACCATTATTTATCTACGTATTTCTATTTACGACGACTAACACAAATTCGTAAGTATATTTATATTTAAACATATATATATATAATATATATATATATATATACTCTAAACCTCTTTGGAAACTAAGTGTTTCCAAGACTTAGCATTTATCACCGACAATAAATGGGATCAACTAACCATAGACCGGTTATTCCAAGTCAAGATAACAACACCTTTTTAGGATCATTTGTTAACGATTCGGTAGACCTCGGACTCGTAATTTAACTACATTGTCTTATTAGAAACTTATAAGCTTGGTTCCTTGGTTCGAATGCTATAGTTGCACGCTAGCGAGTTCACGTTCTTGGAATGACATTATGGAATCACGTAAAGGTAGCTTTGCACAAGGATATCAAGGTGAGTTCATAACCCCCATTTTTTACCGTTTTATATTTTTATAAATGTTTTCGAGGGTGGAAAGACATGCAAGTTTTGTGAAAGCATACAATGTTTCGATAAACGAAAATCATATATTTCTAAACTATATTACAAACGTATTCCAAGATAACACAAATGGTTTATGAAAAGTTTATGCCAAACATGTCGGTTTATACAAAAACATACGTGTTTTCGAAACATGCATGAATTTTATGATTAGGGGCTAGGCCCCCATTTTATTAATGGCATGGGCTTGGCCCAATAATACAGATGACAAGATAACATGGGCTAGGCCTAATAACACGAATGACAAGATAACATGGGCTAGGCCCAATGACACGCGTGCGAGGCACGAGGACATATGAAGGCGAGGGCCGTTCATACACAATGAAAACACAGTTTATGACAGTTAGTGTGTAGCTATGGGATTAGATTATAACAGATCAATGTGGGTAAGTAGGATGATGACAATAGTAACCATTAATCACTTAGTGACTAGGGTGCAAAAAATATAGATCTATCGAGTTTGAGGCACGCTCCACTCCGGGTTTTGTAACCCTGTATGAGTGCTTTTGTGTTCCCTATGATGCCAAAGTTATCTCGGTTTGGTTATTTACTTATGGCACATAGGTTGGTGTATTAGCTACACACTGATTGATCCTTAGATTCCATAGGCATCCTACATACTACGATTTCAATACCGGTTTACAAACATGACCGAAAACATTTTGATACCGGTTTATAAATATGACAGAAAACATTTTATTACTGGTTTACGAACACAACAATTACACGCATCGGTTTACAAACTTAACAGAAAACAATTCAATACCGATATACAGATATGACATTTCAAACGCTTTGGGATACTACGACCCCACAAACTGGTTTTTCAAAATACAAGGTTTTCAAATGTTTTAAGATTCATTTGATACAAAGTAAACAAACTATGACCTCGCCAACATTATGTTGATTTTTCGCATGTTTCTTTCTCAGGTTATATTTTCAAACTATGGCACGGTTGGAATTGGATAACCCATGGGGATTCAAGTACTTAGTGAGTGTTCACTTTCTAGAAGTCTTAGCATTTTTATACTTCCGATGTGCGATGAAGATACCAGTCAGATCATGCCCGACTCTGATGTAATCAATTTATTGGGGTGTGACAGATTGGTATCAAAGCTATAGGTTTCAGCGAATTAGGTTTCTGTAGAGATACCTAGGCTTTAACCTCACTTTCCTTTGGAGACTTAGCTTCATAAGACTTGAACACGTATAGAACGCCTAGAACACATACATGGGTTCCAACCGTGGGCAAAACAATGAGTCAACATATCGATTTCTAAACATACATTAGTGTTGTGTTTTATACATGGTACATGAAACGAATACATATGATAAGCAAAACTTTGAGAGTTTTGGGAACATACAATTAAGACCTTTGGTTAATTTATGTCAAAATCCATTAAAGGTCATTTTGTAGGAGTTGTGACTATTATAACTCGGGCAACTGACTTTATCTATATCATCTATGCCATTTTACTCACCCGAGCAGGTAGCCTACGAAAAACAGAATGCCGATGCGCATGAATACATGAAAATTAGCGTATACATCACATCACGGATGTAGAAATACAAAACGTATGAAATACGAGGCAAGGCTTTGGGAAAACATGAATGAATGATTTCAGCAGCAATACAAATCCCGCCAATGGAATAACCGTCAGTCAGAAAACAGCTATTGTCACGTAGCCCTGCAAGCGGTGTGAAACACGCCCAGGTACGTCCGAATGAGGACTTTACAAACTAATGGAAATCAAGATTATTGGCATCACAACAGAAACCACAAGCCTCCACATCTCCCCACTCTCCTAATGGTGATTACGCCAAGATTGACATCTCATGGTGATGTCACACAACTCCAGGTCATCGTAAGAAATTCCAGGTAAAGTCTTAAATTCTTTTGTTGGATATTCCGACTTTTGCTTATAGTGAGTATATTCTTGCACCTCTACTCCCCTAATGGTCATCGTATTGCGAGAATTCATTTCATGATTAGCGAACGCCCAATTATAGTTTCTTGACCAATTCATACGTTACGCATGCATTGTTTGTTACGCATGTGGTTAGCTTGATTCGTGGAGACCAAGAGGGACTTCACATCGAAGGGTTGCTCTATCAATATTTCAATTATTGTTTTCGCTATATCCAACTATTGCATTGTAATCTAGATGACCTACATTATTGTAAAAGTTGGCTCATTGATATAGAGTCAATGAAGTTCTTTAAAGTATTTTTCTTCACAAGTTACATACATGGTTTTTCGTATGGACATGTCGAAATTTCCTTGGTAAAACATATATCGTTGTTGGTCGATACGCAAAGCAAGTTTGGTTGGCTAAACTTGCTCACTATACATATTCAATTCAAAGCATCATATGATGTATTGGGGGCATCATATTCAATTCAAATCAAGTTCAACAAGCACTTTATCCTTTCGAACCATAATAGACTTGTTTTGTCTTCAACTCCTTTGAATCGGTTGATTGGTTACGACACCTTGTGGTGGCGTTTTCACTAATTTAAAGCTTGTGCAGATTTCGTCTACACACTTCACGTACGGATTTATTTATTAATTATTAAATCCACTTTGTTGGTTCGTTATCTTGAAACATTCTTAATACAATCGTGTATTAAGAAAACGGTACACAAATTCATGGCCTATTTCGGTGTACCTCTAACGGTTATCAATGCCACTTGCAAACTCGATGACATTCATTTGTTATTTTTGTCATCAACCGAAATTTCTATGAAATCGATTTGGAATAAATTTTTGAATTTACTTCGTTGAACCTTCTATTTTACTGCAAATGCGGTGAACTTATTCGGTCACCGGCATTATTGAATTGTTTCAATCACAACGACACCTTGGGCGTCGGTATAAACTTGTAGCTTGGGCTAATTATGATCAATTATTCATGCAAAACTACGTATACTTTTCGTTTGACTCATCATTTAAATAGTCCTAATGCAGTTATGTACTAAGACGACTATACATATTCAATTCAAAGCATCATATGATGTATTGGGGGCATCATATTCAATTCAACTCAAGTTCAACAAGCACTTTGTCTCTTTCGAACCATAATAGACTTGTTTGGTCTTCAACTCCTTTGAATCGGTTGATTGGTTACGACACCTTGGTGGTGGCGTTTTTACTAATTTAAAGCTTGTGTTGATTTAGTCTACACACTTCACGTACTAATTTATTTATTTATTACTAAATCCACTTTGTTGGTTCGTTATCTTGAAACATTCTTAATACAATCGTGTATTAAGAAAACGGTACACAAATTCATGGCCTATTTCGGTATACCTCTAACGGTTATTTCAATGCCACTTGCAAACTCGATGACATTCATTTGTTATTTTTGTCATCAACCGAAATTTCTATCAAATCGATTTGCAATAAATTTTTGAATTTACTTCGTTGAACCTTCTATTTTACTGCAAATGCAGTGAACTTGTTCGGTCACCGGTATTATTGAATTGTTTCGATCACTAAGACACCTTGTGGCGCGCGGTTATAAACTTGTAGCTTGGGCTAATTATGATCAACTATTCATGCAAAACTACGTATGCTTTTCGTTTTACTCATCATTTAAATAGTCCTAATGCAATTATGTACTAAGACGATGATGCACCAGGATCGGTTGTATTTAGGTGTATCCTTGCAATTCAATAAGGTCAACACACATATTTTATTTCATTTAGTGGTTTGATAGTTGACAAATCGCCTTCATATTTCCATCTCATTTGAGCTTGTTAATCCTAAGTTAATTTATTTAACGACCAAAGCAAGATTTCATTTGACAACAAATTCTATTGTTTCTAAGATTCATTTGCAGATTTTGAACGTTCATTGGACATCTACTGGTTAAATTCCTCTTTTGTTGGACCCCTGTAAACTTAGTCACATTGGTGACTGTATCATAACATCTTGTTCACTTAGCATCAATTCAGAAAACAAATTCAGTTGAATCATTGGGTTCTTATTGTTATAGTAAGTCATTATATTCCAATAATTCGGACAAGGCTTGATTCATTTTCATAGTCATTTACCTTCGTATTATTCATACCTACCTATGCATGACAAAACTCTAAGGAGATAACATAGTCTAAATTTCGAGGACGGAATTTCTGTAACAGGGGGAGAATGTGACAACCGATAGTTTGCGGGTTTTAGTTTCGCAAATAACAAACATTAGGACGATAATAATTAGCGTGTAAGTCGTTAATTAACTTAATTAGGCCTATTGGAGTGCCTAGGAACGTCCATCCGGTCTTACAGTGTGCGAATGATGATTTGCGGGAAGACTGCTGAACGATAAGCGGTAACGAACTGACACCGGACAAAATACTGACAACACCGACATATACGAATCCTATAAAGTATAATTTATACATATGAATTCAGTTTTGCGAATTTATTATGTTTTCGAATGTCACAAAACGCGTACGTGAATGAAAACGCGACTGCAGGAACGCACTAACAACGAAACGGAAGCATCGGACTCAAGTGTGGCTTTCAAAACTGAAATATTATGACATAATTAGCTACATAATTGAATTTTAAAAACTCGTAGTCGAAATCGGATCGAAAAATGGACCAGAGCGACAACCGAAGCAGTTTACGCGTTTTAAACGCAACGGACAAAAATAAGTGTCAAATATCGATTTCCAACGTAACTTTGAGTACTTTTCGACTTAACATTATATTTTAACGACAATCTATGAAGCTCAGGAGCGAAAACGGGATTCAGAAAATGTATCGGGCCACGCGAAACGGGCTTGTGCGCCTAGGGCCAAGCCCACTTAAAAACCTAACTATAAGTACCCCCCTCTTTCTCGTTTCCCCACCAAAACCCTAGCCCCCCATCGAAATCCTCTGCCTTCTCTCTCATCTCCGGTCATCGGAGATCGTTTTCCGGTGACACCCCTACGGCGAGCTACCACCACACAACCACCCTCCTTCTTCCCTATAACATCCCCACACCTCACAGATCAGAAGAGGAAGAGAGAGAGAGAGAGCGGGGACAGAGAGAGTGAGACGCAGGAGAGAGAGAGAGGCGCAAGAGAGAGAGAGAAGTTACGAGATTGAGAGAGAGACGGCGGCGGAGCCGGTTTTCAGCAACCAAGAAAGCTGCAACAATGGCGACAGTAGTGGTGCCGGAGGATGGCGACGACAATGATTTGGGGGCGGGATCAGGTTTGGTTCTGATTGTGTTCGGTTATTGGTTGGTTTTGGGTTGGGTTTGTTTGGGATCGAGTTGGTGGTGACGGTAGAACAAGAGCCGCAGCCGGCGGCTCTAGGCTGGCATGGGGCGGTGATGGTGGTGATTCGGTTCAGGTATAGTTTGATTCTTGTTCAGTTCAGATTTGAGATTCGGTTCGATGTTCGGGTCAATAATGTTTCTGTTTTGGCTCGGGTCATGTATCGGCTGAGGTGTGGGATTCGGGTCAGATTCAGACGGTACTGTGCAACTCGGTTCGACTCGATGGGACTTGGTTCGACTCGGTGAAACTCGGTGCGACTCGACGCGACACGGTTCAAGCTCTGTTCGGGTTGACAAGTCAACAACGGTCAAGGGGTAGTTTCGTTTCGGTTATGGTGTTTCGGGTCAAACACGGCCAATTCGGTCAACTCGGGTCAAACCTAGTGAATTCAGTCAACTCGGGTCAAACCCGGTCAACATGGTCAGCAATGGTCAACACGAGACGCGGTAAAAAATTTAATGAGCGCATTAAATTGTTTATAGTTAAATATAATGTTAGTTTTAATCGTGTAACTGAGCTTTAAATAGACGAATATTATACGAGTGGACTAGAAGATTTCAAGACTTATGCATTTCGTACTTATATAAATTGCGAATACTAATTTAAAAACCGAACCGACACGTTATACAATAATATATATAAATATATGTATTGAATATATGGGACGAGAAAGTGGTGTTTTGGAATACAATGAAAGTTACAGTCATATTATTACATTAAAATGTTGTGTTTTGAAAACATTTATCGACAACTTGTATTGTCGGGATCGTCCAAAAACAGAGGAAACTCTGGCCGTTTTTCCTAAAAACCCGTAATACAAAACATGTTTATATCTTATGAGTTCAAGTATTTAATAAAATAAATAAAACGTATATTTATTTTGGCGATACCATATAACTTAACAAAAGCGAATTTACGACACTTGGACAAACACGCTTTGCTAGTTAACAAAACTCGAGAATTTATCTAAAATAAATATAATTTATTTATATTTATTTCAAAGCGATTAGAACTTGAAAACTTTTATGAGATAAATATTATTGGTATTTATTTCGAACAACTAACAAACATCGGATAAATTTTAGAAGATAAACATAATGTTTATATTTATTTCATATGTCATTAATTGTATACTTTTATAAAGTTTTGGGTAAATTACACTTTTCGTTCTTTTATGTTTGTACAAAGGTTACAACGGATAGCCTTTAAGTTCAATAATTACAGTCAATGTCCTTTATTTGTAAAACACATTACACTCTACGTCCTTTGCCCCAACTATGTTAAAAATTTTAGTTAAGTTTATTCCCTTATGAGTATTCTGGTCAATTCATCCTTTTATTTATTTAAATGTCTAATAAAAAAGCCAAATAAAAATAAAACAAAATAAAATAAAATAAATAATTATTAGATATATCTATATATGTGTGATTAGGGCCACTTATTATCTTCTCCCAGATAAGTTGACCACCAACCCCACCGCCCCCCTTTCTTCTCCGGTGAACAGCCCCCATCCTCGACGGCTCGCCGCACCCACATGCCAACCCCTCCCCTCCCTATCATCTCCTTCAGCAAACTCTGACTACTCCGCCGTCTATCATCTCCTTCAGCAAACTCCGACTACTCCGCCGTCTATCATCTCATTCAGCAAACTCCGACGACCTACTCCATCGTTCTCCTCCCCTCGCCGGTGGTCACCTTCCTCTTCTTTGAAAATACGCAAAAAGCTTGTTGAAATCTTTAATTCTGGTAATTCTGGTAAAATCTGTTGGATTTGGGGTTAGGGACTTAGGGTTTGGGGTGCCAGAACTTGGAAAGTTTCAGTGAGTATGGTGCAGATTAATACATATATCAATTTCAAAGATATAAGTTTTTGTAGATGATTCCAGATTTTTCATTTGATTCTAGGAATTTCATTCCTATTTAATTCTTATTTAGTTTTCTTTCTAATATGAACTGTGACATGTGTTCATAAGTCAAAGCATGAGGAATCTTGCTTTCCTTTGTGAAATTGAATTTTATTTAAAATATATCGCTTTCATCGAAATCGAACTGTGATCTTGTTGTTCAGTAAGTCAAAGCATGAAAAACTTGCTTTTTTCCTTGTGAAATTGAATTGATATGAATTCTTCAAATATTCTTTTCATCGATCAAGAAATGAAGCCTTTTTAAATCATTTTGTAGAACTGAGCATAAAATTAGATACATTCCTTGGTGTGACGCCGGAAGATGGTGCTTTGCCGGTGACATAGAAAACGACAGTGACGGTGGGTGTGGGTTAAAGTGGCGAAGACAGGCTGGGAGTGTGGTTAAGTTATTATATTTAAATAAAAAAGGCGGGGTCCATTAGTTATTGAATGATTAATTATTAGACATTTAAATAAAATGATGAATTTACCAGAATACTTTTAAATAAATAAACTTAACTGAAAATTTTAACTTAGTTAGGGGTAAAGGACGTAGAGGTGTATTATGTTTTGTTAAATAAAGGACTGTGACTGTAATTATTGAAGTTAAAGGTTATCCGTTGCAAATCCGGTACAGACATAAAGGACGAAAAGTGTAATTTACCCTAAAATTTTATTCCAACTTCAAAAAAATAAAAATTGATAAATGCACGGGTACCCCTGACCGCGGAGGGTTCTCCCTCCCCAAGTAAGCTTAGCCCCATAGCTGCCTGGCGGTTACTACCCTAGCAGGATTATTCGGGCCGAGCTGGACTCGAACCCCGGTCCCTCCCCGTTTGGAATGGGTGAGGCTGGCCCACTGGGCTGACACCCCTGTGTTATTTTATTCCAACTTCTAAACGAAGCACGACACATTATCAGACGATTACAACAAGCGTACAATTACATAGTTGTTTTATTAAAGATAAACGAAACGTAAGATTATTAATTTCGGCTACGCGAGGTGGATACATTTACATTTACATATAAATATATATATGTTTTACATCTTACGAAACACTACGACGAGTCGTATCATTATTTATCTACGTATTTCTAATTACGACTACTAACACGACTTCGTAAGTATATTTATATTTAAACATATAATGTCTATATATTATTCTAAACCTCTTTGGAAACTAAGTGTTTCCAAGACTTAGTATTTATCACCGACAATAAATGGGATCAAGTAACCATAGACCCATTATTCCAAGTCAAGATAACAACACCTTTTTAGGATCGTTTGTTAACGATTCGGTAAGCTCGGACACGTAATTTAACTATGTTGTCTTATTAGAAACTTATAAGCTTGATTCCTTGATAGGAATTGCTATAGTTGCACAGCTAGCGAGTTCACGTTCTTGGAATGACATTACGGAATCACGTTAAGCTAGCGTTGTACAGGATATCAAGGTGAGTTCATAACCCCCACTTTTTACCGTTTTACATTTTTATAAATGTTTTAGGGGGTGGAAAGACATGCAAAGTTTTGTGAAAGCATACAACGTTTCGATAAACGAAAAATCATATATTTCTAAAACCATATTACAAACATATTCCAAGATAACAAAAATGTTTAGGAAAGTTTACGCCAAACATGTCGGTTTATACGAAAACATACGCGCTTTCGAAACATGCATGAGTTTTATGATTAGTGGCCAGGCCCCCAATTTTATTAATGACATGGGCTAGGCCCAATAACACGGATGGCAAGATAACATGGGCTGGCCCAATAATACGAATGACCAAGGTGAAAAGGTATAGATCTATCGAGTTTGAGGCGCGCTCCACTCCAGGTTTGTTAACCCTTTATGAGTGCTTTTGTGTTCCCTATGATGTCAAAGTTTTCTCGGTTTAGTTATTTACTTATGGCACATAGGTCGGTGTATTAGCTACACATTGATTGATCCTTAGATTCCATAGGCACCTACATACTATGATTTCAATACCGGTTTACAAACATGACAGAAAACATTTCGATACCGGATTACAGATACGACAGAAAACATTTTATTACTAGTTTACGAACACAACATTACATGCATTCGGTTTACAAACTTAACAGTAAACATTTCAATACTGATATACAGATATGACATTTCAAACGCTTTAGGATACTACGATCCCACAAACCGGTTTTTCAAATACAATTTTTCAAATGTTTTAAGATTCATTTGATACAAAGCAAACAAACTATGATCTCGCAAACATTATGTTGATTTTTCGCATGTTTCTTTCCCAGGTTATTATTTTCAAACTATGGCACGGTTGGAAAAGGAGAACCCATGGGGATTCGAATACTTAGCGGTTTTTCACTTTCTAGAAGTTTAGCATTTTTTTACTTCCGTTGTGGGGGTAAAGATAAAATTTTAGATCACACCCGGCTCTGATTTTTTGATTTATCCGGGGTGACATTTTGGGCCGGGGCCCCGGCCTGCCCCGTCACCTAGGTTGGGTTTGGGGCCCCGGGCGTGACGACGTGACACGAGTCCTCAGCCGCCTTTGTCATAAAAAGGGGGTTTTTTTCCCTTTTTTAAAGAGGTTTTATCGGAAAAGGGGGTTTTTACCCCAAAGGGGGTTGGGCTTTAAATTATGATTTTTTGAAAAGGGTTTTTTTTTTGGGGGTTTGGGTTTTTATAAAACCCCCAATTTTTTTAAAAACCCAAAAATTTTTATTTTTTAAAATTTAATTTTTTGTCGCGCGCAAGGGGGGTTTTATTATATTTTTTCGTGGGGAAAAATTTTTTTGGGTTTTTTCGGGGGGAAGCAAATTTGATTTTTGGGGAAAAAAATTTATAAAAGTTAAAAGTAGTTTAATAAAAATAATTTAAAATTTAAACCAAATCAGACTTAAAGTAAACTCTAGACTCTCAAAGGGGCTCGATAAACATTTAACGGCCCCAATTTTAACCGATGGACTCAAAAAAAAACTAAGAAAACCCCGGTTTTCAAAAACCCCGGACTCGTTTTAAATTTAAAACCAAAAAAGACTCTCCCCAAATAAGGGGGGAAAAAGGACATGACAAAATTTTTTTTTTTTTTTGGGGGGGGGGGGGGGGGGGGGGGGGGTTAAAAAACCAAAAATTTTTTTAATTAAATTTAAAATAATTTAAAATTACTCTAACACAAAAAAAAAAGGTTAATTCAGTGATGATTAAAAAATCCCCGGGGTTTGGAACCTTTTAAAAATTGGTTTTTGGTTTCTATCCAACTTCTGGCGTGGAACCGGGATCTTTATGTCAAAAACCCAAGAAAAAAAAGACTGGGGCCTCCCGGGGCCAAATTTAGGAAAAAAACCGGGGGAAAATTTTAAAAAGGCTTTTACAAATCCCGGGGTTTTAAAAACTTCCTCTGGGTTTTTTAACTTCTAAAGGGGAATTTTTTTAAACGAAAAACAAAACTCTAAAACGCAAAAAATCTAAGGCAACTAAAGTTTTTAAGGGGTTTAAAGGGCACAAAGGGGGGGGTTTAGGGAACTAAGACCGTTTTTCTCTAAAACCCCCAATCCTGCTATATATCAAATCGCCCCCTTTTTTTTAAAACCTTTGGGGGGGCCCTCAGCGATTTAAAATTAGCAATTTTAAAATTTTTTAAAAATTTCCCCAATTTAAAATTTTTTAAATTTTTCCGTTTCTAAGGTTTTTGGGTTTTAATTTCCCCCCCCCCCTTCCCCCCAAACCCCCCACAAATTGGGGAAAAAATAAAAAAAAATCATTTTTTAAAAAAAACCCCCCCTCTTTTAAGTTTTTAATTTGTGGGGAAAAAAAAAAAAAAAAAGGGGTTAAAAATCAAAAAAAAGAAACACTTTTACCCCAAATTTTTAAAAAATTTCAAAGCCCCGGGGGGCTTTTCAAAAAAAGTCCATAAAAAATTTTAAAAAAAAACCCCAAAAAAAAAAATCCAAAAAATTTTAAAAAATTTTTTATCCAAACCCTTTTGTGGGGAAAAAAGGGAAAAAAAAACCAAAAAAATTTTTTAAAGAAAAAAAAGGGGTAATTTTTGACAACTTAAAAAAATTTGGGTTAAAAAAGGAAATTAAAGGGGAAATAAAAAAATTTAAAGGAAAAAACCCAATTTGGGAAAAAAATTTTTCCAAAAATTTTTTTCCCCCTCGGGCCCCAAAACTTCAAAACCCCCAATTTTCCCTTTTAAACCCCCTTAAAAAAACCGGGGCCCTTTGGAAATTTTTTAAAAAATTTTGCGGGGTTTTTTTTGCCCCCAAATTTTCCTTTTTGTTTTGCTTTTCCAAAAGTTCGTCGTTTTTTCCCCAAAAAAAAAAAAAATTGTTCCTAAGGCTTGTATAATTTCCGGGGGCCCCGGAAAAAAATACAAATTTTTTATTAAAACCAAAAAAAAAAAAAAATTAAAATTGGGTTTTTCTTGGGGGGCCTTGGGGGGATCATTAAAGAAAAAAAATAAAAAAATTGGGGGGGGCCGCTTTTTTAGGGGTTCTCGGGGCCCCAAACCCCAAAAAACCCCAAGGGGGGAAAAATTTTTATGTGGTCAACTTTGGGGAAATTTTCTCGGTAACGGGGTTTGGTTTTTTTTTTTGGGGTTTTGGTTTTAAAAAAACAAAAATTTTTTGGCCCGGGGAAAATTTTTCCCCCCCAAAAAAAATTTAAATTTTTTTTTTTTTTTTTTATAAAATTTTAATTAAAAATTTTTTTTTAAAATTTAAATTTAAAAATTTTCCAAAAAATTTTCCCCCTTTTTTTTTTAAATTTTTTTTTAAAAAACCCCCCGGGGGCCCGACCCCCCTCAAAAAAAAAAATAGGGGGGTTTTTTAAAATTTTTTTTCTGACTTTTTTTTCTCTATCAAATTTTGGTGGTTTTTTCCTTTTTTTCTTTTTTTTTGTTTCATTTTTTTGGGGATGGGGGCCCGGGGTTTAAAAAAAAAAAAAAAAAAAAATTTTTTTAAAAAAACCCCCAAAAAAAAATTAAAAAAAAAAAAAAACAAAAAAAAAAAACCCTTTTCCCAATTTTTTGGGGGGCAAATATGTGAAAATTTTCCCCCCAAAATTTACTTTTTTTTTGGGTTTTAAGTTTTTTAAAAATTTTGTTTTTTTAAAGAGGGGAATTTTTTTTATTTTTTGGGGGGAATTTTTTTTTTTTTTTTGGGGCCCGGAAAAAAGGGGGTTTTTAAAAAAGTTCATGGGGTGTTTGTTAAAATTTGGGGGGGCTTTTCATTTTTTTTAAATTTTTTCCCTTTTTTGTATGTTTTTTAATGGGGTTTTTTATTGAAAAATTTTTAGGGGCGTTTTTTTGGGGGTTTCATTTTGGGGGTTTGATTAAAAAAGGGGGTTTTGGGGTTTTTTTGTTTTTTTTTTTTAAAATGAAGTTAGGGGTTTTTGTTTCCCAAAATTTTTTATCTCTGGGTTTTTTCCCCTGCCCTTTTTTAAGGGGGGGTGGGGAAAACTTTTTTCAAAAAAGGGTAATTAAAAAAAGAATTTTGGAAAAAATGTGTTTTTTTTTCCTAAAGGGGAAAAATTTATCTGATTTAAAAAACCCCTGGGGAAAAAATTTTTTTTGGGGTTTTTTTTTACATCCGCCAAAACCTTTGGGGGTTTGTTCTTTTAAAAAAAAAAAGGCCCCCCCCTTTTGGGGTTTTTGGAACAAAATTTTAAAAACCCTAAATCATTAAAAATTTTCCCTACCAAAAACTAGCTTTGTTGGGGGCTAGGGTGGGCCCCCCAAAACCCCCCCAAACCCAAAGGGCGGGGGGTCCCTTTAGGGTTTTTGGCCCTAGGCGGGAAAACCCGATTTTTTCTTTTGTTTAGAATTCCAAAAAAAATCATTTAACAATATCATTCAAACATTAAAGGGGCCCTTTTCCCTTAAAATAAACCCCTTTTAAAAAAATTTTTACCCAAAACTAAAATTCTCCAAAAAAAAAAAACCAAAGGGTTTGATTTCCCCCGATTTTATTTTCACTTTGGAAAAAACTAAAAAAATATAAAACCAAAAAAAAAAAAAAATAAACTACGCTAAGCATTTGGGGAAAAAAATCCAAGCACCGAAGGTTTTTAAAATTTCCTTTAAAAACCCGTTTTTCATACGTTAAAATACAAGTTAATTAAAAATTTTAAATAAAAAGGGGGGGATTTAAAAATTTTTTTAATTTTTTTCATAATTAAAAAAGGGAAAAAAACCCTTTGCGAGATTAAACTAACTACATTTCATGAAAACCGGGAAAAAAATTTTTAACCCCAGTTTAAAAAATAGGGGGTTATTTTTTTTCTTTTCTAACTTTCCGTGAAGGGAAGGGGTTGCGTATTTCCCCTCCTAAAACCAAGGGGCCCCGGGCAGGGGGTTAAAAAACCCCCCCCACATAGTACCATACTAGCTAAGGGGGGGGAAGTTTTTGAAAAAAAAAAATTTTTTTTTTTTCACCCTGTTTTTTTTAACAATTTAAAGTATTTAGCCCTATTTTTTTAATCGATTATTTTGCGTTTTGATTTAAAAAGGGTTTTATTTTTTGAAGTGTTTTGATGTAGGGGGAAAATATGTAACCCAAAAAAATGTGTTTTAAGGGGGAAAATGGGGGCAAAGGTTTTACTCCAAATTTTTGGGTGCGTTTTTAAGGGTTTAAAAGGGTTCCCGGGGTTTTGAGGGGGGAGGGGTTGGGGGAAAAGAACCCCCAAGGAAAATTTTACCTGGGGATAACCCCGAACGGGGGGTGGGAAAACAGTCTCCGGGGGGAAAATGAAAAAAAGGGGGGAATCTGGGCTGGGCAAAAACAGCCCCCAAATTCGAACCGGGAAAAATTTTTAAGGTTTGGTGGGTTCAGAGTCAAAATTCGGTTTGGGGAACCCTTTGGGAAAGGGGTTCTTAAAGGGGGGTTTTTCAAAATTCGGGGGGAAAAATTGTTTGGGGGGTTTTTTTTTACTAAAAGGGGGACAAAAATTCGGGCGGAAAAAATTTCAAAAGTTTTTTTTTAGGGGAAAAAATAGACCCAATTCGGGCGAAAAAATTGTGGGGGGGAGTTTTTGGGTTGGAAAAAATTAAGGGCCCAAAAATTTTTGGGGCGGGAAATTTGGGCCCCTTTTTGGGGTTGGGGAAGGGTTTCCCGGGGGGAAAATTGGGGGCCTGGGGAAAACTGGTTTTCTCGAGCGAAATTTTTGTTTTTTTGGGTTCCCAAAAAACTTTGCTGGGAAAAAAACCCAGTGTTTTTAATTTTCCCCCCAAACCCCGTTTTCTTTTTCTGAGGGTAAAATTGGGGGGCGGGGGGGAGGGTCTTTTTAGGGCAGTTTTAGCCGTTTTTTTCAAAAAACTGGGGGGTAATCCCCAGCGAAAAATCGGGGTTCGTTTTGGGTTAGGGGGGGCCGGGGTTGTGAAAAAAACCCCCAAAATTAAACGTCCTTGTTTCTTTTTAGGGTCTGGGGGCCCCTTGGGAATTTTAAAGGGGTGCTTCGTTTTTTATATCAGAAAAATGGGGAAAAATACAAAATTTACCCCAAAAGGGTTTCCGGTTTTTCTTGTTTTTAGAAAAACAATGTTTATCCAAAAATTTTTTTTTGATTTTATTAAAAATTACCCAACCGGGGTTTTTGTTTGATTTTTTTTTTGTTTTGGGGAAGCCTCTGCTTAAAAAACCAAACGAACTTTGTATTGTGTAAGGGTCTAAAGTTTTTTTAAAAAAAAGTTTTTGGGGAAGGGGAAAAAAGATGAAGATTTTTCCCTTTAAAAAAAAAATGAGTTTTTTTATTTTTTTTAAAAAAAAAAAGGGGGGGGTATGGGGCCCTTTTGGCCCCAAAAAAACGTTTTTTTTTAAAAGGTTTTTTTTAAAAACTTTTAAAAAATTTATTTTCGGTTTTTAAAATCGGGCTTTTATTTTTTACTTAGAACCCCGGGGGGGGGTTTGGGGGTTTTTAAGGGGGTCTGGGCGGGGGGGCTTTTCGGCCCAAAAATTTAAAGGGGGGGGAACAGAGCTTTTTGGGATTTTTTAGGGGGGGAAAGGCAAAATGAGGGGCAAATTTTGGGCGGGGGAAAAATTTTTCTGGTTTTTTATTTGGGGGGGTTTTTTGGGGGGGGGAAAAAATTTTCTAAGTATTTTAAGGGGGTTTTTAGTTTTTAAAATTCGGGGTGAAAAAATTTTTCTTGGGGAAACATTTCAAATTCGGGCAATTGAAGGGTAAATTAAAGGGGGGGGAAAGGGGAAAAAGGGGTTTAAAATTCGGGGGCCCAAAAATTGCTGAATCCCCAGGAATTTTAGGAAGGTTTTTAGCGAAAAATTTTAGTTGGGAAAAGGAAAAACCTTTAACCCTTTGGGAAAAATCCCAATTTTGGGCCGATTTTTTAAGCGGGGCTTTACCCAAAATTTTTTTGGGTTTTCTTTTGTTTTTTTTCCCCGTTAATTGTTTTTTTGGGTTTTTTTTGGTTTTGTAATTTTTGTTTTGTTTTTTTTTAAGGGGGTTTTTAAAAATTTAAAGCGTTTTTAAGCGTTTTTAGGTTTAATAAAATGTCCGAATTTTTTGCGATTTTGGGGGAGGTTGGTTTGGGGGGGGGATGCGTAGCGAGCGTAATTCCCTAACCCCCCCCAAACCCCCCCATTAAACCCCATAAACAAAATTTTAAAAAAACAATAAAAATTTAAATGCGATTTTTCGATGGGGATGTAAAATTTTGTTTATGGGGGATTTAGTAAAGCGATTTAAGGGTGCCATTAATAAAAACAATTTCCATAGTTAATTAACAATAAAAATTTATTAAATTAAAAACCGGAAAACTCGGGGTTTTCAAAGGGGGGGGGCGTTTTTCAATCGAATTAAAAAAGAAGGGGCAAAGATAAAAAAACAATTTTTCCGGGGGGGTTGTTTAACCCCTCTTCCCCCCCCCTTTTTGGGGGGAAATTTTGTTTTTTGAAAAAAAATTAAAGGGAAAATGGGGCCGTAAACAAAAAAGGGGTCGGGAAAATTTTCGTTTTCAAATCACTTTCGAGTTCCTAAGGGGAACCCCGGCGCCTCATTTGCCTTCCCATGGATTTCACATAGGTATACGGGAAAGCGTCGGAGTTTTTTGGTTTCCCTCGACCCATGATTAAACTTTTTTTTCCACGAAATGGAGCGTTTCTTTAATTTTTAAAATTTGAGAGGTAAAATAAAGATTTTTTGGGGAGGATTTCTTGAGGTTAGACACGTGGAAAGTCGGATGTACTTTTTTTAATTTTCCCCGGAAATTCGAGACGATGGGTTTACTTTCCCGGGTTTTTTTTCCCAGAATTTTAAAGGGTCCAAGTATCGAGGCGCTAGCTTTCCTTTTCCCTTGCGAAGCGGACCACCCCCCCTTCCAAAGGTGCAACCTTTAGGGGGAAAGGGATCTCCATTTCGAACTGCAGGGGTTTGCGGGTTTATCGGCAAAACCCTCTTTTGGACCCCAAAGGGCCTTTAAAGAGATTGTCTTGATCTGGGGGATTTTGTCCGTCGTTTCTTAAAATTCAGCTGGGGGACCGGTGTTTTAAAGGTTTCCCTCCGATCTCGTCCCATGAAAATAGGCCAAAATGGTTTTTTTCCCATATAGTCCCTCAAAAGGACCCAATTTAAATGCTGGTATAAAATAACTTTTAAATTGTACGAAATTCGTTTAAAAGGGGTAAAGCGATCCCATTTCCCACCAAAATCTATGATGCACGCAAAAAGCATGTTTTTCGAGGGTGCGGTTTCGTGCGCTCAGTCTAAAACCGGGGGTTTGAGGGGGGAAAAGGGGGGTACTTAGATTAAGGGTAGTACCAAAAAGGGATTGAAAGGTCCCCCCAAAAAAGCGGGGGTAAAGCGACTGTCGGGGTTTTCAAAAACGATGCACAAAGGCTTTCCCGTGCCCGACTTTAACTTCGGTATAGTTTCGGGCAAACCCGTTCGCCCTTAAAGTCTTCCTTTTTAAAGAAATTTAGGGCAGATTTAGTAAGAGATCAACGTTAACCCAAATGCTATCGTAAACCGGATAAGTACCGGGGGTTTAGAAACGAAGTCCATGCTTTAATTTCCCCCATTTCCCCACATCGGGTTTTTGGGTTTGGGTTCGGGGGAAAAACCGAGAGGGCCTTTGTTTTTTCGGCTTTAATTTTTCCCGAGCAATTAACCATTTTGAGAGTACAAGGCGAAAACCCTTCTTCATCCCCCGGCTCCCAGTACTTGGGGACAAAAGGCCCTGGTACATATTGCCCCCGGCCCCGGGGGGGGAATAATTCGGATTATGAGTTTTCGGCTTTTGCAATCACGAAGATTGTCACAACTGGGAATCCAAATACGATCGAAAAAAATTTAAAAAATTACCATTAGGCTTAGATCCCGGGGTTGATTTCGGCACCAAAATTTCATTTTTTCCTCCAAGGTATTCTCTTTTAAAAAGCAAATTTTGGGGGGAAAGCGAATCATGATTTCGAGATCATTCAAAGCTTTGAGTCACGAACACTTTTTAACACATAGCTTCGTCGTTTTTGGGGAGAAATCTGCGACAAAGTTTGCTTTGCCGGGATGGTATTTGTATCTCGAAAATCGAAAATCTTTTGGGGAATTTTTCAAAAACCCATGGGCTTGTCGAATTTTTTAAATTCTTTTTTTTAAAGATATTTTTGTAAGTCTTTTGGTCGGTGAAACCTACTTTTTTTGAAACCTTAAAGGAAAGTTTTTGCCATATCTTTAATGAAAAACAACTGCACCGGTTCGGGGATCGTGGGTTGTAATTTTTTCCCCGTGGATCTTGAGTTCCGAAAAGGGGAAAAGCGAAAACCCTTGTCTTGTTGCATGAGAACAAACCAACCCCAAGGTTTTTGGGGGCATGCAGAAACGAAAAAAATCGTCTTTTTCCGTCGGGAAAGGGCCGGAAGGGGAAATTGCATAGCATGTGCTTGAGAGTTTGAAAGGTTCCTTTTGTTTGGGAAAATCCCAAAAAAAAAGGTTTGTTTTAAATGAGTTAAAGCGGTAAGCAAACGGCATTTTCGAAAAAGTGGGGCGATAAATGCCCGGTTATTTAACCCCCCCAAAACCCCAAGAAATGAACGGTTTCAAAAGTTTTCCCTTTGGTGTAATCCAACTTTGAGGGCCCTTCAAATTTTTGCGGGGGTCGACTTTAAATTTCCTTTGGGACTATTAACGATGTGGCCGAAAAATTTGGGGACTTCTTCGACCCAGAATTCACATTTAGAGAACTTGGGCAAAAAGGCTTTTTACCTTAAAGAAGTTCAAGGACAAAACCCGGGGGGAGGGCCGCACGTTTTTCGCCCTCTCGACTTCGAATAGATAAGGATATTATCGATGAAAACAATGACAAAACAATTGGGAAAGTTTTACACCCCACGGTTCTTTAAAACCCCATAAAAAACCGCGAGTCCTTTAAAAGGGCCAAAAGGCATGACCAACAAATTGAATGGTTTATGGGCGAGGACGAAAGGCTTTTTTTGGGAAAATGTTTTTCCTTCCAAAAAACGCGTAAATGATGATACCCGGATGAAGATCGATATTAAAAAAACAAATAAAACTTGAAGCTGATAAATAAGTCGTCGATACGTGGAAAGGGAAAGGGGTTTTCTTTATGTGAGTTTTTAAGTTACGATAATGAGCACAAAAGGGAACGACCCGGGCCCTTTTTTTTCACAAAAAGGGAAAGGGGAGCCCCCACGGCAAAAGTGCTGGGGTTTTAAGCCTTTATAAAAGAAGCTCTTGAATTGGCTTGAAGCTCGCGAAAATTTGGGAAAGGTGCGAGACGAAAAGGGGTTTTTTTAGCAACGGGGGGTTGCTCGGGGAACTAAATCGAATGGAATTCAACTCTGAGGGGGGGGTTTAAACCCCAGGAAAGGGTCGTCGGGAAAGACTTTGGGAAAAAATTCAAAAACCCAAGGGGGAACATTTTTATAAGCTTCTTTTCTTTCTCCGGTTCACAATATGGGAAAGGGAAAGGCAACACATCGTTTTTTGCAAGCATTAGTGGTCAAGTACATGTTTTAAAAGCATCAACTTCTTTGAGGGGTTTCACCCTTTTACATGAAGTTGATCACCTTTGGGAAGGGGAAAAACGAAATCATTTTATCAAAGCATCCAATTTAAATCTTTGATTTTGGGCTTTTTCTCAACGAAAAAAAAACCCCTGCCTACTAAAAATTCGAAAATACCTAACTCATAGGTATGAGTTTTTCGAAAAGGGGACTTTGGTTGTTGAGATCAGGAAAAACCACGAAAGGACTGGGGGTTAGGAAACGGTTTTTCCGGTGGCGACTTCCACACCCAAAAGTTTTTGGGAGTTCATGGGGCTTATTTTTTAAAAAACCTTTTCGAATTCTAACGATAAAAAACCCCAATTATCGGAAAACCAGTAAAAAAAATAAACATGAAGCAAAAAATAAATTAACAAAACCCAGTATAAAAAACATGAAGCAAAAATTTACCTTTTAACGAAAAACGTACCATTGAAAACATTGTTTCATTTGGGCCGGGCCGGTGGTTGAGATTGAAGGCTTGCCTTTTTTCCCCGGGCACTTGTGGTTGCGCTGCTGGTGCTGTGGCGAGGTGCTTGCTGAGGCTTTTGGTGTGGCTGCTTTGGTTTTGCAGGACGATTAAAAGGGACTTTGGCGAAATAAATTCGGATCACCACACACATAGCACACAGTTTTTTGGGAGCTTGCTGCTGTTTGGGGCTTAGGGGGAAAGCGGGTAAAGGGGAGCTGTGGACCCTGAGGAGTGGCTGCCCGGGGGGCCGGCACGAAAACTCACAGTAAATTGGCCATGGGATGTTGCATTTTGTTTAGAAACGGCATTTTCCCACCCACCACTTTATGAAAGGGGCACTTAGGGCATAGTGGGTGGGGAAAAGGGTGTAGGGCCCCGTTTTAAAGCGGGGAGGGGGCGTTAGGAGGGGCTGATGAAGGGGGTTTCGGGTTTGTGGAGCGGGGGAGAGCAAAAGTTTTATTTGGGGTTTCCCTCTTTTGCGCCCCTAAACCTTTTCCCTACGGGTCATTTGGTGGTTCGGAAGTAGATTGTTTTCGACGTACCCTTGATTGGAAACTTTTTTGAAATCCCCCATTTTGGACTCGCTGATCATTGCCCCCAGGGCGAGCATGGGTTTTCCCTAAGGGGTTGTAGTACGAGCAACTTTCAAAAAATTTGGGGAACACACCCCCCGGGTAGCCACAAAAATGTATTGTTGATAGTTTTTCCAGTCTTTATAACCGGGGCGGGGACAGATGATGCCCCAAAATTTTAAAAACCGGCAGTAAAACCAGAAATTGTGGGGACCACCCTGTTTAAACCCCAAAAAATTCATTCTCGAGCTTTTGCATTTATGCGGGAAGGACAAACCCCTTCATCGTTATTTCCCCCTTTGGTTTTCCCCCCAAGATAAAACTATGGGGCCTTAAATCATTTCCCGCTTGTTTTTTCAGTTGCCCCCAAAATCGAGAGAAACGGGACGGGAAAGACCCCGGTAGCGTTCACGGTGGGGAGGTCATCGGGGGCATCCACTTTCCCTAAAAATGACATAAAATAGCATCGAACCATTTGAAACATAGAATTGGGCCCCATCTTTGGGCCCGTGAAGGGGGAGGGGTGCACAAGCTTGAATTTTTGAACGAATGCGGTTTTTGGGATTCCCCAGTTTTCGATCGACTGAGGAGTTGCTGTACACCCAAAAAATTTCTGAACGATTTGCGGGATACTTTTCCCACCCCCTTGCTAAACGGAACGGCGAGTAGGGGAATGGGAGTAAACGACATCTAAAACAAAGTTTTGGGGTTTAGACGAATTCGATTATAAAATTATTTAATGTTTTAAAAAATTTTTTATTATAATTATTCATAAAAAGGGCAAAAACCCACAAAAGATATCCACATAATTCACTTTAAAACACGAAAGGAACATAAGCCGTAAGCACATAGGAAAGTAAGCACAAAATTTTGCAAGTATTCCCCCTTCAAAATAGTAACAATGCGTACGCGATACGAGAGGAAGATAAACCCAAAAATTTAAGTGATATATAATAGCGAGATAAGGGGGGAAAACCCGGGCGTATAAAAGACCACGTCCTCATAGGCGTAAGCAAAGTTAAGCGTTTTATTTTTTGTTGGTGAAAAAAATTAAATTACTTTTTTTTGGGATTACAGAGCCGTGCGAGTTGTGAAATAAATTCGAGGGGCCGTAAATGCAAAAATTTTCGAAAATCGATGATATGAAAAACATCAAAGCGAGAAGCCCGAAAAAACCCAAAAAAATTCTAAAAATTTTTAAAACCCCTAAATATAATAACCGATGAGGGTTTAAAATCGACGATAAGGTTTAAAATAAATTTGGGGAGTGCCCGGGGGTTTTGGAAAACTTTTTTACACGCCAAAGTGTTTGACAAAACCCCTTTGCTTTTGGGGAAACCCACGTTTTGGGCCTAAAAGAAAAAACGTTCCACCGCAAGGGGCTAAGGCTTCCCCTTTCCCCCTTTTAATACGGTTTTCCCAAAACCCAAACGCAAAACCCGGGAGACTTTGGTGAGATTAAAAATCGAATGGGGAAATTTATTTTACTAAGGCGGGTTTCACCCCTAACTTAGCAACTTTATTCCTGTTTAGAAATGGAGTTTTTCCGAGATTTGGTTTCACTCCTAACCAACAAAGGTATCTCGGCGAAATGCGCAATGAAGACCCTCGTCGGATTTTCCCGGGTTTTTCACCCCTATTTTTCGACTTAAATCACTCTTTTGGTGTGATGCAAAGTTTTCCCCAACGTGAAATTTTGGGTTTTAAAAACCTTAGGAAAGGACATTTAAGCTTTTTTGGCAAAAAAAAAGTTTTTTTTTTAAACTTTAAGTCAAAGATAGACCCAATCGGGTATTAAAAAATGCTACTAGGTCAAACTTGCAATAACCCTATTATCCTATGGTTTTGGCCCCTTGATCCCAAAATCTGTCACCCCCAACCGATGCAGAATCATCATGGTAGCGGCACTAGGCGACCAGTTGTCTCTTTTGAAAAATTCCAACAATCATTTTTTTTAATATCATTAAAAACATTAACGTCCCATCCCCATTAAACCTAACTTTTAAAAAACAATAAATTACAGAATCTAAGTTCCCCCAAAAAAAAAAAAAGGTTTAAATACCCCCTAGTTTTTTACACTTGGGAAACTAAACAAAATAAAGCCAAAAACTAAAACACAAAAGCAGGCAAAACCCAAGCATCCGTACTAAAATCCCCCAACCTGTTAAAATCCTTTAAAAAATACAAGTCAATAAAATTAAGTAAAGGTGAGCATACTTTTTTTGAAATACTAGCTTTTAAAAGAAAAAACCCCTTTTCGCAGGATAATCTAACTACATTTTTCATTTTACATCGAAACATTTTCCCCCACTTTTAAACATAGACTTATTCTGATGCAAAACTACCGTGGAAGGCTTGCGTGTCCCCCCCTAACTAGACCCCGCCAGGGGGTAACCACCCCTATAGTCCCCAACTAGCTAAGGAGGAAGGTTTAACAAAAATAACCCTAAAAATTGTTTTACAAAAACTTATTGAGCATATAAAATCAGTTTTATTTTTGGTGTGGTTTTAAACCTTTTGATTTGTGAAGTGATTTTGTTTGTAGGAAGTATGAAACCACCCAAAAAGTGCTTTTAAACCCAAAAATTTGGTTTAAAATTTAAAATCACTGTGGTGCTTTTAGGTAAAAATTGGGGACCCGAGGAGGGTTTTAAAAAAGCGCCGATCATTTTTCCCAACGCAACGGAAGAGCATCATCTCCAAAAAAGCTGAAAAGGGTTAAAAGTCTTGTTTGGGGGCATTTACCCAAAATTTCCCCGGGCGAACTTGTATGGTTTTTGGGGTTTTTGAGTCAAGTTCGGTCGAACTGGTAAGATTTTTAAAGGGAAACTTTTTCAAGTTGGGAGGGAACTTGTTAGAATTTCTTACTGAGAAAACAATTCGGGCAAACTTGCATAGTTTTGAGGGAAACAAAGACAAGTTCCGGGCGAACTTGGGGGGGGGAGGATTTTTGGGTAAAATTTTAGCCTAATTTCGGGGGCAATTTTACCCATCTGGGGGGGAAATTCCGTCGAACTTGACCTGGGGAGCAGGTGATTCTCGAGCAAACCCTTGATTTTTTTCGGGTCCAAAATCTTGTGTTTTCGTGTCGTTTGCTGGGAAAATCGAGTGTTCATCCCCCCAAAACCCTGTTTTACTGAGAAAAATTGGGTCAGAGGGGGTTTTTTAGAGCATTTTTAAAGCCTTTTAAAAACAAAAGCGGGGGCTAATTCCGGGGGGAACCCCAGGGTTCGTTGGGTTTTAAGTCCGGGCTTGTGTTAAAACCCGGCCCTAAACGTCCTTGTGTTTCCAGATCTGGGATCTTAGATGCAGATTTTTCTTTTCATATTAAAAAAGAGAACAAAACATAAACAAAAGTCCGTATTTTGGGGTAAAAAACAATGTTTATCAAAGGTTTTTTTTCAATCTTTAACTTATAACCGAGATCTTGAAAGATCTCTTTTTTTTGGGGAAAGCCTCTGCTAACAAAAAACGAACTCGTTTTGGGGGTTTTTTAGATTATGTTTTTAAAATAGAAGTTTTGGAAGAAAAAGATAATTTTTTTCGTAAAAGAAGAGTTTTGATGAAAACAAGGGTTTTTATGCCTTGTCCCAAAAAATCGTTTTTTAACTTTTTGCCCAAAACTTTTGGTTGAACATAAATTGCGGTTAAAAATCGGGCTGATTCTTACTTAGAACAAGAGGTTTTGGGGTTTTTGAAGCTCTTTTTGGATTTGCGCAAGTTCAAAAAAAAGAACAAAAAGTTTGGTTTTTTATAGGAAAAAGGCCCAAAATGAGGGGCTGATGGGGTCAAGTTCGGTCAAAACTTCCCAAAGTATTTAAAAAAAATTTATTAGTCAATTTCGGCCGAGGGTTCAGGAATTTTCGAGCAAAACTTGAGTAGGGAAAGAAGCCTGAGCTTGGCCATTTTAAAATTTGGGGCCTGAACTTGGAATCCCCAAGTTCGGGGGGAACTTGCCCCAAAAATATTGGGGTTTTTTTCGTTTATTTCGGTTGGGGGTTTTTTTTTGGTTTTTGGGTTTTGTATTAGTTAGTTATTTTAAAGCTTTAAAATTTTTAAGCTTTTAAGCGTTTTAGTTGATATAATAGGGGCGATTTAGCGAATTCGAGAGTGTGGGGAGCAATGCGATAGCGACGTAATCATAACCAAACACAAAAAACCACATAAATAACAAAAAACCACAAAAATTTAAAACGGGCGATTTGCGATGCGATGATTTAGGATCCCGGAATTAAAAAGCGATTAGATGCGAAAAAAAGACAAAAAACCATATTTAAATTTAAATAAACTTTTTTTTTAAACCGAACCCGGGTTTTTTAAAAAAGGAAAAGATACAAATAAATAAAAGAAAAAAAGATAAAACAAATTTTCTTTTGTTGTTACACTAGCCCTAAATGTGTGTCTATAGCCTAACCTTATTTTTTAATAGGATTTAACCTTAATCAGTATTATTTCCCCTTTTAGCACTTCAAACACTATTTTTTTAAAATAAGTTTTTAAATATTTAACAAATATATATACATCAATCTTGTCAGTTTTTGGGTTAAATTTCGAGTTTTTGGATGGTTATATTTTCTTCCCAATTCGGTAATTTTTTTTTATTAATTGAAGTATTACAATTTTTTTTTTGGGATTTTAAATTTAAATTCCCTTAAAGAGTGTAATTAAGTGATAATTTTTAGTATAAAAGCTTTTTTTGTGCCCGGGGAAATTGTTTACTGGGTTAAATTTAAACTGAATTATACTAAATTTTATGGGGTACCTTGCTTTTAAAATGTGTGAAAGGCTAAAAGTTTTTTTTTTTACCTTAAAGCTCATCTATGTTTTGTTTAAATTTTTTTTGGGTTACAAACTAAGCAAATCAATTTAATTTGGGCGTCTTTTCCCAGGGATACAATAGGAAAAAAATTTTGTTTTTGGTATTTTAACCCATTTGTTCGTTTTTTCTTTATTTTGGTACTTATAGGAAAACTTTTTTTTATGTTTTTAAAAACACATCCGGTAAATTAGTAAAAATTTCCTTTCTGAACCTAAGCGATCACTGTAAAGATTTCCCAAAAAAAAAAAAAGGGAGAAAAATTAGAACATGTGAAAAAAAAAAAAATTGGGAACCGAAAACCTGAAGAAAACCGAATGAGGATTTAAAAGTTTTGTATCATAAATCTTGTTAGCTTTTTTAATTCAGTCTTGTTGGTTATTTTTTTCTTAACATTCTTTAAATATTTTTTTTTTTTTTAATTAAAAGTTTTTAGAAATTTAAATATTTTGGGAGTTTAATTATTCATAGAGTGCATATTAAGTGATAAGTTTATAAAAAATAGCTTCGTGTCTGGGTTTGGGAACTTTTTTTACTTCTTGAAAAATACTAAAATTTCTTATAGGTACGCTTCCCATAAAAATGTGTGTAGCTAGTAGTTATTTTTTTTCCCTTTAAAGGGCCATCTGTGTTTTGTTTCAATTTATTTGTTACTATCAAAGCACATCAATTTTTTGGGCGTCTTTCCCCGGGGGAATACAATGGGAAAATTTTTGTTTTGGTATTTTAAAAATCTTTTTTTCCGCTTTTGGTTTATTTTAGTACTTAAAAGGAAAAAACTTTTGTTTTTTTGTTTTTAAAACCGATCGGGTAAATTAGTAGAACCCCTTTTCTGAACCTAACGTCACTGTTTTAAGAGCCCAAAGAAGAAAAAAGGGAAAAATTTAGAACATTTGAAAATTTAAAATTTGGGAAACCCAAACCCCCTTTAAGAAAACCGAGAAAAGGGGGAGCTTAAAGTTTTATCTTTTATGAGAAACCAAAAAAATCGTTTTTCAATCGCATTCAAACCCATCTACTACTCTTCTTTCTGTATCACTTGTTGCTACTCATGCAGGATTTTCCCAAAATTTCCCCCCCAAAATTCATCAAACAAAATTAAATCCAGTTGTCTTTTTTCTTTTTGAGGATGAAAAATCCAAATGTCACATTGAAAAATTTCTTGAAAAGTATGTGAAAACCTTTTAAAAATTAAGGGGAGTTTCGACCGAAGCATCAAGTTAAAATTTCCATTCTCACTTGTTGGAAAGCCAAGGAAGGGGCTTTATGCCAAAAAAGGGTCCCAAACCACCTGAAAAATTTTAAAGTTGGGGAAAGTTCTTAAAAAAAACATTTTCCATCCTCTTTTGATTAATAATTTGAGAAAAGTTTTTAATTTTCCATCAGTAAGTTGGGGAGTTATTCACAAAAAGCAGGGGGGGAGCGTTACAAAGAAATTATAAGGAAGGCCCTTTAACCCATGGAGTAAGCCAGGGTTTTGATTTTCCCAAAACCTTTTAGAGGGTCTTTTTTTCATAATTCAAAACAAACCCTAATAAAATTTTACCAATTGAGTGTTTGCAGATTTTAAAAACCAAACCCAATTTTTAATGCCCCCCATGGAAAAGAAATGCCCCAAATCGTAACGGGTCTGGAAAGAAGACAGCTTTTTCCCAAAGGGGGGATGATGACGTACTTTTCCCCAACCCAAAAGGCACAAGTTTTAAATTTGTCAAAAAGGGGAAGGTTTTGGGAAAGGAAATGGGGAAAGAAAAACTGAAAAAGGGAGATCATAAAAGTGTTTGTTTTCTAAATTAAAAACTCTAACGAGGAAATCCAAAGGGTTTTTAAACCCAAAAGGAAAAGGTTTTTCAAAAATAGCCCTTACAAAAGGGGTTGCAAAAAAATCCCCCCCGAAACCAAATTCCCCGAAAGACTTAAATTCCGAACTTGAATTATCTGAAATTTAGGTTAACCGGGAAATTCGAAATTTTAACCCTGAAAATTTTTGGTTTTTTTGGATATCCGTTATCCAAAATTTAAAAAATTCTTTTTTTAATTTTTTAAATATAAATCCCCATTTTCCCCCTAATTCCTTTTTAAAACCCTTAGACAAAACTCCGCCACCCTCTGCATTCCTCCAGTCCACCCTTTAAACTCTCAAACATGGATTCACGCGGTCGTTAATCTTCAATTGATCTTTCCCTCTCAAAAAGTTTTTTGTTCATTGAATCTTCTTTTCGACGAGTTGTATCAGGTAATACTCGCTCAATAGAATCTTAAATCGATTGTTAATCCGAAATTTTTTAGTTCGTTCGTATGCACGAGGGTTTTTAATCACGTTTCCTTTTTCTCTTTTTAAAATTACCTTTTTTTTTTTCTAAACTACTTTGGGGGCATTTTTTAATATTTTTGGGGTTTTTTCCCTTTTGGGGGAAAGGTATTATAAAAAAAAACTGGATCCAAAATTAGGGTTGGGGGTTTTATTTCCCATTTGCCTATTGAGTTTATATTCATTTTTTTAGTTAAATTTTCACAAGTCAACGGTTGTAATTGAAAACATATATTTTTGGGTTCAATTGTTTTTTAAGAGCATTTCAATCTATATTTGGAATTTCAACACATACGGGCCCCTGCCCCTTGTGTTTTAAAATTTAAATTGAATAAAACGCCCCTTTTTTTTTTTCTTCAAACTTGAAAGGTTTTCAGCCTTAATTTTTTTTAAAAATTGCAAAAAAACCCTTTTCGTTTTTTTTTGGGTTGCATTTTCCCAATTCCCTTTACCACAAACCCCAAGTTAATTATTTTCAGTTAAAATTCCTTCACTTTGCCTAAATGGGGGTTTATTTTTGCCCATTTTAAATTTCTATTTCTTTTTTAAAACCCCCAAATTCTAAAATTTTAAAACATTTCCCGAAAACCAACTTATTTCCCTCAAAAATTTTTAAAAATTTTTGGGCCCTTTATAATAATAACCTCACCGGAGTTTTAAACCCCCGGGGTGTATGGGAAAAATGTCAAATTTGTTCATCTTCTTTGGGGGAATCAGCTTGAAATTTTGGTTTTACTTTGGGGGAACTTTTTGTTTGCGCAGTTTCCGGCGGCTAAAACCCAAAACCCTTATGGGCGGGAACGGGGGTTCCGCCAAAGGGAGCTCCCCCGGACCTGCTTGGATCTGCGGAACCCAATAAATATCCGGCCGCTTTGTCCCCCATTAAATGCAAAAATTTTATAGCTATCAAATCTTGGTCGATGGGAAATAGAGAAGTACCTGTTACCCCAAAAGGCGGCCCCCCGGGTTAATTTGGTGGGAAATTTGGGGCTCGAGATATGGAAAAAATCTTTTTTTTGGGGAGCGGTTCACAGCCCCAACAAATAAGAGGTTTTTGGGGGAACCATTCAAGATTTTGGAATTAAAGAATTCCCCCCCCTCCAGAGGTTCCCCGAGCCCCCACTGAAGAGCGGGCAACGTTTCCACTGAACGCAAGTTTTTCCTTTTCCTTTTCCTGGGTAGGGTAGGCTTAGGGGGCGATACTTCTAATCTTTTTGGTTTAATGTAACTTTTTGTGAGGCCGGGAAACAAAAAACATTGAAAAAAAAACCAAATAAACAAGCAAACACAAAAAATTTGAAAATCCAAGATTGAAAAACGAAAAAAAAATGAAAAATTTTGGGATTGTCCTGGGGAGAACATCATCGTTGCAAACAACCCGAAGGGAGGTAAATTGCTTGTCTCCCCCTCAATGGCTTCGTTCCCAAACCCCCGTCATTCCGGCTCCCCCTCCGTCTCTTGCTACCCCACATCTTTTTTCCCCTCAAATTCTAAATTTCCCGTCAAGGCTTTGTTCTTTTAACACATCCCCTTTTTTCATCATCACAAAACAAAACCTATTCATCCCAAATCGGTTTTGTTGTAGTTGCTAGTTAATTTGAAACTTTCCTTGATGAAAATTGGGGGGAACATGGACTGCTTTTTTCACCTAAAAAAATGATTTTCTGTCAGCCCCAAACCCAATTTCTCCCAAATTTTTTCCCCCATCCTTTAAATTTTCACCATAAAAACGTGTTCAGAGCCTCTGACAGCTAGGCCCCACAAAGGGGTGTCCTTTAAGTGGTCATTTCCTGTAAAAAAAAATTTGACAAATATACCCTCAAAAAGTTAGGCAGTGGGGGAATTTAACTGGGAAAATTAACTTTTTTTAGGGGTAAAGGTTTTAACGGCAACAAAAAAAACGTAAAAGGCTTTTTTTTAGAAATTTTTTTTTAAAACAAAAAGGTGAAACCTGCAAGTTTAAAAAGAAATTTAAAAGGGACGTTTTGTGAAATTTTTATTTCTACTGTTTTTTTTTTCCTTTTTAATTGCCCTTCATTTTTTTTTGGTGTGGTTCTCATTTCAAACCAAAGAAGTTTGGTTTAAAATTTTTGGGGGTTTTTTGATTTGGAAAAATTGTTTTTTGAAAAATTAAAATTGTGTTTATTTGAACATTTGTGTTTGGATTGCTATTTTAAAAAAACGGGATATGTTTAAGATTTTTAATTTAAACCCTTTTTTTAGAAATTTTGGATATCCTTTTTCATTTTCCCGAATGGATATCCAAAAAATTCAAATTTTTGGGGAACCCAAAAAAACGGAAACGAATTGGGATAATAAAATTTGGGTACCCCAAAAATTTTGGATATCCGAATTTTTGGGAATTACCCCAACATTCCCCAAAGAATTTAAACAATCCTGCCTGAAGGATTAAACCTAACTTTAATTGGAAAATTTAAATTTTGTTTAAAGTTCCAAAAAGATTTAAACAGAAATTTTTATTGATACACCAACATAAAGGGGTTTTTAAAAACTTATACATACTTAAAATTTTTAACAAATTAATTTTATCTTTTTTCCCTTTTTATTTAAAAATTTGTTTTTTTTTTGGTAAAACCTACTTGAATTTTTCAAAAGGGTTTTTGTTTTTCTTTTAAAAGGGTTTTCAAATGAGAAAATTGTCATTTTGGACCTGAGTTTTGATCAAAAAATTGCCACTTTAGTCTAAATTTTTTTTCTTGTCATAGTTTTTTTTTTTTTGCTTTTTTAAGTCTTCATTTTTTGTAATTTTAAAGGGCCCCCCTACCACAAACCTCTCACCCCCCAAACCCCATCACAACATTCTATCATGCCACCACCTGCCGGCCCCGTCATCACCCCCCCACCCCCCCCCCAAATCCCACCCACCCACCCCACCACCATAAAAAAACCCACCATTTCCCCCACCCCCCTTTCCCTTTTTTTCCGCCACTCACGTCATCAAAAATCGCAATCATCGTAAAACCAAAAACCCAAATGCCATCATCTTCACTTTTAAAATGGCACAATACCTTCCCCTTACCATCACACCGGGCAAAACAAAAAAAGAAAGAAAAATGGGGTTTTGCCCAAAATTTACCTAAGTCACCAAAATTTTTTTGAATGGAGTTAGTGGGTTGGATGAAAATGAAAAAAAATTTGAAAAAAGTTGGGGTTCAAAAATTTGGCAGAAAAAAAAACTACTTGGACAAAAATGGCAAGAAAAAACTATTTGGCAAAAGTCCAAATTTTTGGAAAAACCCCCAAGGAATAAAATAACAATTTCCTCGGTTTAAAATTTTTCAACGGTGTTCCCCACGACGTAAAATTTGCGAGGGGTTTTGTTTTTATATAAATTTTTTCGAATAAAGTTAGGGTATGTTTTAAAAACCGACCTTTTAAACATAGGGTTTCCCCTAAAAATTTTTAAACGTTATTTTTTTTACTTTTTTAAATTTTCCCGCACAACCCCGGGGGGTGAGAAATACGATTTTTAATTATGAAAAAATATAAAAATTTTTTAAAAAAAATTTTAAAACACAACTATACATTCTTCATATTTTTTACATCTCGAATTATTAAAACTATTTTCCAAAAACACAAATAAATGGGAGAAATTAAAATCACAAAATTTTGGGGAAAAAAACATCAGGGTTTGGGATGACAGGAAAACGATGTACCGTGAAAAATGCCCAAGTTTTGAAAAAAAAAAAAAAAAAAAAAAAACCAAAAAAAAAAAAAAAAAAAAAAAAACCAAAAAAAAAAACCAAAAAAAAAAAAAAAAAAAAAAAAAAAAAAAAAAAAAAAAAAAAACCCCCCCGGTTGGTACACTTTTTCACCATGGATCGTCTGTATCATTAAAAAAATATTGTTAAATAATACAAAAAGTAAAATTAAAGGGATGATTTATGAAACTCAAGATCAGATAAAAAAATTTTGGGGTAAATAATCAAATTTCCTATTAAAAAACCCTTTCCCGAAAGTTTTTTAAAAAAAAAAAATAGTTAAAAAAACAATTTTACAAAGGAGATAAATTTTAAACATATAGAAATTTTTTTTGGTATGGCATTGCTAAACTTACCCTTTCGGAAAAAACACTATGAACCCCTTTAAACAAAGTTGCCGGTGACTAATGGGTGCCCATACCCTTTTAGTAATGAAAATGAATTTGAACTTATATGACCAAAAAAAAAAAAATCTGATGACAAAAAAAAACGGGGCCCGTTTCAAAAAAAAAAGCCTGTGTAAGATAAAAAGTTTGGGCTCTTTTTGAAAAAATTCCATGTATTATAAACTCTTTTTTTAAAATTTAATCACTAAGAAAAAAAATTTTTAAAAAAGTTATTTTTTTTTTTTTTTTGGGTAAAAAATTTTTTAATTTTTAAAAAAAAAGATTTGTTAAAAAAATTTTTAGTTTTTAAAAAAGGTTATATGCAGAAAAAAAAAAACCAAAAAAAATTAACAAATTTTTTAAAATTTTGGGGAGACCCCAGGTTAAAAAACATGCGCCCCCTTTTTTTATTTAAGCAAGGCAGAAAAATTAAACCTCAACCAGAGTTTTTTTTGGGGAAAAATTTTCTTTTTGGGTGCTATAGTTTTAAAAAAAAATTCTACAAAAAATTTAAAAAAAATTTTTTGGGCTTGGGGGGGGTTTTGGGGGGCCTTGGGCCCCGCCCCACCCCCCGGGGGGCCCTTGGGACAAAAACCCCCGTTGCCCGGGGAAAAAAAACTTTTTGGAAAAATTACATATGTTTAGTTTTTTCACAACCACGTAGGGGGGGCCCCCCAAAGGTTTTTTTAAAAAAACCCAAAACAAAGTTTTTTCCCCCCGGGGGGCCCAATAGGGGGAAATTTTTGGGTTTTAAAAAAAAGGGGGGGTTAAAATTAAAAACCCTTTTCATTTTAAACCTACTTATAAAACCATGCCCACCCCAAAACAATCCCCCAAAAAAATTTTAAAAACACACAAAACCACCAAATGGGCATTTTTATTTTTTTTTTTAAAACCCCACCCCCCCCGGGGGGCCACCCTTTTTCCAAAAGGTGGGAGCTCGGAAAATTTTTTTCCCAAACACCTTTTCCCTTTCCCACTCTATATGTTTTTAAAACCCCCACCAACTCATTAAAACCCCCGGGCCCCCTCACCTCCTATGCCCATCAATCCCGCCCCCCCCCCCCGCCACCCCCATTCCGCCCCCCCCGACACCCCCCTAAAACCCCAAAACAAATCCCTCCAGGGAATTCCTTTCTCTTTGATTTTTTTAAAAACCCTAGCGAAAACAAGTTTTGCGGCGCCCCTCTGCCCCTTTCCCCCCCCTTTAAAACATCGATCTTTTTTTTTACCCCCCCTTTTGGGGGGGGTGCGGGGCTAACCTCAACTTTCCCCCGGGTTTTTACTTCATTTTTTTCCGGGGGGGTGTTCGGGGGGGGTTTTTCCCTTTTTTTTCCCCCCGCTTTTGGGGGGTTCCCCCGGGAAAATTTTAAAGATATGAAAGATTTGGTCTTTTCCCGGGGGGGCCCCCGATCCGTCACCTGACATGCCTGCCCCCTTTTTTGCAGGCTCCCCGGATTTTGGGGTTTTTTTTAACTTAAAAACACTTTCCCAAATGGGGTGGGATTTTTGGGTAAACACTTTTGGGTTTTGCGGGGGAAACCCCAAACCCTTAAAGCGTTTTCGTGACGGTTTAAAACCCCCCCCGGGCCAAAACTACCCCCCGGGTTTTTAAAATTTCTTTGGGGCCGCTGCTTGCGGAGGAAAATGGGGGGTTTTTTTGAGGGAGTTTTTAAAAGTGGCTGAGGGGTCAACCTAAAGGAGGTTGTTTATTTGTTTTTTTTGGGGGGGGGGTTTTTTTTTGAGGGGATCGGGGGGAAAAAAGGATTTTTTTAAAAGGGTTTGGGGTGAGTGGGAAAGGTTTTTGTGGGGGATAGGACCCTCCCAAAAAGGTCAAAAAGGGAAAATTTGAGGGGGGTTTTTGCCAGGGGGGGTTTTTTTTGGAAAACTTTCCCAAAAAATGGGGGTTTCTTGTGGTGAAAAAAGGGGCCCCCAAAAAAGTGAAAGTGTTGAGTCCCGGGGGCGGTGGGGGGGTTTGTGACACCTGGGGGTTTGGAAATTTTCCCTTTTGGGGAGGCCAACGGGGGGGGGCCCCCTTGGTGGGGGGCCCCTTTGTAGGGGGAAAAAAAATTTAAAAATAAGTTTTTTGATGGTTTGGGGGAAATTTTAAAAGGGGTCTACCAGGAAAAGTCGAGTAGGGGGGAAAAGGGAGCCGAAAGAGGGGGGAAAAGGGGGGTTAGGCAGTTGATGGATTCGGGGAAAAAAAGGGGGAAAGGGGCTTTTAGGGGGGGTGGGGGGAAAGGTGGGAAAGGGTTTGGGCGGGGTTGAGGGGGAATGCACGAAAAACGGGTCTTCTCTTTGGCTTTTTCCCAAGTTGGTCGAGTCAGGGGTAAAATTGGCCCGTCGATCTATTTTTGGTTTTTTCTATCTAATTGGGGCGTGAAAATAATTGTCCCAAATCTGAAAAAAATTTTTACAAAAAAAAACTTTTAGTAAAAAAGATATTCACTTTTTTAATTTTTTAAATAATTTTTTAAATTTTTTTTATTTACTTTTTTAATTCCTCCCTCAAAAAACCCTTTTTTCCCCTTTTCCCCGATAACTAGTGAAAAAAGGGGTGGGGTTGGGCCCAAAATTTATAAAATCATTAAAGTTAAGATTTTAATCTCTTGGGGTTTTTGGGGTTTAAAACCCCCCCAAAAAAGGGGTTTTGGGGTATGTTAAGGGGTTTAAAAATATTAAAAAAATAGCTTTGGGCAAGCCCCAAAAGGGGGTTGCAAAAAGGAAAAGATAAGTTTTGCATTAGGGAAAAGCAAATTTTTTAAAAATAAAAAAAGGTTTTCTTTTTTAACCCCGGTTTATATAATAATTTTTAAACCCCTTTTAAAAGGAAAATTGTGGTTGGATCAAAATTTAAAAGAAAAATCAAATTTTAAAAACCAAAACCCCAAACATAAAGTTTATTTGGACCCACTAAAAAAATGGGAAAAACAAAAAAAAAAAATAAAATTGGGGAAAAAAAAAAAAATTTGCATGTGTAACAAAAAAAGAAAAAAAGGAGCTTTATAAAAGGGAAAAAAAACCCCCCAAAAAAAGGAAAAAAAAAAAACACTTTTGGAAAAAGGGTGTTTTGAAAAAGGTAAAAGGGGGACCAAAAATCTCAAAGGTTTTAATTTTTTAATTTTTAAAAATTAATTTTATCCGTTTTACTTGTGAGGGGGTTTTAAAAAAAGGGAAATTTAATTTTTAAAAAACCCGGGGGAAAAAAAAAATTTTATTATATTTCCCCCCAACCCCCCTTCAGGAAAAATTTTTCTTTTAAAAAATTTTAGAACAAATGAAAACTTTACACAAAGTATGCAAAAATGTTTTAAAATTTTTGGGCCAAATCTTTTTCCAAAAAAAAAAAATTTACTTTTAAATTTTAAAAAAACAACTCAAAATTTAAAAAACCCCAACCAAAAAAAAACTGTTTTTCTTTTGAAATTTTCCCCCACATACATAAAAAAAACGCACATAAAAATTTTTTTTTTTTTAAGAAAAGGGAAAAAAAAATTTGGGGGAAAAACCGGGGGGGAAAAAAACCCCGATCTTTTTTTAAAAATTTCAAAAAGAGAGACAAATTTTTTTTAAAAGGGGGAAATTAGTGAACGAAATTTTTTGGGGAAAAAAATTTTTTTAAAAAATAGGTTAGAAACTTTTAAAATTTTTAGGGTTTTTTTAAAGGGAAAAGATAAAAACATTTCCCAAAAAGTAGAGGGGCCCCCTAAAACTTGAAAAATATAGTAGGGGTTTTTAAAATAAAAAAAACCAAAAGTATGGGGTACCCAAAACCCCAAGGGGAAAAACCCCCCCAAATTTGCTAGAATTGGGGGCCCTTTTTTTACTTGCCTGTTGAAACTAAAACATACCCGAAAACCAAAAAAATTTTGAATATTTTTTTTTTTTTTCATAAACATAAATGGCTCGAAAAACATTTCCAAGTCAAATAAATTTGAAGTGTTACCAATGCCCTAAACAAAAAGCTTCCTTTCTTTTTTATTTTAAACACAAATCGAAAATGTACGTTATTGTTTTGGGGAAAGAAAAAAATGTCAGCCAAAGAAACAGAAAAAAATTTTTTCATCTTTGTTGTAAAAACCCTTTTAAAACGTTTGAAGGGGTCCCAACAATAATCCCAAAAAACGGGGAGGGGGGTAAAAACCCAAAAAAAAAACCCATTAAAAAAAAACAACCCAAAATAACAAAATTTGCAAAAAAACAACAATAAAAAGGGGACAACCCTAAGCTTTAAAAATTTATAATTTTTATAATAGTAAAGAACAAAACTTAAAAGCAAAATACAAACACTAATTTTAAAGGTTTAATTTTATAATTCAATTTCCATTTTTAGAATCTAGCTTAGCCCCAAGACCAAGGAAAGGGGTTGCTTTTTAAACCTCTACAGCTCCAAAAGATCATCAACATGGCCAAATTTAAGCTTTTACAAACCAAAAACCTCAAAAACCTCTACCCTAATTTTCCCAAAACCATTTTAGAACCAAATTCGAAAACTTCCCCAAAACATCTCATATGAACCTTTTTCACCAAAATGTATGTATAAAAAAGGGAAGTAAAGAAAACCCCCATTAGGCCATACAAAATCACGACCCTTTTTTTTCAAAGGACAATAAAACCCCAAATTTTTTTTTTCCATAAAACTGAGGCCAGATAAAATCCCAAAAAAAGAACCCATTTGTAAAAATAGGAAAACAAAAAACCCCATGGGTCCCCCTTTGATTATGGGTTTAAATAATGAATCCAATTTTTTAAACAAAGAAGGAAAAAAACCCAAGCAACCTTTGAAAAAAAGAAAATGACTTTTCCAAACCCCAAAATAAGCAAAAAAAAATTGATTACTAAAAACATACAACAATCACTTTCTAAACACCCCCTTTTTAAAAAAATCTAACATAATACAAGGTCATCAATGGGGGTTTATACTAACAAGAATCCTTTTTTTAAAAAAAAATTTGGGAAAAACAAAGCCCAATAAATAGGTAAAAAAACACAAAAAAAGACAGAAACCCAAAAAACCCCCCAATAACAAAAATAAAAAAACCCCAACAATTTACTTAAAAAAAACAAAATCAATATCCAAAAACCCAAAACAAAGAAAATTTCTTAAAATTGATGGTCCAATTGGGGTTATTCCAAAATCAATATGTTTTAAATAAGAAAAAAAAAAAAAAAACTAAATTTTTGTGGTAAAAAATACAAAACAATACAAACCCAAAAGCCCCCCCATAAAACAAAAAACCAAGGGGAACTGAGCTAAAATAGCAAAACACAGATCGAAAAAACCAAATCAAAGCATGTTTTGAACATACAATCAAGCCCCACCGTGGTAGCAATGCTTTGAAAACAAAAAATTTTTTGTCTCCCCCCCAAAAAAACAAAACCCCAAAAAAAAAAGGGTTTTTTAAAAAAAACCCCCAAAAAAACCCTACCAAAAGGTGTTTAAAGATACCCCCAAAATGAAAAAAAACTCACAAAACAAAAAATCCCTTTAAAAACGTAAAGAAAAAAACAATACAGAAAGAGGCAAGAACCATTATATGCAATTCGAGAAGAGAGAAAGAGAGACATGGTTTGGATAACAAAATGAAAAAGGGGAACATGGTTGCAAAATGTTGGGGATCCAGTCATGAAGGGATTTGAGAAAATCGGCCTAGGGAAAAAAACTCGGACATGTTAAATTATATATAAATTAGTTTTTGGGAAATTTATATTGTAAAAATTTTAAAAAAAATTTAGTAATTTTTTAACAAAATACGTGAATATCAATCTAAATAAAAATAAAAATGTTCAAATAGTAAATTATTTAAAAAATTGATGCAATTCCCTTAAAAAATGATACCCAATTCTTTAATATAATAGACATAGGAATTATGTTTACTTTTTTAAAGTAAAAATCGACCCAAGTTTGATCTACTAGATCCTATTCTGGTCAAGGTTTACCCTTTAAATGATCCTGGGTAATTAGGCAAAAAGTTGAAGAAAAGTCGCCTCAGCAACCTACCTTAGCCCTTACTCGAGGAGTACTCGGTCTAGGAAACCTTTTTTTACAAATTGGGTGGAATGAAACCGTTCAACAAAAAAACCCCCTATAAATAGTGGAAGCCGGGCCAAGGGCCCAAAAAATAATACCCTAAACAAACAAAAAGGCCCAACGTACAACATAAGCATGCAAAATAAACAGAAATGCAAAACAAAATACAAAAAAACACTAATCATATAATTATAAAAAAATTTATTATATATATAATGATATTATTTATATTTATTATATTATTTATATATATATATATATTATTATATAATTAGAATACAATTTTTGGCAATTTGCTCATTGTACCCTTTACATAAATTTGGGTTTTTTGAGCTCATGTGTTGTTTGATATGTAATATTTTTTTGTACGACTTGGCTGTGTATTGTCTTCTATTGATTGGGTATAATGACGGTGTTGTACGTGTAAAACACCAGGACGACCTCTCCACCGCAATAATGTCACCCCAACAACAAAAGAAATCAAACAAATTTCTCTCTCTTAAAAACTAAAAGCCATTGCAATTTATGTAAAAACCTCGTAAAAAACCCGTCCTGTAAAATTTTTGACACGGTCCCTAATGTCCCCCTGGTTAAATATGAGGGATTAAATAAACCGTCATGTTAATTTTTAACCTCTGAACGAAGAAAAAAAAATTAAAAGCGTCAACATTTTAAAATTTACCTCTGAGTGACATTTTCGGGAACCGGAATTAACTGTGTTTAGTATACTTCCTAATAGTACCTAATCTAATTTGAGGGACCAAAGGTGTTTAAAATAGAGGTTATAATAAGTTATTAAAGTCCAGGGGCTGAAATGGCATTGTTTAAAAGTTGTATTGCTGACCCCAGGGGCGGTCGCGTCCGGCAGAGCCCTGGACATCTCTCTCGCGGCCCGCGAGAGAGTTGCCAGTGATAGCCTGCTAAGGTAGTCTGGCAGCTTGCATGTTTGCCAAATCTTTCGCGAATTTCCACCATGCCTCAGCTTTTAGCAACGTCCCTAGACACTTGTTTACCCCTGGTGTGCATGCCTACACCTGTATGACCTCCTTCATCCTCCAACTCCTTAAATTCCAAGCCTTGACTCCATTGAAGAACTTGCAAGTTCTTAAAAAACTCAATCTCACTAATCCTTGCAAGTTCTGGAGCTCAAGCCACCTGCAAGTCCATCCCAAAATCCGTGCTAGGACCCTTTGTAAGTGTCCTTAGGCCTCTTTGTTCATTTTAATTAAGTTTTCAAGCCAAAAGTCAAACTTAACGTAAAAACGGTTTGACTTTTGGTTTTAATCCTTAACGGTCCAGCCATGTCAGATTCAAACATGGCTACGTGATCGTAATTGGGTAGGTGTTAAATCCCTCAAAAGGGCCCACCTGATTTCCACGAATTTTGATCGATTGACGAGTCAAACTATTTTTTAAAAAGTCAAACTGGGTCAGATTTGATAATAGAAGCATAACTAGTAACATGCATGTTATAAAATCAGTTTTGTCACTCTAAATACTTAGTAATAATTATAAGATCATGTGGGAACATATTCGGCTCGTCAAATCCAGGTCTAAAGGTCGGTTCGCAACCGAAAGTCGCAAGGTTTGACTCCTACTTTGACTTTCAGTTCTGACCCGATTAGAGTCTTTAAGGTCGATTCTAAGTTTCATTATGATCCTTATATAATGTAGTATAACCCCTGAGGTCATACTGCATGGTCATAATCATAATCCGGTTTATACGCAAGTTTCATTAATGTGTCAAAATTGACTACTTTGTCTTTTTGCTTAAAATGAGATTTAAACTAAAAATAAACATGCAAAAGTTACCCACTAATATGTTAACTTTGTTGGCTTGCATGCATGTCAATAATTTGGTATAATCTGAGTTTTTCCTAAATATCGCAAATCAAGCTTTTAAAGGACCAAAAATGCCCTTTTCGGCAAATAAAATGTTTTAACCATAACTCCTACAATAAAATACTTCCCTACGATTTAAAAATATTTAGAATTATTGGGATGTTAAATCAGTTATAAACTGAGTTATGTAAAGGCTCTTGCATAAAAACTTACCTACTGATGTTATAATATATTTTAGAATATTTGGGATGTTAAATCAGTTTATAAACTGAGTTTTATGTAAAGGCTCTTGCATAGTATCGATAACAGACGATAATAACCTTACGGTGCATTAAATGATTTTTTAAGGCATCTTCATAACCAAACCTTTTACAAACTGATTATATATGTTAAATAAAATATTTTGAATAAGTAAACCGATCAAAACTATAATTTTCCTTAAACATCGATTAAATCGTCATTTAGCGACTTTATCGCCTTTTCGACACATAATATGGGTTAAAACCATATCTAAGCATCAAGATTGTTATCTACTGATTATAAAACCTATTTCTAACATTTTTACAGTAGGTACAAGTTATAAACTCAGATTCCCAAATAAGTCTTCAAACCTATGTGTGAAATGACCAAAATACCCTTTTGGGGTATAGTTTGGTCTTATATAAGCAACACATATATTTGATATCCTACTGATATAAATCAAAAATTAAACTATTTTTTACTAATAATTATGACCTTGACATCAGAATTATTCAAACCTCTTTTATAAGTCGTAAAATGACCAAATTACCCTTTTGAAACTTAATTCGATTTTGATCTACAACGGGCATACATGTTAGTATCTTACTGATATTATAACATGTTTGAAGAGTAATGGCACATAAAACTTGTATATGACTCATCCGGTTACCCGATATCGCTTATATGCGTACGATTAAGCCTACGTGACTAGTTTACGTAAATTCACCGAAACGGGTTTAACCTTATCATTTTTATATCAAAATCTAGAATGTTATATGTTTACCCAAAATATATAAGTCCTAGTAATTGTCGGGTCTAAACAACATTCTTTCCGGTCATCGCTTAATCTAGCGTATCGTTCCGTTACGTATCCTTAAAGCTAGCCGGTTCGAGTCAGCGACTCAACCTAAAACCGTTAGCATTCTAATTGGTTATTAATCCCATCATTCCAGACTAGAAGCCTCCTAGTAGATCAAAACCTTGCATTGTTTCTTGATTAACGGCTGAGTTGCTATTCGTTAGAAGAACTAGCTCAGGTAAATACTTTAACTTATTTTCCTTATACGGCTTGGGATACAGTATTATATTACTGCTTGGTCGGGTATGGGATCATGTTTATCAAATTGTGATTTACTAAATCTTATAACCCATTTTATTCTGTATTGTCTGATAACTTAAACATTGGGGTTAACTCGACCGTGTCCTGATATCCTTGGCTTCATTTAAATTACTAATGGCCACGACCTAAGCGCTGGGTGTAGGCATACACCTGACAGACGCTATTTCTAAACAATTATTTTTTATTATACTCCTCTGTGGGTTTTATTAAGTGGTGTGTCGGTTATTCAGGTTATTCGGTTTCTGCACCGGACCCCATATGTATTGACAGACCTGTAAAACTGTAAACAAGATCATTTTGAATTGTTCCAGGTTATAAAAGAATTTCGTGCTCAATGTACCTAAACTAATTTTAGATGTTTTCAAAATGAGTCGGTTAAATGTATTTACCAGTGAAAACTGACGTATTTTCCAAAAGGCTAAGTGACAGGTTTCGGCACGGAATAGGCTAGGAGCTACTTGGTAACGACGTAGAGAATTTTGCAAGTTCTTAGTCAAGCCTAAAGTCTGTCGGAGATTATCATTTTCGTACTTTCGATCCCCATGTGGATCTAATATTGCAAACCATGTATTTGTTTTATACACTTTTAAATCCAATGGTTGTAATAATGTTAATATTCAAGTCTTCCGCTGTGCTGTATATGTTTGACCATGATGATACCAATCTTACGTCACGGTATCCCCACCCCGGCCCACCGGGATTGTGCTGGAAATACGGGGTGTGCGATTTACAACCAGCACTAGACGACCACATAGCCACCACCATGAGAAGCATCCACTAACAATCTGAATATGAATATGCTACGGTTCAATACGGGTAGCTCGAGTCAAATTTCTCCTTATTCGGTTTCGATTTTGGGTCAAGATAATGGGTTGGGTTCGAGTTTGTGACTCCTCCCTAATCACATTGCAGGTTTACAAATCACCTCACAAGGTAAACATATAAACCCTAATTTTAACTTTCTAGTCTTTGACTCTTAAGTTTTGGTTAATTAGTAGTTGAAGTTTGAATTTGCAAACCTCATTCTATTCAATTTCTGAATTTTTATGTTCATTAATAGAGATTAATAGTGGTTTTAATAGAAAATTATGAATGTGAAAGTTTGGTTACAAGATATGTGCATTAGTGACTTGTACTATTTGTGTAGATCTTGATTTATAACAGCTGAGTTCACAATCGTGTCTCCGGAAACACATGGGAATCAAAACGACGGCGATGGCACCGAGGCAGTGCATTAGACACGGAACATATTGCCCATTTGTTGTCGGTAGATTCAGGTATTGGTAATTTATTTTGTTTTGAAATTTGATTTGTGCATTAACATGGTTTTCTACTTTTCCATGCTTTTATTAAACCAAAGGTAATAATTTTCTAGTCTTGGTGGGTCATGAAAGGTCAAAAACTGATGATGTGAAAGTGTCAAAGTTTGGAATAATTTTGGTTAGAGGCTAGAAAATTTGTGGCTGCATTTGGGAGTAAGGTATTAGTTTGGGGTTGGGTGAGGTCGTGTTGCGTTTGGGTCACTCTTAAGGTTGTAATTTGGCTCAGCTTAACTTCATGCTAAGGTGTCGCTAATATATACTTTCTTAAGGTTGTAATTTGGCATTATCAATACAGGACGAAAAGCATGATTTATTCGGACCATAAAAGTCTCAAATACTTCTTTGAAAAAAATGAACTTAATATGAGACAACGAAGGTGGTTATAGCTTATCAAGGATTACGAATGCGACATCCTTTACCACCTGGGCAAAGCAAATGTTGTGGCAAACTCCCTAAGCTGAAAAGACTATCCATCTCTGATACAAGTGAAGTACATGAGGATAGTAGTTACGCCCCGCTTTGTCGAGATAGTACGAGAAGCCCAAATAAATCATTGAAAGCGGATGATCCAAAGAAAGAAAGGACGAAAGGGTTTGCGGATAAACAAGAAGAAAATGCAAGTGGGATTAAAACAAGGTTTGGCCAAAACTGGATACCTTGGTTTTGTGAAGCAAAAAAAAAATTACTCGAATAAGCTCATAAATCCTGATACTCGATACATCCGCAGGCCAAAAAGATGACCAATTGCCATTAGTGGAATTTCTGTATAATAATAGCTATCATAACAACATTCAAAAGGCACCTTACGAGCTATTATACAGAAGGAAATGTAGAACTGCCGTTTGTTGGGGGGGGGGGGGGGAGGTGGGACAAAGGAAATTTCACCCAAAGATGTGGTGGCCAAGACTACCGAGAAAATCGACCTTGTAAGGGCTCGACTAAAAGCGGCCCAAGACTGGGAAAAAGCCTATGCGAATTGGAGAAGACGCCATATTGAATTCCATGTTGGGGATCACGTCTTGTTAAAAGTTTCCCCATGGAAAAATATAATCCGATTCCATAAACGAGGAAAGCTAGGTCCTCAATATATAGGACCTTTCAGAATTTTAGCCCGAGTCGGAAAGGTAGCATACCGGTTGGATTTACCACCGGCATTGGATGGAATTCATAACACGTTTCACGTATCACAATTACGGAAGTGCCTTACGGACGAAACGACATATGTGCCTGACGTGTGTCGAGTTTGGTATAATTTTTTGTATATTTTTAGCACTTTGTACTCATTATCAAGCTTTAAATTTATAGAACACAATACAATAAAATCATTCTCTACAACACGTTAGGGCAAGTGCACCCATCATTGGCATAGTATAGTGATGGTAAGGTACCGAGGTCGTCCAAGGATACAAGGGCTTTTAATATCGGAAAATCTTCGACGTCTAATCTAACTAAAAATTGGTGAAAAGATGTTAGTAAGTTTTAAAATGATAAAAGAGAAAATAAAAATGTTAGTAAAACCAATAAACAAGATACAATCACTTGGTTCCGACTCCTCCTCTCTGTATCCTTTGATGATTTCCATACCATGGGACTTTTTAAGAGATTATCTTAGTTATTGTGGCATGCACTTTGGAGGCAACGCTACCCTCACCCATATAGGTGTGAGTTAGAAGAGATACAGTCCCGCAAGGCTGCATTATTGAAAGATTACTAAGTAAGTTATTACCGCAAAATGTGGCATGTCCTTCTTTTGGAGGCAAGCTACCCTCGACGATATTGGTTTGAGTCAGCAGGGATACAGTCCCGCAAGCTGGGTTAAAGTTGTAAAAGTAGTTTATTTATAATGGATTCAAGCCATTCTTACTTCCCCCAATTTGTTGCTATTTGTTTTAAGAGAAGTCCCAATAAGCTTGAACGAGGCAATAACTTTACCCAATCCACCCTTCTAACCCCCTTCCAGGAAGTTAACGTGCTTTATATAGACCTTAAAGACACGAATGAGTTGATCAACAAAACATGAAGAAATGATAGAGTAAAGTTCACTTTCAATATAAAAACTAGTTATTAAAGTCATTAATACCAACCCAAGTCAAAAGTAGCCCAAGCATGGGAATCAAAAGTAATACATAAATATTTGTCTTCACCAAGTGATGTAAGAGTTAGCCAAGAATGGCCTTTGATTGACAAAAACTCTTACGATCAATCTTTGTTCCCAAGACTACTACACACACTTTAAAGGTGGACAATGGAGGAATGTGGTAGATGATGGTCTTGGAGTGGTGGTGAAATGGTGGCAAGAGAGAGAAAGAAGTGATTTGCCAAGGGATGAGCTGGAAATGAGCCAAACCGCTCTATTTATAGCTGAATTCTATTCCTCCACACGACCCCGTGTCCATGTGGCACGACCCGTGTCCCTTCTTTCTCTATCTTCATTTAATGCCATGCGCTTGGTCGTATACACACACGACCCCGTGTGACAGTAGGCACGGCCTCGTGGTTAGCTTTGTGGGCTCCTTGCAGAGATTCTGCATATCTGAGAATTGACCATGGCCCGTATCCTAGAGACGCGGCCCCGTGTCTCCGGTTTGCTTTGTTTTTTTCTTGATCTACATAGCCTTAAACACATTCTGTAGTGGGGCAAGGTTCCATGTCCAGATGGCATGACCCGTGCTTGTCTTTTGGATTGTTGTTTTTGTCTTGGGGTGTAGCTTGGAGGGTAGGCATGGTGTGTCAACTCCTGTTTCTTGTATTTGGATTGGTTTTTGCCGTTAATTTGTTCCTTTTGTATGTTTAAGCTCATTTAGTCCTGAAAATCAAAAGTATACAAAGAAACACACTTTTTCCAACATTAGTGCATAAAAGGGTTGATTTTATGTGTTGTTTGATACATTTTATATATTGCATTTTGCGCGTATCAAATACCCCCACACATGAATCTTTGCTTGTTCTCAAGCAAAACTCTTTAATATTGCTTACACACCAAAATGGAAGAGGTAGAGAAGAAGTTTTTGGTTCTTGCATAGAGTGTCGGGCATCCAAGATCTTTTTATTGTGTTTTTATTTTATTTACAATCATATTCCACATGGTTTATTTAGAACACTTTTTAAGAAAAAAATTTTTAGGCATAACTTGCCTCTTAAAATTCCAGTAAGCTATATACAATTTCACACACCTCATAAGTGATCACTCAACCATAGCCTTGTCATGCAATCAAACCTCCTCCTTTTTGACAGAATCTTTGTAAATGTCAAGAGGACTTTAAAGGGTAGGTTTTGGATAGAGGTAGGGATTTTCGTTGGGAAAGTGGCGAAAGGTGTAAAAATGTTGGTTTTCTTTTCAAAAAATTATTTACGACTTTGATACGAACAATACAATCTACAAACTTTAAGGAAGATTTTTGGCACTTGCTTAATTATTTCAAGCAACTAAGGATTTTTTTTGTAAACCAAATATTCACAAGATAATTAAGTCACTTTTTTACATTTATCAAAAAGGACCAAATTTTTACTAAAATAAAGGGTGTAAAGGTGAAAAAGTTAATGGGTGATGGGTGGTTGTTGCCAAACGTATTTTGCGGGTTTTGAAATCAAACATTTAGGCTCAAATGGGTTAACTAAGGATTTTTTTTAATGGGGTGATAAAAAGAAATATACGGTTTAAATGAAAAGGGTTATAGTCCTAATGGCTCAATCATTTACTTATTTGGATTAGTCGGTAAGGATCGAGAATGTATTGTCTTGTCAAGTACTAGATTCATAAGAACCATACATGCTATCACACAAGAAATGAAAAATGAGCATTTTAATAAAGACATGGTATTGTACGCTCGGTAAAGCCTCAAAACTCACTATTTTTGGGAAAAGGGTTAAAATGTGAAAATGTATATACAATCAAATTTTAAAAGGATTTAATTGCCTTTTATAATTTTTTTCTTATATGGTTCTTTTTATCATGTCGCTATCAGTTGTTAATTCGTAAAAACAATATTTTTAGAACTTTAGTTTTCCAACTTAAACCAAGTCAAGATAAAGAAAATAAAGAAAAATTTTGAAAAAGATTTGGGGTGTTTAGCGGTTCCAAATTGAGTTTTATGTAAGGCTTGTTGAGGACAAAAGATTCAGGTCTCCCCCGAGACACACACTTAAATTACACATTGTCCTCAATGTGTCCAAAAATGGATTAAAAATGATTAAATGTGTAAAAGTGAGTTAAAAACAACATTTTTCAGAAATTGGGGAGTGGACACGAGGCGTGTTAAGTGAGGCACGACCTCATGCCTAACTGCCAATGTTTCTGAATTCCTTAAAAACATACTGTTGTGCGGCACGGGCCGTGCCTAAAAGGCACGACCCCATGTGAGAGGTCCAGTGGCGAAGTTTTGTAGCTGTTAGGAGACACGGGGGCGTGCTTGCTACATACGGCCCCATGCTGCACATGCTGAAATTAAGATTTCAAGGTTTCAAGGACCTCCTGTTTGTTTATTGGGTTCTTGGTTCAAATCCTTTGGCTAATTTCAATCCCCTTTTTAGTACATTTATTCCTATAAAGAGAAAACTTAAAACAAAAGCATTAAGTAAGAACAAAACTATATGTTAAACATGATTGCTCTTTCATAAGAAGGCCATTCTTTTGAACATGGAACATGTACGTTTAACTAACTACTTTTATTTATTAATAGTCCATGGAATGCCTCCGTGGTGCATCACATTTATACGGGTTTCTTATGACTCGCATCCCAAGTTGCACCGGCTGAGAGCGTAGTCCAAGCTCTAGTCTATTGCCTTAATGTATATGACCGGATCATCCTCCATGTGTTGTCCCACTTCGAATTTCACTTCTCTATCGCTAACTCTCAATGTTAGCTATCCAGCACTCATATCCACCATGGCCCGTGAAGTGGCGAGGAACGATCTTCCTAGTATGAGTGTGATCTCGGTGTCTTCTTCCATGTCAAGGATTACAAAGTCGGTCGAAAAGAAAATTCTCTGACCTTGACCAAAAGATTCTCTATAACACCTTGAGGGTACTTAATCGACCGATCCGCAAGTTGAATGCTCATCCGTGTAGGATGCGGCTTCCCTAGTCCGAGTCATTTGAACATCGAGGCTGACATTAGGTTAATGCTAGCTCCTAGGTCGGCAAGCGCATTGCTTATTGGTGATCCCCCAATGGAGCAAGGAATTGTGAAGCTTCCAGGATCAATCTTCTTTTGGGGGAGTTTGTTGAGGAGTACCACCGATCATTCTTCACTTAGGTTAACTTGTTGAATTGATTCAATCTTCCTTTTGTGGGTGAGGAAGTCTCTCATGAATTTAGATTATTATGGAATTTTTGTGAGGATTTGACAAAAGGAAGATTGATGTGAAGTAGTTTTAGGAGGTTTACGAACTTGGTGAATTGCTCGTCGGTCTTTTGGCAAAGTAAACGGCCGGGGTAGGGTACCGGTGATAGTTTGGTAGGTTTGGTGTTTTGGGTTTGAGTATTGTCTTGTTTATTGGTTAAGTGGGTGTTTGTGGGTTAGTTAGTCTGTGGAGTGTTTTGAGGTGAAGTGGTTTCATCATTGGGCCCTACCTTCAGGCTTCTCAAAGTGATAACGTTTACTTGTGCTTTTAGGTTTTGTTCAATGTTGCTAGGCAAGGCACCTTGTGGTCTTTCGGAGAAAATTTTGGCGAGTTGGTTTACTTGTTTTTCAATGTTTCGTATCCTAGCGTGTTGATTCCTAATTCCGGCTTTAGTTTGTAGGAACCTTTCCGAGTACCGTTTGTCGGATTCGGAGAAAAGACGAGTGACGAGGTCTTCAAGTCTTTCTCTTCCTCCTTGTTGTTGTTGTGGGTAGCCTTATTGCTCGTTTCGGGGTTGTTATTGAAAGTTGGGGCGTTGGATTTGATTTGTTGGTTGCTACCCCCGGCTCTCTCCAACTAAAGTTGGGGTGATTTCGCATACGGGGTTGCAGTTGTTGCTTGGAGGTCCCGGTGGTCAAGACCGGTTATTGAGGTAGTTCACCATTCCTGTTTGGTTCTCCCTATCTTTCATGCAACTCTAGTTTCCATGTGGTCCTCCACATCCTTCACGAGCCATAATCGAAGCCGTTTTTTGTCAATTCAAGCTTCTTTACTTTCGTAGTTAAAGCTTTGATATAGGCTTGTTAAGATATGGTTTCATCCACTTTGTGGGCCCCAGTGCTATGGATTTTGGGCCCCTAAGGGTGTGACACTGAAAACTCTTTTGAGTAATCTCTTCAATTTGGTTGTAGATTGCAACGTGTCATTGATTTCCAAGGAGACCCCTGAAGTTCGAATCAAGGATTTGCCTCATGTGTGGTAATAGTTCATTGTAGAAATGGACATTTGTTGCCAAAGCTCTAGACCGTGATGTGTTCCTTTATAACCCCTTGAACTTTTCCCATGTCTCGTACAAAGATTCCCCTTCCTCTTGGGAGTATGAGTTACTTTCAGTCATGAGTTTGGCGGTTTTAGAGGGAGGGAAATATTTGTACAGAAACCTTTGGGAAAGTTCATCACAAATGTGTATGAACCCATTTGGGAGGGTGTTGAGCCAAGCCTTAGCTCAGTCTTTGAGCGAAAACGTGAACATACGGAGCCAGATAGTGTCATTGGAGGCTCCATTGATCCTAAAGTGTCACATATTTCCAAAAAGTTGGTAATATGTAAATGGGGATCTTCATCAAGTAGGTCGTGAAAGGTGGCGGAATTTTGTAGCATTTGGATTGGGTGTGGTCGAAGATTAAAGTTGTTAGCATCGACATTAAGTGGGCTAATAGCGGCTCAAAGATTACCAACCGCAGGCTGTAGGTAATCCATGAGAGTATGTTGATTCGCTTGGTGTGGTTTTGGGTTGAGGCTTTTTGTCAGTTTTTTGCATGGAGTCTTTTTCTTAAGAAGCTTTGGTTCTTCTAGGGCACATTTATGTCTTTGTCACAGGTGGAGGTCATGCACCAGGTCGTAAGTTTCACAGGTTATACGGAATGGTGTAAATTTCTGCAAACAAGAACATAAATAGTGCAGATCAGTTAACAGGCACGGCCCCGTGTCTTGATAGTCCCGACCCGTGTTGTCAGGATAAAGTTTCTATTTCAGGTTGCTAGATACTAGAAGTGTGGCACGGCCTCGTGTTTAATTAGGCACGGCCCCATGCTGCACTCTAATAACATAGAAAATAGATTCTTTAGGTATTGTAAGAATGACACGTATTAAGTAGACACGACCCGTTTTAAGCATTCCATAAGTTAGGCACGACCTTGTGTTCGATCAGGCACTACCCGTGCTGAACCTACAAAAACTGAAGAAGATGCAGAAAAAGAAGAAAACCTGAAAAATAAAAAAAATAAAGAGGATTAAAAATGATTAGGTTGCCGATTCTAAAATTTCTAAAAATCCTTGTGTCCCCGACAACGACGACAAAAACTTGACGTGTGTCGAGTGTGGTATAAATTTTAGAACACGATACAATACAATCACTCTCTAAAATACGATAGGGCAAGTGCACCCATCGTTGGCGTAGTATAGTGATGGTAAGATACCGAGGTCGTCCAAGGACACAAGAGCTTTTAATACTAGAATATCATCGACGTCTCATCTAACCAAAAATTGGTGAAAAGATGTTAGTAAGTTTTAAAAAGATAAAAGAGAAAATATAAAATGTTAGTAAAAACAACAAATAAGATAGAATCACTTGGTTCAGACATCTCCTTTATGTACCCTTTGATGATTTCCGTACCTTGGGGCTTTTTAAGAGATTGTCTTAGTTATTGTGGCATGTCCCTTTTTTGGAGGCATCGCTAACCTCAGCCATATTGGTGTAAGTCAGCAGGGATACAGTCCCGCAAGGCCGGATTATAGAAAAATAATTAAGTTATTAATGAAAAATGTGGCATGTCCCTTTTATGGAGGCAATGCTACCCTCGGCCATATTGGTCTGAGTCAGTAGGGATACAGTCTCGCAAGGTCGGATAATAGTTTTCATAGTAGTTTATTTATAAGGGATTCAAGTTTTTCTTACTTCCCTCAATTTGATGTTATCTGCCTCAAGAGAAGTCCGAAGAAGATTAAATCAAGTTCTCGCAGGATCTATACACTGAACAAGGAAAGAACTTTACCCAAACCACCATTCTAACCCCATTCCATACAATTAACGTGCTTTATATTGACCATAAAGACATAAATGAGTTAATCAACAAAACATAAAGAGATATAGAGTAAAGTTCACTCTTAATATAAAAAACTAGTTATTAAAGTCATTAATACAAACCTAAATAAAAAGTAGTCCAAGCTTGGAAATCAAAAGTAATGCATAAAAGATTTGTCTTCACCAAGTTACGTAAGAGATAGCCAATCATGGTGTTTGATTCACAAAAACTCTTACGATCAATCTTGGACCCCGAGACTACTACACACACTCTAAAGGTGGACAATGGAGGAATGTGGTGGATGATGGTGTTGGAGTGGTGGTGGAATGGTGGAAAGTGAGAGAGAAGTGGTTTGCCTAGGGATGGGTTGGAAGCGAACCAAGCCCCTCTATTTATAGCTAAATTATGTTCCTTCACATGACCCCGTATCCATGGGGGACAGCTCATGTCCCTTCTTTCTCTATCTTCACTTAATGCCCAATGTCAGATCATATACACACATGGCCCCGTGGTCAACTATCTGGGGTCCATGGGAGATTCTACGTAACTGAGAGTTAGCCAAGGTCCGTGTCCTAGAGACACAACCCGTGTCTGGTTTGCTTTGTTTTGTCTAGATCTGTATGGCCTTGAACACATTCTGTAGTGGGGCACGGCTCCGTGTTTAGATGGCACGACTCCGTGCTTGTCTTCTGGATTGTTGTTTTGGTGTTGGGTGTAGCTTTTAGGATGGGCATGGTGTGTCAACTTCTCTTTCTTGTATTTGTGTTGGATTTTGCCGTTAATTTGTTAATTTTGTATGTTTAAGCTCATTTGGTCCTGAAAATCAAAAGTATACAAAGAAACACACTTTTCCAACATTAGTACATAAAAGGTTTGAATATATGCCTTGTTTGATATAATTTATATGTTGCATTTTATGCATATCAGTGCCAGTCGATGACATCTAGGTGGATGAGCGAATGAATTATGTTGAAAGGTCGATAGCTACTAAGGATTTGAAATAAACTGAGAACAAATACTAAACTGAATTCTGATATAAACACTCAAAGAAACAACTCTAAAACCAAAGGAGATTACTTGTATTTCTCAAAACTGAGAACAAATACTAAACTGAATTATGATATAAACACTCAAAGAACAACTCCAAAACCAAAGGAGAATACTTGCATTTCTCAAATTGAAATGTTACAAATGCTGGCTATTTATAGGTAGATAAAACTATTAAACTATTCTAGCAAGTTGCAATGGATAAGGATTCTTATCTCCTGGAAATATACAAGTGGGTACAAGTGGCTACATTTTTATAGATAATAGGGGATGGATCATGAGAAAACTAGTTTAAATGAGAAAACCAAAAAACTAACTAAAAAAGCCAAAAAAAAAAACATATCAATTTTTTTATTAAAATTCGCTATATATATTATATAAAAAAATAAAAAAAATAAAAAAAGCATATAATGCACATGTGCAACATAAACATATATTGCACATGTGTAGTACACGTTTTTTTTTTTTGAAAAAAAAGTTTTTTTTATACATAAAATGCAACAATTTTTTATAAAAAAATTGTAAAAAAAATTGTATGTTTTTTATGTTTTTTTTTGGCTTTTTTAGTTAGTTTTCTAGTTTTCTCATTTATATCTAGTTTTCTCATGATCCTTTCCCTATATATATATATATATTTAACACTCCCCGTTAAGCTAGAGCATATATGTTGATCATGCCCAGTTGTTACAAATAGAGTAAGTTCTGTTTCCGGGCAAGGCCTTGGTGAACACATCTGCTAATTGATCTCCAGTTTTGACATGAGGCATTGTAATCGTTCCATCCTCAAGCTTTTTCCGGGTGAAGTGAAAATCAACCTCTATGTGTTTGATTCTTTCGAAAAAAAAGGGGTTATTTGCAATATGGATAGCTACCATGTTATCACACCATAAATTCATGGGTTTTGGTTATCTAAACCAACCTCATTAAGAAGATTTCGAACCCAAAATAGCTCACAAGTGGTTTGTGCCATAGCTCTGTATTCTGATTCTGCACTTGAGCGGGATACAATACTTTGTTTCTTGCTTTTCCATGACACAAGATTGCCACCAATGAAAACACAATACCCAGTAGTCGAACGTCTGTTTGTCGGGTCTCCATTATAATCGACATCTGTAAAGCCTTCTATTACATGATGACTATGATTCTGATACAAGATACCTCGCCCATGAGCTCCTTTTAGGTACTTGAGTATGTGACAAACAGCTTCCCAACGTGAAGATCTAGGGGATGCCATAAACTGACTAACCACATTAGCTGGAAATGCAATATCCGGTCTAGTAATGGTCAGATAGTTTAACTTTCCAATGATTCTTCTGTATTTTTCTGGATCTCCAAGAAGGTCACCATCATCTGCTTTTAATTTTACATTTGGTATCATTGGTGCATCGCAGTTCTTAGTTTCAATCATCCTAGAATCTTTTAAAACATCCAAACAGTATTTCCGTTGATTTAGACAAATCCCTAATCTGCACCGAGATATTTCGATCCCATAAAATACTTTAATGTTCCTAAATCTTTAGTCTCAAAACGAGCTCCAAGAAAACCTTTTAATTTCTTGATGCCAACTTCATTGCTCCCTGTAATTACAATATCATCCACGTATACAACTAGAAGAATGCACCCCAATTTTGGCGAACAGAAGAACACCGAATGATCGTACGAACTTCTTTTCAAACCGAATTCAGTAACCACAATACTGAACTTCCCAAACCAAGCACGTTGGGATTGCTTAAGACAATACAAAGATTTCTTTAACCTACATACTTTACCCGACTCCCCCTGAATAACAAACCCGGGTGGTTGCTCAATATAAACCTCTTCTTTCAAATCTCCATGTAAGAATGCATTTTTGATATCAAGTTGATACAAACCCCAATTATACGTGGCGGTCAATGAGATAAATATATGAATTGATGCTAACTTAGCAACCGGAGAAAATGTCCTAGAATAATCCATCCCGTAGGTCTGAGCATAACCTTTTGCAACTAGACGAGCCTTTAACCGAGCAAGAGAGCCGTCTGGATTAACCTTAACAGTGAATACCCATTTACATCCAATTGCCTTTTTGCCAACATGTAAATCTACTAAAGTCCATGTATTATTCTGCTCAAGGGCTTTCATTTCCTCAACCATAGATCACGCCATCCAGGGTGAACTAAAGCTTCACCTATTGTCTTAGGAATAGAAATTGAATCGACCGTGGCGACAAATGAATGAGAAGTTGTAGATAACTTGTCATATGAAACAAAGGAGGCAATAGGATAGTACATGAACGTTTACCTTTTTGAAGAGCAATGGGTAAGTCATTGTCAGAAGAGTCACTGATGAATCTATCTCCGAAGTGGACGGTTTAGGAACAGGATCTGAAATGTCGCCGTTGATATACTTGAAGAACTGGAGGGTTATTGGGAACCGGAGGTTGTTGAGGATCTGTTGGGGTTTCTTGAGAGACAATTGGTTGTTCAGATACAGGGTCTTGATCAGGAGCTGGTGATTCGAACTTTTAGATGGTTGTGTCTGTGGGGTTATTGTATGAGAATATATAAGAAACTCGTCATCTTCCCTAATCAGATGCGGATCTGATACAGGAAGAAAGGTACTTCTTCATGGAAGGTAACATCCCGAGAAACAAAATATCTCTGAAGAGTTGGAGAAAAACATCAATGACCTTTTTGGACACGACAATAGCCAACAAATACACATTTAACAGACTTTTGATCTAACTTAGTCAGGATGAGAATGTGTATCATGGACAAACAAGTACTTCCGAATATCTTAGGAGTGATTGGATATAAAGGTTTCTGTAGACACAAAACCAAAAATGGAATATCACCATTTAGAACAACTGATGGCATCCGATTAATAAGAAAACAAGTTGTGGATATTGCATCAGCCCTAAATGGTTTTGAACAACCATTTGAAACGAGAGTGCTCTTGCTACCTCAAGAAGATGCCTTTTTTACGCTCAGCAACTCCATTCTGGGCTGGGGTATGGATACATGATGACTCGTGAACTATCCCATTTTGCCAAAAAATGAGATTGAAAAGATTCCGAAAAGTACTCTTTTGCATTGTCACTTCGCAAGTTTGAATAGAAACATTGAAATGTGTTTTTACTTCGGCATATAAAGAGCAAAAATGAGAAAATACTTCAGAACGATTTTTCATAAAATAAAGCCAAGTTACACGGGAATAGTCATCAACGAACGAAACAAAATACTTAAAACAAGCTTAGATGGAACAGGACACGGACCCCAAACATATGAATGGACTAATTCAAAAGGGGACGTAGCCCGCTTATTGACTCTAGGACTTAGGTAAAACACGTTTGTGTTTTGCAAACTAACATGACTTGCACTACAAAGTTGACAAATAAGAATATTCTGGACATAATTTCTTGAGAATTTAGAGAGAAGGATGACCTAATCGACAATGTGCTTCAAATGGTGACGAACTCGAGCAGGATATGGAGAAAGGTGTTTGAGTTTCAAGTATATATAGGACCACCCATTCCCGTCCTTTACCAATAATCCTCTTCGTTGACAGATCCTGAAAAATACAAGAGTCGGGAAGGTATAAGGCACTACAATTCAGACCACGAGTAATTTTACTAACATATAGTAAATTAAATGGAAAATTGGGTAGATTTAAAATAGAAGATAAATGGATTGACGGGGTAATTCTGGCACTACCAGAACCAAGCACCTTTGGGTCTACCCATCAGCAATAGTAACATAAGGTGATGGTGCATGTCTTTGAAAATCAGAAAGGAGCTGAGTATTACCAGTCATGTGTTTGGATGCTCCAGAATCAATAACCCATTTAAGGTGCAGTAGATACAAGACTTTTAGTAAATTTAACTGTCTCAGCAAAGGTAGCGACATGAGTGATATTGGGATGAGAACTTCCTTCTGCTGGGACAGTGTTGATGTCATCAAAAGTAGCACAATATGAGCAGATCCTTTAGATTGATGAGCAAAAGTTTCTTGCAATTGTATTTGGTATGCCCGACTTCATGACAGTAGAAACATTCAACTTGACCTAGGTTCTGTCGTAGAAGTTCGATCTCCATAATTACCTCAGGAGCCACCTTTGTTGGCCACCTCGATAGCCGCCTCGTGATCCTCCTCGGGAGCCCCTCCCAAATCCTCCCTGGCTGACGAGGGCACTAGTACTTATTGGAAGATCCGACGAAGGTGGTGACGAAATGGTGGGTTCATGACAAGAATACGGGGCAAACGTCTCTTGAAGAGAAGGATTAGTTGGCTCATTCAAGAATGCGATTGAATGGCATCGAAATCTGGCGCAAACCAGTCAGAAAACTCAATACAACAATCTGTTCACGTTGGGTTTGCATAACCCCACATCAGTACTAATTGGTAACAAAGTTTTCATTTCCTCAAATGTTTTCTTAAACTCCATGACGTACGCGATTATTGATTGTTAAGTTGCTCCCCCCGATGAAAATTCTTACAAACATTATATATTCTAGAAATGTTGCTTTGCCCAGAATACATGAAATCCCAATAATCCATCAGTTCCTTGACATACTCGTAGTGATTAATCCGTGAGATGACCATGTATCAATAGAGTTCCTAATTTGTAGGAACAATCGGGCATCATTTTGAAGCCATTGATCTCTGTTTGTCAGTGGGAGGATCGGACGTGAGATGCGAAGCCTTTCCAATGCTTCATAAGTAGATACGAACAGTCTTGCTCCATTCAAAGAAATTCGTGCCATCAAGTTCGTTATCAGTGAGTCGAGTTGCTACAGGAAGTACATCAGTAGAGCTGGTAGCAAAGCTCGATTCACCTTTGTTGACAACACTTGATGAATCTTTGGGTTCAGTCATTTTAAATTTCGAATTTTGTACAAACAGAAGTAATGGAAAGTTGTATAATAAACCAAAGATTAGAGCAATAAAAAATCCATAATGGTTGACCAGAATCAAAAGTCAAAGTCAGAAATCTGGAAGTTTGACCAAAAATAATAGTCAACGTCAGAGGTCAAGTTAGAAATCTGGAATTTGACCAGAAATTAAGTTAAAGTCAGAATTAATGTTGAACCAGAAATCAAAGATTCCAACCAGAAATCTGATGTTTAGGAATTAAAATGTGAAGAGCCCAGAAATCTGATGATAATCAGATTCAGAAAGGATTAAAAGAAGACAAAAAAGTCGGAATTAATGTTGAACCAGAAATCGGAGATACCAACCAGAAATCTATGTTTAGGAATTAAAATGTGAAGAGCCCAGAAATATGATGATAATCAGATTCGGAAAGGATTAAAAGAAGACAATCCAAAAAATCTGATGTGAAAATCTGGTCTACAAATCTGATATAAAATTCTGACGCTGAAAATCTGATGCGAAAATCTGATATGAAAATCTGAGCGAAAATCTGATGCGAATCTGATAAGCAGAACCGGAATTTGAAGCAGAATCAAAGTACCCGGATCAGAAAACCAACTACACAGGGTTGTTTGAAAGGCGAAGAGGTGGCCGAAAAAGAAAACTGGCGGCGGAGGGTGGGAGGTGAGATAAACTGATGTTTTGAAAATGGTGTTTCGAAAAGATCAACTGGGTACAACTTTCTGAACAAAGAGTACAACTTAAATCAGATTTTTCAAATGGTTCTCACAAATAAGTTGATCATGGCTCTTGCACTTAAAGACAAAGCATGCAGAAGCTTCTATGCCTACCACGGGCCGTGCCCAGGCCACCATGGGGGGTGGTCAGCTCTAACATTTGCAGACTCTTGTTAGTACAGCGAAGAGTTGACCACAGGGTCGTGCCCAGGAGCCACAGGGTCGTGTGGGGCCCTCTGCTGACAACCGCAATTAATGAAGGAAGAGAAGAAGCCGGACACGGGGCCGTGGCCAGGGTACTGATTCTGACTATAAATAGGGGTGTTTGGTTCACTTCAAAGGCATCCCTTGGCAAACCACTTCTCTCTCACTTTGCCACCATTCCACCACCACTACAACACCAACACCCACCACCATCATCCATCTATCATCTTTAGAGTGTGTAGTAGTCTCGGGATCCAAGATTGATTGTAAGAATTCTTGTCAAACAAAGGCCATGCTTGGCTAATCTCTTACATCACTTGGTGAAGACAAGTCTTTATTGTATTACTTTCGATTTTTAATCTTTCGGCACTTTTTAACTGGGTATGTATTAATGACTTTAATAACTAATTTCTTATGTTGAAAGTGAATTTTCCTAACTATTTCTTCATGATGTCATTGATTTGCTCATCCGTGTCTTTACGATCTATATAAAGCACGTTAACTACTTGGAAGGGGGTTAGAAGGGTGGTTTGGTAAAGTTCTTGTCTCGTTCAGTGTATAGATCCTGCGAGGACTTGGTTCAAGCTTACTAGGACCACCTTTAATGCCCACGGGTATTGGATGGGGGTGCGAATAGCTTGAAATCCTCATATGTACACTACTATTAAAACTTTAAATCGGCTTCTCGGGATTGTATCCTTGCTAACTCAAACCACTTAGTCGAGGGTAACGCCACCTTCAAAGAGGGGCCTACTACTTTTCCATTAATAACTTATTTAATTATTTTTCAATATTCTGACACTTTGGGATTGTATCCCTGCTGACTCAAACCACTGGATTGAGGGTAACGTCACCTTCAAAAGAGGGGCCTACTACTCTAACTAAGATAATCCCTTGTAAAGTCCGTAAGGCGAAAATCATCAAAGGATACATTAAAGAGGAGTTGGATCCAAGTGTTTCTATCTTGTCTATTTGAATTTCATTTTATTTATCTTTTTGTTTTTTAGATTTACTTTTATGTTTAAAACTTTTATCCAAAAATTTGTAACGATTAGACTTCGACGATAAACCGGTATTAAAAGCTCTTATGTCCTTGGACGACCTCGGTATCTTACCAAAACTATACTACGCTCACGATGGGTGCACTTGCCCAAGTGTGTTTTAGTGTTAGTACAATATCGTGCTTTATAAATTTAAAACTTGACTAATGCATAAAACAACTTAAATTATTAACAAATCATATCACGCTTAACGCACATTAAGTTTTTTGCGCCGCTGCCTGGGACACAAGGATTTTAAGAAAGTTAAAATTCGGCGGCCCTAATTACTTTTAGCATTTTTTCTTTTTATTTTTAGTTTTTTTTCCTTTTTCAGTAATTTTTGCAGGCTGCAGCACGGGGCCGTGTCCATCCAACACGCCCCCGTGTCCATAAGACAACAACAATAAAACTGTTTAAGTCAGACAGTAGCTGACCACGGGGCTGTGTCATACAGCACAGGGCCGTGTCCACCCTCCAGTTACTGAAAACAAGACCGTCAGATCCCAGCGGTTGGTAATCTCTGACAAAAACATGGATGATATCGATTATTTTTGCTTCCGCCACTCTTACGGTGAATGGGTCAACTATGTGGTGGGTTTCATCAAGATTTAGAATGTTACATTCTAAATTTTGCACCCAACTATTTAGCGGACCCATCATTTTCCTGTAATAATCACCTTTAGATGGGGAAAGTAAAAAACGATCCTAATTATTCAACCGAATGTTCTCAACCTCCTCTTCCACACGACATAACCTCCTACGAAATGTGACAACTAAAAGAAAAGATTCTCTCAAGGATAAAAGAAATAGAGCTTGTGATAAAGTCGAGGTATTCATCGCATGGCCAAAACAAGAGAGAATCGTTGAGTCCAAAATTCGGAATCTAGCAACATCAAAGCCATCGAAAGTACCTCAACCTCTTGTGAAAGCATTAACAATAGTCATCCCTGTGTCGATTGTGCCGTGAAGGACTCTCCATCGGCCACCACCGATGCGCTCATAGACCTGAGCGGTTCGACATACACCTTCTTTAACAAGAGCCCGAATAAGGGGAATAAAGGTTGGTCTCGCCCACCGGTAAGTTGTTTAGGTTTTACCCTTTCCGGTAACCACTTGCGTTCGTGCATAAACCAAGAGCAATTACGGTACCTTAGGCACTTTCGGTGTTGTTCCCTCTAGTAAGGAACCACCCGATCCGAATGAATTAATTAGAAAGGTTATAGACATCACTTCATAAAACAAAATCTGACCACGGGGCCGTGCTAGGCCAACACGCCCCATGTCCACCACAAGTTTTTACCACGGGGCCATGTCCATCCAACACGCCGCCGTGCCCATAATACGGACAAAAACTGTCTTGACCTATCTCTGACCACTGTGTCTGCCCAGCCAACACGAGGCCATGGTCAGCGTAGTGTCACTTTCTATAAAGTCAGCTTTGGGCAGCATGTTTGACCCATCCCAAAGACCAAGATCTGCTCAGATTTGCACACATACCAAAAACAGGTATATTCTTAAAAAGGTTTTACACAAACCATCTTGTCTTTGCCACTTTTGTCACTTTCCTTCTTCTCCAAAGAGCTTCCACCTCCATGAGAGCTTGAAGTTTCATAACTTCAAGCTTTATTCAAGCAAACACAAGATTTTCACCAATAAACTCTTAACAAAAATACATTTTAGAACACTGTTTTGAGTTGTTTACGATCAGAAATGTTTTAAGTCAAAAAAAATAACTTAGAACAATGAGTTTGTGGTTTTGAAAAATCTTGCAGAGGTGTGACCACGGGGCAGTGCCCATTGGGTACGGGGCCGTGGTCGTGTTTTTCCATTCTTGATTTTGAAGTTTCCTTCTTGTTCTCTTAGTATGGCAAGCCAAAACAGTGAGACTTCATCAACCAACTCCAGAATCACACGAAAAGGGAGGAGACCATCAATCGAAGCCACCCTTGTCTGCTGTGTATGCTCTAAGAGAGGCTATCGATGAAATGACGTCCGTGGAAGAGGTCCTAATCGACCATATAAACTACTTAACGGTGGGGTTGGAAAATAGTTTCCAAGAGATCAACCTCTTGCACCAAAGGTTGAACATTCTTGCGATGTCTCCCATGGAACCGAGCTTCCCACAAGAAGATTGGAACCTCGTACAAGAGATCGTTATTCCAATCGGATGGGATGACCTTCCTCCGGAACCTCCTTTAGACACGTTACACGAGGTTCCGGTGGTTGTTGCACCTCCCGCACCTCTTCCGTATGAAGATGGGAAGATGAGCCTCTCCTCTTCCTCCCTAGGGAGATTGAGGAAATGCTCAATGACTTTTGAGGGGTGCACCCTTTGGATGAAGTTCTAAGAGCCCTTAATTACCGAAAAATCATTTTCGGGTTTTTATTGACAGTTAGGGTAGAGCTTCATTATTGTTTAGATTTCTTGCATCTATCTAATTCTATGACCTTTGTAATTTTTTATTTTTAGGAACTATCTTAGGATCGTTGTATTTCGCACTCTAATATATGATGGTTTAAGTTATTTAGGTGGTGTTTGAATCTTGTATTGTGGCCTAACAAACGAGAAAAGATGAAATTTGCCAAATGGACGTTAAAACCACACCCCATGCACGTAAACAGTACCTTCCTACAACTTTTTCAAACCTTCCAGTATGTGCAGCACGGGGGCGTGCCTAGCTCAATCACACCCCGTGCCCGGAGCTCTGCAAATATATAAAAGATCAGGTAACTGACCATGGGCCGTGCCCAGTGGACACGACGCATGGTCAGCCTTCTATACAATTTTGATAATGGCATTCTGACCACGGGGTCGTGCCCGGATAACACGGGCCCGTGGCCAGATGCCCAATATCATAAAAACTTGTTTTTAACACGCTTTTACACATTCGAATCAACCGGAAAAACTATTTTTGGACACATTGAGGACAACATGTAATTTAAGTGGGGGGGGGGGGGAAGCTAAAATCTTGAATCTTGTAAGTCCTAATAACAAGCCTTACATAAAATTCGTATTGGAACTGCTAATCACCCCAAATCTTTTCAAAATTTTCCATTTTTTACATGTCTTGGTTTAATTTGGGAATAACAAGTTCTAAAAAGATTACGTTTTTTGCGAATTTACAATCGATAGCATCATGATAAAAAGAACCAAACAAGAAAAGTATAGAAAGGCATGACAAATCTTTTTAAAATTTGATTATATACACTTGTTCACACTATAAACCCATTCCCACAGTAAGTGAGTTTTGAGCCTTTAATGAGCATACATACATTATTAACTAAATACTCAGTTTTAGTTTCTTGTGTGAATAGCCGCTTGGTTCTTAGACTCTAGAACTTGCCAAAAACGATACATTCCCGGTTCTCACCAACTTTAACCCAAGTAAGTAAATGATGGAGGCATTGGACTAACCCATTTTTATTCAACACCATTATTATCCTTCTTATTACTCCATTACCAAAAATTCCCCTAGTTAACCCCTTTGAGCCTAAACCTTTTCATTTAAAAAACGCGTAAGAAAAACACCCATTACCCACTAAATCCTTTTTCTTTCAAACCATTTGTTTTAGTAAAAAGCTCGGTTATCTTGTGACTAAAAAAACATAGTTTTTGAAATAACCAAACAAGTTCCTCAAAAATCTTGTTTGTATATGCTTATATCAATAAATGTCACCAAAACAAAAAGTTTTTACGACAACCGACGCTTTTTACGCTTTTCGCCTTTTTGCTAACTACTAACCCAAAATTCACCTATCCTTAGCCCAAGCCTAACCCTTTCAAAAGTCCTCTTGATACTTACGAAGGTTTATGGTTAAAGAGGAGAAGGTTTGATCGCTTGGCAAGCATATGGTAGAAGTAAGTTCCATGCCGGAATCAGTGTTATCACAAAAATACATCTTCAGCCGAGTGTTGAGTGATCTCCCGTGAGGTACGTGAACTTGTATATAAATAAATAGAATTTTAAAAAGGCATGTTATGCCCAAATAAATAATTTTTCTTAAAAATGTTTTAAATAAATCATGACGAATAGGATTGTAAATAAAATAAAAACTAAATTGAATAAAGATCTTGGATTCCCGACACTCAAGATAAGCCACAAAACTTCTTCTATACCTATTCCATTTGGGAGTGTAAGCCACATTTAAAGAGTTTTGCTTGAGGACAAACAAAGATTCAAGTGTGGGGATATTTGATGTATATAAAATGTAACATATAAATTACATCATATAAGGCATAAAACTAACCCTTTTCTAGTACTAATGTTGAAAAAAGTACGTTTCTTTGTTCCTTTTGAATCTATAGGACCAAATGAGCTTAAAAGAACAAAAGAAGCAAATAAGCTGCCAAAACCAACATAAATACAAGAAGAAGGAATAACGCAACATGTCCGACCCCTCGGCAGAACCCCAAAGTCAAAAACAAGGAAACAGAAGCTGACCACGGGGCCGTGGCAAGCCAGGCATGGGGCGTGGTCAGCCCTTGCAATTAAAGACAAAGCATGCAGAAGCTTTTATGCCCACCACAGGGTCGTGCCCAGGCCACAATGGGGCATGGTCAGACTCTAAGATTTGCAGAATCTTGATAGTATAGCGAAGAGTTGACCAAGGGGCCGATGCCCAGGAGCCACGGGGTCGTGTGGGGCCCCTCTGCTGACAGCTGCAATTAATGAAGGAAGAGAAGAAGTCGGCCACGGGCCGTGCCCACTGGACACGGGGCTGTGGCCGGGGTACTGTTCTGACTATGATAGGGGTGCTTCCTTCACTTCAAAGGCATCCCTTGGCAAACCACTTCTCTCACTTTGTCACCATTCCACCACCACTACAACACCAACACCCACCACCATCATCCATCTATCATCTTTAGAGTGTGTAGTAGTCTCAGGATCCAAGATTGATCATAAGAATTCTTCCCAAACAAAGGCCATGCTTGGCTAATACTTTACATCACTTGTAAGACAAGTTTTATGTTATTGATTTTTAATCTTTCGGACTTTTTAATTGGGTATGTATTAATGACTTTAATATCTAGTTTCTTATGTTGAAAGTGACTTTTCCTAAGCATTTCTTCATGATGTCATGATTTGCTCATTTGTGTCTTTACGTTCCATATAAGCACGTTAACTACTTGGAAGTGGTTTAGAAGGGTGGTTTGGTAAAGTTCTTGTCTCGTTCAGTGTATAGATCTTCCGAGGACTTGGTTCAAGCTTACTAGGACCTCCTCCAATGCACCACGGGTATTGGATGCCTAGGGGTGGAATAGCTTGAACCCCTCATATGTAAATATGATTAAAACTTTAAACCGGCTTCTTGGGACTGTATCCTTGCTGAGTCAAACAACTTAGCCGAGGGTAACGTCACCTTCAAAAGAGGGGCCTAATACTTTTCGTATTAATAACTTATTTAATTATCCTTCAATATTCTGACCCTTTGGAATTGTATCCATGCTGACTCAAACCACTGGGTTGAGGGTAACGTCACCTTCAAAAGAGGGGCCTACTACTTTAACTAAGATAATCTCTTGAAAAGTCCGAAAGTGCGAAAATCATCAAAGGATACATTAAAGAGGAGTTGGATCCAAGTGATTGTATCTTGTCTGTTTGAATTTCATTTTATTTATCTTTTTGTTTTCAAGATTACTTTTATGTTTAAAACGTTTATCCAAAAATTAGTAGCGATTAGACGTCGATGATAAACCGGTATTAAAAGCTCTTGTTTCCTTGGATGACCTCGGTATCTTACCAACATTATACTACGCTCACGATGGGTGCAATTGCCCAAGTGTTTGTTTAGTGTTATACAATATCGTGTTTTATAAATTTAAAACTTGACTAATGCGTAAAATGAACTTAAATTATTAACAAAATCATATCATGCTTAACGCACACCAGTGTGCGCGTCGATGAGAGCAAAAGGAAGGGGAAACCCTCTCCAACCCAAATTCAGCAATCTGGAAAGGAAATTGATAGTTAATCTCATGCATTAAGTCTTGCTTAACTAAAGCTAAGTCACAATTCTTGATTTGGTTGATTTTGGTGTGATGAGAATGTATAAAATTGGCAAATTCTTTAAGTATGTAAATCGTATGGTTTTGAATGATGAAGAAACCATGATTAGAAGTAATTGTGAATGCTAAATTGAATGAAATTGATATGTTTATATGTTTTGATAGAAAGTCTTCATGAATCATGAAGTGGGTTTTTAGACTTGAACATAAAATGGGAGATTTTGGGTAGTATTGTGATGTTAACTAGTCAACTAGAAGGTAGGATGAATGATTGTAGTAATGTTTATTTATAGTGATGATTTGAGTAATTGGGAAATGATGTATGTATAGGAAAATAATGGTGTGTAATAACATGAAAAACAATAATCTCTAAGCAATAATGAATGTCACACACCAAGTGCTCGATGAAATGCATTAGATGTTAATTTTGTTAATAAGTGACAATTGTTAGTAAAATTCATGTTTAGAATTTGAGTATTCGTTGATTGTGGTGAAACAGATTCATGAGTACTAAAAAAGAATGCATTAAGTGTATGTGTGAAAGAAGAAGGTTTAAGCAACAAGAAGCCTCAAAGCTCGCAAGATTGAGGTATGTTAATCTATTTACAAATTTAAGTTTTTACGTATTGCAATGTCTGTTAATTGTATCTTTGAGAATCATCATATGTGTGGTAACTTGACTAAGTGTGTTGATCCGTTATGAACAGGTTAAACGAACTAGAATGATGTTGTAAAGAATTGTCATGTGTTGATATGTTATGAAAGGGTCAAACAACGAAATAGAATGATGTTGTAAAAAATGGTCATGTGTTGATCAATTACGAACGGGTAAAACGAAATAGAATGATGTTGTGAAAAATTGTCATGTGTTGACACCTCACGAACGGCACGAACGGGTCAAACAAACTAAGAATGACGATGTCAAAGAATGATTAAAGGATGTAGAAAGAGCATAGCATGCAAACAAGATAATTGGATGATTATTATGTTTGATTGAAATTAGTATATTTTGTTTCATGTACTTGATAATTAATCCTTCGGTTGTGAATTTTAAACTTCGGTTCGACGACTTGGTAAACTTTGGTAATCTTAAGTATCGTATAAAAAATGAAAATTTTAGTTGGTTTTCAAGTTCGTTGCTTATAAAATATTCATTTTTTATCTTGTAAGAATGGGCATTCCAAAATCCTCAACAATGCCATTTAGTGCCTCCAAGAGAGAAACCTAAGTAAAGGCCAACTCATGATCGAGTTCCTCTAGGTCTTCATCGAAAAAATCAACCTTTCCAGAACCCTTAGTGATCTTATGAAGCTTTCCTCGGCATGGAGGGGGCAGAAGAAGATCCCGACCTGGTAACAATCATGGCAAGCAATAGAAGGCTAGGATAGAGGAACAATAGTACCAGTGGCTTGGTTTTCCTGTGGAGGGTCTCAGATTTTCTAAAAACCCTTTTGTGTTTGCTCCAAAAAAGGCACATCATGAGGAGTAATATCAAAGAAATCGAAGTTTAAATCCTTGTCATTAAAAGACCAAACTAGTCCCAAAGATACAATTTTATTAAAACAGAATAAGAGACAAAACTCAGAAAACGGTTAATTAAGCAAGGACAATCGAAATGACACGACACCTCACAACACTCACCCTTTCGTCTATATATTATCACCGGCCACTTAAATCATCCTCATCCCAATTCCTACGAATTCAGCCTATGATAGAATGTGCTTCGGGTACCGCTGGATACGGCTCTTCATGTCCCTCAAAGCCTCCACTAAATCCACATCTACGTAAAATCTTCCGATAACTCTGTATCTGTAGTCTGACCTTTCAACCTCCAGACCATATCTTCCAACAGTTCACTATCGTCTAACCAAAAAAGTGGTCCTTCCAATGGTTTGGACTGGTCACCTCTCTGCTGTTACACTCTTCGGATTTCTTACGGTGTTCGAAGGTGTACCAGTCTCTGAAGGCTCTGAATTCATAGAAATACCTAAACACCTGAAGGTATGAAACTCTACCCCTGGCATGACATGATAATTCGAATTATTAATCATACTTAAAACAAAAAAGGTTTACTTGGGAAATATGGACCTCATGAAAGTTCAGAACCTTCATCGGGAATTTGGTAAAAATAACTCGGAAATTGGCAAAGTTGCGTACTCGGGTGTAGAATGAAAACTTCCCAGGGAGAAGAGAGTGTATAACCTAGTTAGTTTCAGGAAGGGTAGGGTTCAACGAATTTGGAATATGGTACGTTTCTACAAATTGGTTAAACTTCTTTCGACACATAACATTGAAACTATAACACATATAATCCTTCCTTGACATGATAAAGAGGAAGAAAAAGAAACACACTTGTAGCAGCAGAACAATAGGTCTCGAAACACAAAGACCAGACTAAATGTTCATATGAAAGTAAAAAAAAAGTGGGGTATAAAGATGAACATTGTGGGTAAAAAACTAAAAATAAAGGGTTTATATTGGAAACACTTTGTGTTGTGGCTGTAAACGAACCGAACGAACACGAACAAGGCGTTGTCCGTGCTCGTTCATTAAGGAAATGAATGTGTTCACGAACGCTTCATGAATACTTACCGAACGAGATTTTATGTCCGTGTTCGTTCGTTAAGGAGAAATGAGCGTTTTCACGAACACAAATAAATTTGACGAACGCGACGAAGGATAAAGGTGGATGGCCCAGAGAGTAGCACTGGAACTTGAATCCCATATTGTGGAACGTAGGTCGATCGTATTCGTCGATGTAAATAATGATAAAGGAAAGGGAAATGGTGCATAAACAAGGTGAAATAGGGTTTCCTAGTTTAATTGTTAGGGTAATAAAATAAATTAAAGTTTAATAATATAAGAAGTATAGATAAGATATATGAAAGTACAAAAACCTTTAACTAAAACACAAACGTAGAACATAAACAAACGCAAATGAACAAATGTTCATGAACACTTACCGAACGTTCACGAACACAATTGAACGAAGAAAACCTCTGTTCATGTTCGTTCATTTAACTAACCGAACAAAATTTCTTGTTGATGTTCGTTCGTTTATTAAACGAACGAACATAAACGGACTTCCCGCCGAACGATTCACGAACTGTTACCCTACTTTGTGTGTGAAAACTGTCAACCAAGTGGTTGTCCAATCAAACGTCAAATCCAGACATTAGTTGGGAACTGACACCTAGAGGATAAAACTACTGTCATATATGGGTGATTTAAAAACATATGCAACGTCATACCTCAAGCGAATGACCGTCAGTTACACGAATAACCCTCACTAAGCTCCGACCTAAGACTTAGGTGATGTTTGTTTTTTCAGAGGTAAAACGTCTGCAGTCTGCGGACCACATCTGCAGACATCTGTAGCTGAATAGGTAGACCAAATCTCTACAGTATGTAGAAGAAAACTGTTTGTTTTTTAACTTCTTTAAAAAACTATAATCAAATAATTTATGAAGATCAACATCTATATTCCAATATGTGTGGTTGGAATATAAATAGTAAATAAAATAAAAACATTACATATTGAAAGTAGCGGGTGTATTGTTTCATGACATGTGTTGAACTGACATATCTGATTTAAGTATATGTTTATAATCAAAATGAACCGATGTGATAAAATCGCTTCACACTTTTCTTGAATAGAGTGAATCAACGCATATTTTTCGATCCCACAATGTGGTCGACATAATAAATACAGAGCTACAATTTTGAGAAAAGGCAAAGAAAATAAAATTTGAGATAATGCTAGAAAGAGTCAATCTAATTGCAATAAACATATATACACAGAAAAATACAGATATATACAGTTTGCAAAGTTTAAGAATCGGAACCGGTCGTATCATGTTTTGAAAACAATACCGATATCAAACAAATATCGATCAATCATCACTCTTCACAGCCAAATATTCCTAACAATCGACATTGGAGGAGATGGACGGTCGGCGTCGGCGTAGGAGGAGGAGGATGACCGGCGATGTGGAGGAGGAGGATGGCCACTGAGTTGGAGGAGACGGAGAAGGAACTAGGGTTTCAATGTGTTTGTTGTATCTGGGGAAAAATGGAGAAGAGGTAAAAAGACCTTGATCCATGTCTGCACCAAAAAGAGGTCATGCACACCTTTTTTAATGAAAGGTCTTCGAGAAAACAAACACACTGCAGACTTAAACGTCTGCACGTGATCTGCGTGGGGGAAACATAAAAGGTCAAGAAGAGCTTTTCACAAAAAACAAACACCCCCTAGTAGACTTAGGGGGAATTGAAGAGGCTACATAATAGCTCTGAACCAAAAAGTCCGGTTTTCTGGACCACAAAAGATTGTCAACCAGACCAATAATGTCTGGACTTCCGGACTCCGAAGCAAACCTCATATCGGCCAGATAGCGACTGCCTCGGCCATGACCATCGGTTGACGTCATCTAAATCAAAGGGTACAAATCCATATCAAAGTACACTTGAAGTATGTTTTTCTAACCCCCGGACTTTACTTTCTCTCTCTACTCCAAATACTTATCCTCGCATCGGAGGGTGGTCGCATAATGGCCTCCTCACCTCTGTGACAAGCCTAACAGTTCACTGTTTTGCATGTCTTCTTCCTTGTTACAAAGATTCATTCCACTGGTCAATCTGATGGACTGGTTTTTGCTTTTTTGGATCTTTTAACGACAAAGCAGGAGAAGATGAACTCTACGGATTTTGCAAAACAAAAATTGCCGGTTGAAACCTTGAAGTCATTCAGAGAACAGTAATTGCCGGCCTATATGGAGATCTGAAACCATTTAGGCATATCAAGCAGTGGCGGTAAAAATCATATTGAAGACAAAGTAGGAGGTAATAGTGAAAAAAAACATATCTAAAAAGAATCGAACGCGGGTAAGGTGACCAAATAACCAACAATATTACCATCAGACATCAGAATTTTATCATTCAAAATTCAAGACGTAATTTTTTATATATCCTCAGCAAACCAAGGGAAAAACATTATTCATGCTCACTTCTAAATTCTAACTCATATATAGTAGTTAACTGGTGTATAATAACCAAGTTTTATTATTAGGGCCCCTAAATAAAAATTTCTAATTATGTAGGTGAATATGAATAATTTGAGATAACAAAAGAGATGGTAATTTTTTTGGACGTCGACTACAGTGAATATCAATGTTTTGAAACCCGGACTGAACGTTGAACCGGTCTTCTTACTGGGTCACTGGTCGAACCGTCGGATCGGTCTGACCGGAGTTAAGAACCGGATGATTTTATAAAAAAATACATATATTTATATTTACTTAACTTTATTTATATTTATATTTTGAAAATATTAAATAACAATATAAAACAAACTCTTCCATAACATAAATAAAAAAAATGTATATAGTTCTTAAGAACAAATCATCGAATTAATCAAACAAAGTGAACAAAAAGTGAAACTAAAGTAGAGCATTATTTAATAAATAAAAGCCAGATACTAATTAAAAGTAGAATATCACTTCAAGTTAGTGGAAAAGTTGAGTATGGAGAAAACAAACAAGAAGTTACAACTAATTTACTTAATTCAACGTTACCAACATGAGAATACATGACATGCATAGACAACATGAAACACATTACAATTCAACAAGTAAAACATGCATAGACGTAGTGGTGGACCAAGATGATTGTTATAAGAAATCAATAAACCGCTGCCTACACAAATTGGTACCTTACGTTATCTCTTTCACCCAATAAAAAATAAAAATAAAACAACAATTAATACACACCAAACCAAATGGGACTATTGTTTTGTACCCACCATCACTTATGGGCCACTTCATTTCAATGGTGGAGCTCGGAAAGGCCATCATCAAACACCATCCATCCTACACTATCACCGTCCTCTCCCTCACCAACTCTTTCTACACGGCTCCGTCACCTCCTATGGTAGTGTAAATGAAAGTACAATTGTCTAATATTTGTAACGTATTACGGAATTTGTCGAAGAAATAATACATATGCACATGTGCATGGTAGTGTATTATGGATGGAATGATAGATGAAAGAGAGTGTATTCAAAGTAGTGTACCAAAACACCTTATTTCATGTTGATACATATAGATGCACATGTGCATTTCTAATATTGGTAACTTAAAAAGTAGTATATTACACGTAGTAGTGTAATAAAAGTACAATTGTTCAATTTTTGTAATGTACTACGGAATTTGTCAAATAAATGATAAAAATGCACATGTGCATCGATAACTGTTACTCAAAAAAAATTTGAATTTTTTTTGTTAACGAAATATAGCGATTTTTTCAAAAAAAAATTAAAAAAAATTGGGTGTTTTTAGATTTTTTAGGTATTTTTGGGTGGTTCTCGCGGTTTTCGCAATAAAGGATTGCGAGAACCACCTTTACCAAATAAAATCTAAAAAAATCAATAAAAGCACTCAAATTTCCTTTTTAATATTTTTTTATAAAAAAACGTTATATTTTGTTTCAAAAAAAAACTTTTTTTCCTCGAGTAACAGTTATCCTTGCACATGTGTATATGTATCATAACTCGACAAAATCCGTAATACATTATCAGTAGTAGACAACTGCACTTTAATTTACAATACTTTCTGTACTACACTACTTTTTACATTACCAATATTCAAAATGCACATGTGCATCATTATGTATAACCATTATATAATGTGTTTTGGTACAAAAAGTTTGTGATTTTGAATGATTAAGTAGTCCCATATACATGTTTTTTGGTTAGTTATATCTAGTGGTTGATGGTTTGGTTATAGTTGTCACTTTATGATGTAATATGTTGATTGGATGGTATAATGGTGTTGATTTACATGTAATAAAGTGAAAATATTGGTAGGAGGTAGTGGTATTGTATTATGGATGGTAGGAGGTAATGGAAGTGTATTATGGATGATATGATAAATGAAAGTGAAACTGTATTCAAAGTAGTGTACCAAAACGCCTTATTTCATATTGATACATATAGATGCACATGTGCATTTCTAATATTCGTAACGTAAAAAGTAGTGTATACACATGATAGTGTAAATGAAAGTACAATTTTCTAATATTGTAACGTATTACGGAATTTGTCGAAGAAATGATACATATGCACATGTGCATGGTAGTGTATTATGGATGGAATGATAGATGAAAGAGAGTGTATTCAAAGTAGTGTACCAAAACACCTTATTTCATATTGATACATATAGATGCACATGTGCATTTGTAATATTCGTAACGTAAAAAGTAGTGTATTACACGTGGTAGTGTAAATCAAAGTACAATTGTCCAATGTTTGTAATGTATTACGGGATTTGTCAAAGAAATGATAAAAATGCACATGTGCATGGATAACTGTTACTAAAAAAATTTAATTTTTTTATTGTTGACGAAATATAGCGAATTTTTCAAGACTAGATTTTAAAAAAATTGGGTGGTTTTTATATTTTTTAGGTATTTTTTGGTGGTTCTCGCAATAAAGGGTGGTTCCTAACGGATCCTCCTATTATAATATATATATATATATATATGCACATACACATTCCCTACAACATAAGTGAAACAAAAATAACACTGGTATTATTGCTTACATATAAGTATAACGCCGGTATTATTCTATATAGGTTGGATAGAAATTAAAGAAATTTCAAAACGGTTCAGTTTTTTTCTATGATCCGTTTTTTTTTCCGAATGTTACAGTATCCCCTACTTTTAGGAATTTGGTCCCGAAATTAGGAGAAACTGTTCTTTAGGGTTAGTTAATAGGGTTTCTCATAGATTGGATCTCGAGTATGCCAGGTAATAAAAATCTCGATGATGCTAAGGATATACATAACCAGGTGGGTGTGAAGGTTGGATTTTTTTTTATTGAGGCGGTAACGTTCCTATTAAGGGTTGGATACTCTGCTACATGAATCGCTTTTTGATGCCCGAGGTATGGAAATGAAAAAATATTATGACATGTAGATGACTTGTAACATGATAGAGGATTTACTACCGAGTTCTATCATACTCATGATGGCTAACTGGATATTGTATCATGATAAGGGTTTTAAGAAAATCGAAGCATCATGATGATAAAGTTACATATGATATCACAAAATGAACTCATCAACCACATCGTGATTGACACTACTTACATAAAACTTCCCACGACCAGTCTAACAATGCTTTTGATCATTTGACAAGAACACTTATATATAGGAAGTGTCGGCGGCGTATCCGCCATGTCCTTGTCAAATTTTCATTGGCTTTGTTATCAAATCATTATTTGTTCTACGTGACTTGTCCTAAAATCTACCAAACATAACCAACCAATGCTTGAGTCTCGAATCAGAAGAAAACAAGACTAACTGATGGCGTACCTCCATCTTGTATTATGAGCAAGTGGTCAGCCTATGAAAAAGTGAGAAATGACCCACTTTCCGTAAGTTATGAGACGAGGTCCACCGTGATGTATGATGACATGAAATGACATTAAATGATATGAAATTTAATTGATGTAAATTGACATGATATGAAATGTAATGAAAAACATTGACGTATCATAATATGAATTGCAACGATGGGAATAATATGAAATAATGTTAACTCGAAACGTTAAAACCCAAATTGAAAATAATGGTAACTTGATTAGTCAAAACAAGAAACGGAATTGATAAAAGCTTGGAATAAGTCGTTCTTACTTCCCCCAATTTGATGCTATCTACCTCAAGAGAAGTCCTATTAAGCTTGAATCAAGTTCTCGCAGGATCTATACACTGAACAAGGTAAGAACTTCACCCAAACCACCCTTCTAACCCTATTCCATGCAATTAACATGCTTTATAAGACCATAAAGACACAAATGAGTGAATTAGCAAAACATAAAGAGATGATAGAGTAAAGTTCACTTTCAATGTAAAAACTAGTTATTAAAGTCATTAATAGAAACCCAAATAAAAAGTGGTCCAAGCTTGGAAATCAAAAGTAATACATAAAAGATTTATCTTTACCAAGTGATGTAAGAGAATAGCCAACCATGGCGTTTGATTCACAAAACCCTTACCATCAATCTTGGATCCCGAGACTATACACACACACTCTAAAGATGGACAATAGAGGAATGTGCTGGATGATGGTGTTGGAGTGGTGGTGGAATGGTGGCAAGTGAGGGAGAAGTGGTTTGCCTAGGGATAGGTTGGAAGTGAACCAAGCCCCTTTATTTATAGCTGAATTATGTTCCTCCACACGACCCCGTGTCCATGGGGCACGTCTCTTGTCCCTTCTTTTTCTATCTTCACTTAATGCCTAGTGTCAGATCATATACATACACGGCCCCGTGGTCAACTTTGTGGGGTCCATGGGGAGATTCTACGTATCTGAGAGTTGGGCACGGTCTGTGTCCCGACCCGTGTCCAGTCTGCTTTGTTTTGTCTTGATCTGCATGGCCTTGAACACATTTTGTAGTGGGGCACGGCTCCGTGTCTAGATGGTACGGCTTCGTATCTAGATGGCACGGCCCCGTGCTTGTCTTCGGGATTGTTGTTTTGGTCTTGGGTGTAGCTTTTAGGGTGGGCATGGTGTGTCAACTTCTCTTTCTTGTATTTGTGTTGGTTATTGCCATTAATTTGTTGCTTTTGTAAGTTTAAGCTCATTTAGTCCTGAAAACCAAAAGTATATAAAGAAACACACTTTTTCAACATTAGTACATAAAAGGGTTGATTTTATGCCTTGTTTGATATAATTAATATGTTGCATTTTATGCATATCAGTGCTACTCGATGACATCAAGGTGGACGAGCAAATGAATTATGTTGAAATATCGATAGTAATTAAGGATTCTAAGGTAACGCATCTTCGCAACAAGGCTATCAGACAAGTCTTAGTCCAATGGCAACATCTAAAAGGATTGGATCTAACATGAGAATTAGAAGATGAAATGCGGAGGCACTACCCGACGTTATTTGTTACATATCTAGGTTTCGTGGATGAAACCTCCTTTAAGGGGGTAGACTTGTAACACCCCAAAATTTATATATATATATATATATATATATATATATATATATGTATATGTATATGTGTTAAAATAAAATAAATATATGAGTATCATTGATTATTTATTCCCATGAAAATGATAACTAGGAATAAGAACCTAGTTAGAATACAACTGAAATTTTAACTTAAGAATAGACCATACCCATTGAAAAATAAGCACTCAACCATGAGGGACCAAATTAGGACAATATAGATTAGAAGATATTAAAACGAAAAAATTAAAACATAAACACACACATTAGTGTGTGTGTGTGTGCGTGTCGACCAGAGCAAAAAGAATGGGGAAACCCTCTCCAACCCAAATTCAGCAAATTGGAAAGGAAATTGGTAGTAATCTCATGGATGAAGGCTTGCTTAACTAAAGGTAAGTCACAATTCTTGAGTTGGTTGATTTTGGTGTGATGAGAATGTATGAAATTGGCAAATTATTTAAGTATCTTAGTAGTATAGTGTTGATTGATGAAGAAACCATTATTAGAAGCAATTGTGAATGCTAAATTGAATGAAATTGATATATTTATATGTTTTGATAGAAAGTCTTCATGAACCATGAAGTGGGTTTTGAGACTTGATCATAAAATGGGAGATTTTGGGTAGAATTGTGATGTTAACTAGTCAACTAGAAGGTAGGATGAATGATTGTATTAATGGTTATTTATTGTGATGATTTGAGTAATTGGGAAATGATGTATGTAAAGGAAAATAATGGTGTGTAATAACATGAAAAACAATAATCTCTAAGCAACAATGAATGTCGCACACCAAGTGCTGATGAAATGTATTAGATGTTAATTGTGTTAATAAGTGACAATTGTTAGTAAAATTCATGTTTAGAATGTGAGTATTCGTTGTATGTGGTGAAATGGATTCATGAGTACTACAAATGAATGTGTTAAGTGTATGTGTGAAAGAAGAAGGTTTAAGCAACAAGAAGCCTCAAGGCTCGCCAGATTGAGGTATGTTAATTTGTTTACAAATTTAAGGTTTTACGTATTGCAATGTCTATTAGTTGTATCTTTGAGAGTTGTCATATGCATGGTAACTTGACTAAGTGTGTTGATCCGTTACGAACGGCTCAAACGGACTAGAATGATGTTGTAAAGAATGGTCATATGTTGATCCGTTACAAACGGGTCAAACGAAATAGAATGATGTTGTGAAAAATGGTCATGTGTTGATCCGTTATGGATGAGTCAAACGAAATAGAATGATGTTTTGAAGAATGGTCATATGTTTATCAGTTACGAATGGGTTAAAGGAAATAAATGATGTTGTGAAAACTTGTCATGTGTTGCAACTCACGAACGGGTGAAACATATTAATGTTTGAAAGGATGTAGAAAGAGCTTAGCATGCAATCAAGATATTTGGATGATTATTATGTTTGATTGAAATTAGTATATTACGTTTCATGTACTTGATAATTAATCCTTTCGTTGTGATTTAGGCAAACTTCACTTTAGGTGGACTCACGAGCTTGGAACAAAAACACACTCACTCTTCGCCCTCAATGTGTCACACCTCAACCGATGACTATTGTATCACATACGTTCAGTCCTAGTATAAGCATCACATATGTATCAAAGCGTTCATGTATAATGGATTGTTCGTGCAAGTAATAAAGCATAAGTTTAGTGTTTGTTGATAATGTAAACATGTTACACCCAAAAAGTGATAAACGTAAAAGGGGTCAAGTATACTCACAAAATTACTAAGTCTTCTTTGGGAATCCGCGACGAGTTGATGAGTGAGAGAAAGGGGAACCGAGGTCACCTTAAATGACAAACGAATGTGTATGAGTAATAGAAGAATACGACGGAGGATTCGAGTTAGGGTGATGGACGTAATATTAATATATATATATATAATATATATATTATATATATATATATATAAATCATGGTTTATACAATAATTTCGACTTTAAATTTGTAAAGAGTGTAGTAAAAATGTTGAGGAAATAATAAATAAATATGTAAACTCTTGCATTTATTGCGATATAAAGATTTCTGGAATTCGATGCGTTACCTTTCGTTTCCGACCATAGAGTATATATATATATTTTTTTTGTCAAAAGGTATGATAGTTATATATATTTTGTTGACACGAATAATATTTATATATTTAGTCTTTTAGAGAAAAGTAATTGTCGAAAGTGTAATGTATACATGATATCTTGTCTAAAATTGTAATATGTATATATATTGTCGAAAAATTCAATAAGTTTATTTTGTTGAAAGGTATCGTTAGTAAATGTATTAGGTCGCAACGTATAATAATAAAAGTATATATATTGTCGGAAATTATCATAATAAAATATGTATGTTTGACGAAAAACGGGCAGAGTTTCCTCTTGTTTTTGGACAATCCCCCAACATAAGTGTCGATATAGTGTCAAAGCTCAATAATAATTGAATAATGATTAAAGCACGAAACGATCCGAAACAACAATTATAACATTAGAATATCTATGTTTGATTATAAGTTATAAAAGTTCGTTTTGCATAAAATTCAACATTAACATAGTGACATAAAGAACTTCAAGTCGTTTAAGTTTTACCGGACATCACATCTGAACGTCGTCGACTGTTGACCAATATTTGACTCGAGCTGAAACCGAATCAGATGGCTGTTGACCGATGTTGACTGGACCGAAACTGACTCGAACGAATGAAATCTGAACTCAGCGAATCGAACCGAACTAGAACCGATATACGGGTAAACCACGACTACTACCGTTGTCGAATCCGAACTGATGTTGATCACCACTCTGACCGAACCTGAGACGAAACTCAACTGAGTGAATCAACTAAATCAAAACCCAAACCGAACTTGAAACGAAACGAGACCTGAGTTAAACCGGGAACCTGAAACAAAACTAACCTGAATCGAGACTGGAAGAACTGAACTCCGACGAACACAAGCTGACCAACATTGCCGCTGCCGCCGCCGCTACATCTGCAGCTTCTGCCGTGACCGTGTTTGCTCTGGTGCCGTCGTGAGTGAGAGAGGGTAGGGGAGATTAAGTGTGGCGGAGATGGGAGGGTATGCCGGTGGTTCACCGGCCACACCAGCCTACCGGCTTCTTCGTCGGAGGAGAAACGAGGGAGAGAGGGAGGTCGAAAGTGGGGAAGGGTTGCTCGGGGTGTTGTGCTGCGAGGAAGAAGGATGGAGGTAGGAGGAGGTGTGTTGCCGGTGGAGGCGGGACCGCCAGAGAGTTGCCGGAACGGCGACAGTCACCGGAAAACGCAGGGGAAGGGGGTGGCGGCTGGTAGAGATGGGGGGCTAGGGTTTGTAAGTGGGAGGAGGGTTTAGGAGGTTTAAGTAGTATTAGGGTTATCAAGTGGGCTCGTAACTGGGCCCAAGGCCTGTTTACCCGTGTTTAAGGTTTTGGGTGGCCCGGTTTACATTTTTGAAAACCCATTGTAGAACCCAAACGTCATAAAAAGATTTATAGGATATTAGTATTATCATTATTATTATTATAATTCTTCTTCTTCTTCTTCTTCTTATTATTATTATTATTATTATTATTATTATTATTATTATTATTATTACTATTATTTAAAAACAATAATAATGATAATAAAATAAAATAATAAAATAAAATAATAAAATAAAATAAAACGCGGGACGTTACATGTCACACCCCGACCCGCAGCGGAATAAGAGTCGGGGCATAATTGGGTTATCACCAAAGCTCATGATGTTTACTAATATGTTTCATATTTATTAAATTCAAAATTACATCCTCAATATTCCACACAAGTTCATACAATTACAAAGAAAAGTAACTAAATAAACAATCCAAAGTCTAAACCGATTTATTCTTCTAAGCCATCCTATATGTTTCTTGCTGCAATTGGATCACCTGTATCATGTGTAAAAATGGAGGTTTTTGGGTCAACAAAAGTTGGCGAGTGAACCTTGTTAGAAAAACATTTATTATTGATTTCTTGTTATAATTAATATGGAAAAATTGTGCAATAATCATATGTGAGCAAACGTAAATAATCATACAATAATATACAATAACAAACCACATTGCATGAATATATGACATGAATGATAATGTATATGTTGGCAACGTCACGTTCACGCTCATAGGTAATGGGGAACGGACGGCCTATGATGATGTATGTGCGATCAAGGCTCAATCAAACGGAGCCGATCGTATGTTGGCAACGCCTCGTTCACGCTCATAGGTAATGGGGAACGGCTCACGCTCATAGGTAATGGGGAGCGGCGTCCTATGATGATGTATGTACTGAAAATGATAAATTTAATCTAAACATTAACCATACAAACAGTTGATACATAATGAATACACATTTGATCATGGATATGATGGATGCACAAGTGTTTAAATGTAGTAAATAATAAGACACATGATACACCCAAAAACGTGATTAAAACGGGGAATTTGTAGAGATTCACTCACATTGGGTGCGTTCGTTTGATGATGTTGAATGCGCACGAGTTTAGAGGGTTGATCGACGAGGAATAACTAACCTAAATAATAACGAAAAGGTACGGTAAATAAGTGGATTTTATTAACAATTTTAATAGGATTTTTAGATATATTTTTGTGAGTTTAAGGTTATTTTCTAACTTTAAAAACATTATTTTTAAGTATTTTTAATTGATTTTTAAATTAATTAAATAAATAAAAATATAAAAAATGTTGACTTTTTGGGTTGACCATTGACCGTTGACCACTGACTGTTGACCGGTTCGGTCGTGTATTTGTTTGCACTGAGTGAGGTTCGAACTTGTGACCTCCCGTACGCGTGCACGCAGCTCTACCAACTGAGCTACGTGTCTAACCCGAAATATTTCTGTTTTTAATTATATTTATATACTATTTATTTTATTCGAAATTCATTTATTTTAAAAAGGATTTTAATTAATCGAACCGGTGTGCATAACAGGTCTCGAACCCGGGACCTGTTGTTTAACGTTGCACACAGTCCACCGCTGGACTGTGTGTCTAACCTGGTTAAAATACTTGTTTTTATTTCATTTATATACTAACTGAAAGTTTCCGTATTTGGGTTTTATAAAAAGTCTGAATATTGTGACGAATCGGAACAAGGACAGACTCGAACCCGGTATCCCTATGTTTCAAATGCACACAGTCCACCGCTGGACTGTGTGTCTAACCCGAGATATAATCCGATTTATATTAAATTTATACACAAACTAGACTTCATCTTCTCCGTTAAACAACACAGACAACGATTCACTCTACTGTTCTTGTTTAATTAGATTGACGGACATATAATTGATTAAAATGAAATGGATAGGGAAGGTTTTGGGAATGAACGTACCGGAAAAATGATTTTCTCAGAATTCCGGCCAAGTCGTCGGCTCTGTTTTATGAACTCCGTCGGAGCGGACCAATTAAAAGTTTTGATTAACTAATTGTGAAATTGAATGACTAAACAAGAGTTATCAGAGAGTTTATATGCTCATACCGATTCACAGCGTGATTTAGAAATTCTCAGAAGTTTTCCGGCGATTGCAGATTATCCGGTACCGTCGTTTGAGACCGATTCTGATTGAAGGGTTTGAGGTAGTAAAAGTCTAACAACAGATAGAAGATGAAAGAATTGAGAAATTTACCGTTTTGATGACTGACACGGTTTTCCGGTGAAAGTCTGGTGATATCAGATAGCGATTCCGACGATCAGAAAATAGAGCAAAAGTGAAATTGGAGGTGCTGTGAGTGTTTTTGAGTCGTGACATGATGATATTGATAGAGTAAATCAGGAAGTAAAAGTTTCGGTTTCTAAACCCGAAAATCATATGAATTCAAGTTCAATAAAGGCTGAATTGATTAAGAACGTCGGTCGAAATGATTTCATCGGTTATAACCAGTAATGGCGAGCACTCAACAGTCTGAACCGTTGAAAGCCGATGAGTGGTTTCGGTTTTTGGCGCAAACGGATGATTTTACGGATGGAGTTAAATTTTATTTGTTTTCTAGATTACACAAAGACATCAAGTGGCGGAGTGGTTAAATGTTTGGTGATTAAGTCTTCCGGCTGACCCGGGTTCGAAACCCGGCAGCCCCTTTTCTATTTTTAATTGCTTTATTTTTATTTTCTAACAATTTTAATTTCCATATTCTAAAATGTTTATTAGTTATGTATTGTTTAAAATTAAAATAGGCATTAAATAAGCAACGAAAAATTTAAAACTGATTATTCGATTAACAAACGAAGTGGGTTTGGAAACCCGTTTTTCGACGGATGTTACAGTTTCCCCTACTTTTAGAAATTTCGTCCCGAAATTTAAGTAGTGGTGGTTACAGGAAAAAGATGCGGGTATTTTTCACGCATTGAGTCTTCACGTTCCCAAGTAAACTCAGGTCCTCGTTTCGACTCCCAGCATACCCTAACAATTGGAATACGACTCCGTCTTAAACGTTTTTCTCCAAAGTCCATGATCTCTACTGGTCTTTCAATGAAATGCATAGAATCATTGATCTGAATATCTTCCAGGGGAATATGGGGGTTTTCATCGGCGAGGCACTTCTTTAAGTTTGATACGTGGAATGTGGGGTGAATTCTGTTGAGTTCTTCTGGTAGGTCAAGCTTGTATGCTACAGGTCCTACTCTTTCGAGTATCTTGAAAGGTCCTACGTAGCGTGGTGCTAGCTTGCCCTTCTGGCCAAAACGAACTACTCCCTTCCACGGTGATACTTTTAAAAGTACATGATCACCAATGTTAAACTCCAAAGGCTTTCGTCGTTTGTCTGCATAACTCTTTTGACGACTTTGTGCCGCTAGAAGATTCTTTTGAATTTGATGGATCTTGTCTGTTGTTTCTTGAATTAGTTCTGGACCGGTGATTTGAGCTTCTCCAATTTCGTGCCAACATACTAGAGATCGGCACTTACGACCATATAAAGCTTCGAAAGGTGCCATGCCGATACTTGAATGATAGCTGTTGTTGTACGAAAATTCAACTAATGGTAGATGAGCGTCCCAATTTCCCTTGAAGTCTATGACACTTGCTCGAAGCATATCTTCAAGAGTTTGGATGGTGCGTTCAGATTGTCCATCAGTTTGGGATGATAAGCGGTACTGAGGTCTAATCGTGTACCCAAAGCGGCTTGTACGGCTTGCCATGTTCGTGAAGTGAAACGACCATCACGATCTGAAATAATGCTTAATGGTACACCATGACGGCTTACGATCTCGCTGATGTAGATACGAGCTAACTTCTCATTCTTGAAGTCCTCGCGAAACGGAATGAAGTGAGCTGATTTTGTAAGACGATCAATGCTTACCCATATAGTGTCATACCCACTGGAGGTGCGAGGTAACCCGGTAATGAAGTCCATGGTTATGTTTTCCCACTTCCATACAGGTATTTCAGGTTGGACTAGAAGTCCTGAGGCTCTTTGATGTTCAGCTTTTACTTTGGAACATGTAAGGCACTTGGAAACAAAAACAGCAATATCCTTTTTCATTCCAGGCCACCAGTAGGTGTATCGAAGATCTTGATACATTTTGTCGGCTCCTGGGTGTATAGAGTATCGTGTTATGTGTGCCTCATTCATAAGAAAATCAAGAAGGTTATTGTGATCGGGAATCCATATGCGATCTAGATAGTATAGAATACCGTCGGATTTAGTTTCAATTTTAAGTTCATCTCCACAAGACAGCTCATTGCGTACGTCGTTTTCTGTTATAGAAACATGTTGTGCTTCTCGAATTTGATCTTTGATGTCGGTTATGATTTGCGAACATAGAAGACGAATGGAGTTCGCATAACCCTTTCGACTGAGCGCATCGGCCACCACGTTTGCCTTGCTAGGATGATACCGAATTTCGTAGTCGTAGTCATTAAGAAGTTCGACCCATCTCCGTTGTCTCATATTTAACTCTTTTTGGTTGAAGATATGTTGGAGGCTCTTGTGATCAGTGTATATTTCACACTTAGTACCGTAGAGGTAATGTCTCCATATCTTAAGAGCGAACACAACAGCTCCAAGTTCCAGGTCGTGGGTGGTGTAGTTCTTCTCATGAGTTTTGAGTTGTCTAGAAGCATAAGCTATCACCTTCCCTCTTTGCATTAGAACACAGCCTAGTCCTTTCCCTAACGCGTCGCAATAAACCACGAAGTCATCACAACCTTCAGGAAGTGTGAGGATAGGTGCATCACAGAGTTTTTGTTTAAGGGTTTGGAAGGCTTCTTCTTGTTTGGGTCCCCATATGAAGGGTTTTCCTTTATGTGTTAAAGCCGTGAGTGGTACAGCGATGTGGGAGAAATTTGCAATGAAACGGCGATAATAACCAGCCAAACCAAGGAATGATCTTACTTCGGTTGGTGTACGTGGCGCTTGCCATTCTTGTACTGCTTTGATCTTTGAGGGGTCGACATGTATTCCCTTGTCATTGACGACATGTCCAAGGAATTGTACCTCTTTTAACCAGAATTCGCATTTGGAGAACTTGGCGTAGAGCTTTTCATTCCCTAGGAGTGTAAGGATGAGTCGAAGGTGTCGTTCATGATCAGACTTAGACTTTGAGTAGATGAGGATGTCGTCGACGAAGACTATAACAAAACGGTCGAGATAAGGTTTGCAGACTCTGTTCATTAGATCCATGAAGACAGCTGGAGCGTTGGTTAGACCAAATGGCATGACCATGAATTCATAATGACCATAACGAGTTCGGAAGGCGGTCTTTGGGACGTCTTCTTCATGTACTCTGAGTTGATGATAACCCAGAACGAAGGTCGATTTTTGAAAAACAGCTGGCGCCTTGAAGTTGGTCAAGAAGATCATCGATGCAAGGTAATGGGTAGCGGTTCTTGACCGTTAACTTGTTGAGTTCTCTGTAGTCGATACACATGCGAAACGTTCCATCTTTCTTCTTTACAAAAAGGACAGGTGCACCCCAAGGCGATGAGCTAGGACGTATGAATCCTTTGTCAGTCAGCTCTTGCAGTTGACTGGCTAGCTCTTGCATTTCGGATAGGGCTAACCTATAAGGAGATTTTTCAACTGGTGTAGCTCCAGGTATAAGATCAATGCGGAATTCGACTTCTCTCACGGGAGGAAGTCCTGAAAGGTCGTCAGGAAAAACTTGCGGGAAATCTTTTACTATTGGGATGTCTTCAAGTTTCTTCTCCTTGGTTCCCTTTTTGACGACATGAGTTAGGAATGCGACATAATTCTTGCGGAGATATTTTCGGGCTTGAAGACAGGACATTAATTTGAGTCCTTTCGAAGGGGTTTCTCCAAAGATTCGTAGAGTCTGACCGTTTGTAAGAGGAATGCGTATAAACTTTTTGCGACATACAACTTCAGCATGATGTTGGCTGAGCCAGTCCATACCAATTATAATGTCGAAACTTCCCAACTTCATAGGTATGAGGTCAACTGGAAAATCGTGATCGTTTAGGGTGAGAGTACAATTGCGTATAATAGAGTTTAATGAGACCGGTTTTCCGTCAGCAACTTCTACCGTTATGGATTCCATGAGTTTATCACGAGTTTGGTTGAGGATGGGTTCAAATTCTAAGGACACAAAACTCCTATCCGCGCCAGTATCAAATAACATGGATGCATAACTACCATTGATGAGAAACGTACCGTTAACCACATTGTTGTCAGCCCTAGCTTGATTTGTGTTGATGTTGAAAGCTCTTCCTCTTGCAGGTGGAGGAGCTTGGTTAGCCTGGTTTACTTGATTAGCTTGAGCTTGGGCATGGATAATGTTCACCAAGCGTAGACAGGTGTTCCTGAAATGGTTCGGGTCTCCACAGTTGTAACAAGCCCGCATAGGTTGCACCATGGGATAGTTGGGTTGGTAGTAGGATTGGGCTACAGGTTGGGTAGGTGGTAGGAGTAAAGGTTGTTGGGCTTGACCCACTATCTGATGGTGGGTTTGGGTTGGGGGCTGATGGCGGTTCGTTCGCTGAAGTACGCGACAGGTTTGAATGGTGTGACCTGCGCGGCCACAGCCGGTGCAATGCTGGCAGGGATGATCAGGAAAGTGATGGTATTGGCAACAGTTGCATTTCGGGTACGGGCCGGAGTATGGCTTTTTATATGGTGCAGGTGAGGGGGCAACTTGAGTGATGGGTGCATCAGGGATAGGGAAATTTGTTTGTGTGACAGCAAAGTTTCTGGTGTTTCGTTTCCTCTTATTAGCAAACTTTGAGGAGGAGGTGGAATGGTTTGAAGTTTGGCCCTCAATGGGGGCTTTCTTTTTCTCTTCCTTAAATTTGCCGTTACGAATACGATTCTCAGTAAGCTCGGTAGCTAGTTCCATAGCAGCTCCGAGTGTTGCAGGCGAAGTGCTTAGAACTGAGTCTTGAATTTTCGAGGGGAGGCCTCGAATATAGTGTTCGACTAAGCGGTAAACTGGGGTGAACAAGTTGGGGACCATTTGGTTCAACTCTAAAAACCGTTTGTTGTAGGAAGTATGATCTCCCTCCTTTTGCTTCAACGAGTGAAATTCATCCTCTAACTTTTTGATCTCGCTTCTTAGACAGAAGCGTCTCGTCATGATTTCCCTTAACTCCTCCCACGTTAAGGCCATTGCATCTTCGATTCCTCTCTTACCTTTTTCAAGTATTCCACCAGGTAAGAGCTACTCCAAATAGTCTCCCGGTTGTGTAACGTACCTTGCGATCCTCGGGACAATCGCATTTGAGGAAGGTGTTCTCCATTTCCTCAAACCAGTGGAGGAGAGCAGTGACACCTTCGGTCCCTTCAAATTTCGGGGGATCGCAAGACTTGAAGTGTTTGTAAGAGCACTTTTTGGAGGGAGGGTTGTCGACGTTCTGGTCTCTTGATGGGGAGGATTGATGGGATATGTGGCGAGAGCTTGTTGGACTTGAACTACGATGTCAGGAAGCACCACGGCCATTTGTTTTGCGATTTGGGTGGCCAAGCGTTCGTTTGACCTTCCTGACCTTCTACCCCCACGTTGTTGCCTAGCCGACATCTACAGGAACATACATAAGAAGATTGTGAGTTTAAGGAGTCTTTTTAGGTGTCATGTGTCTTAAAAAAATAACATAAACATCAATAATGCAACTACATCCATAGGATGTCTTGGGTTTGCTCATGTTTGGGCCTCCAATGTCCCCCATACCATCACCTGTATAGTCATGTGGGCCCCCATGACTATTGGCTTAGTAGGATTCACATTGGTGTTGGCGGTTTAACACTCGCATCACCCGAATGAAAACCATGAAATATGTTTGCGAGATGTATGGTCGGAGGGTGTCCAGGTGTAGACACAATGACAACTCAAAGTGGGGTTAGCTCACACGACGTTTGGTATAGCATGCTTTGGCCTAATAGGTCCTTCGTACTCTCATCGTTAGTCCCCAGGTAGGCAAACTGGTCCTTTATTTTGGATTTATACGAATGCCAAGCCTAGACAGGACATTTTGACTACCGGTACTTGTACCCTTCCAGTTACTACATGCCCGTCATGAGAACTCACTTTGATGTGATTTGAAAATACAAAAATCGTTGCAAAAGTCATGGAAATTGTGTGGTGTGTGCTCTCATGGAGATGATATGTTATGAGAATATGATTCATGATAGGCATTGTATAATAATATGTACTTATGAACATGCTTGCATAACATTAAATGTAACAATAAACATAAAGCATATAAACATCATGAATTTTGCATGTAACACACAAATAATTTAAAAATTCTAATCAACTATAGTATAGGCTCTAAGGGTCTAATAACCTATCCTATATCCCTATAGTCATGGCTCTGATACCAATCTGTCACACCCCGACCCGCAGCGGAATAAGAGTCGGGGCATAATTGGGTTATCACCAAAGCTCATGATGTTTACTAATATGTTTCATATTTATTAAATTCAAAATTACATCCTCAATATTCCACACAAGTTCATACAATTACAAAGAAAAGTAACTAAATAAACAATCCAAAGTCTAAACCGATTTATTCTTCTAAGCCATCCTATATGTTTCTTGCTGCAATTGGATCACCTGTATCATGTGTAAAAATGGAGGTTTTTGGGTCAACAAAAGTTGGCGAGTGAACCTTGTTAGAAAAACATTTATTATTGATTTCTTGTTATAATTAATATGGAAAAATTGTGCAATAATCATATGTGAGCAAACGTAAATAATCATACAATAACAATAACAATAGCAAACAATAACATACAATAACAAACCACCTTGCATGAATGTATAACATGAATGATACTGTATATGTTGGCAACATCACGTTCACGCTCATAGGTAATGGGGAACGGACGGCCTATGATAAATGTATGTGCGATCAAGGCTCAATCAAACGGAGCCGATCATATGTTGGCAACGCCTCGTTCACGTTCATAGGTAATGGGGAACGGCTCACGCTCATAGGTAATGGGGAGCGGCGGCCTATGATGATGTATGTACTGAAAATGATAAATTTAATCTAAACATTAACCATACAAACAGTTGATACATAATGAATACACATTTGATCATGGATATGATGGATGCACAAGTGTTTAAATGTAGTAAATAATAAGACACATGATACACCCCAAAAACGTGATTAAAACGGGGAATTTGTAGAGATTCACTCACATTGGGTGCGTTCGTTTGATGATGTTGAATGCGCACGAGTTTAGAGGGTTGATCGACGAGGAATAACTAACCTAAATAATAACGAAAAGGTACGGTAAATAAGTGGATTTTATTAACAATTTTAATAGGATTTTTAGATATATTTTTGTGAGTTTAAGGTTATTTTCTAACTTTAAAAACATTATTTTTAAGTATTTTTAATTGATTTTTAAATTAAATAAATAAATAAAAATATAAAAAAATGTTGACTTTTTGGGTTGACCGTTGACCATTGACTGTTGACCGGTTCGGTCGTGTATTTGTTTGCACTGAGTGAGGTTCGAACTTGTGACCTCCCGTACGCGTGCACGCAGCTCTACCAACTGAGCTACGTGTCTAACCCGAAATATTTCTGTTTTTAATTATATTTATATACTATTTAATTTATTCGAAATTCATTTATTTTAAAAAGGATTTTAATTATATCGAACCGGTGTGCATAACAGGTCTCGAACCCGGGACCTGTTGTTTAACGTTGCACACAGTCCACCGCTGGACTGTGTGTCTAACCTGGTTAAAATACTTGTTTTTATTTCATTTATATACTAACTGGAAGTTTCCGTATTTGGGTTTTATAAAAAGTCTGAATATTGTGACGGATAGGAACAAGGACAGACTCGAACCCGGTATCCCTATGTTTCAAATGCACACAGTCCACCGCTGGACTGTGTGTCTAACCCGAGATATAATCCGATTTATATTAAATTTATACACAAACTAGACTTCATCTTCTCCGTTAAACAACACAGACAAAGATTCACTCTACTGTTCTTGTTTAATTCAATTGACGGACATATAATTGATTAAAATGAAATGGAGAGGGAAGGTTTTGGGAATGAACGTACCGGAAAGATAATTTTCTCAGAATTCCGGCCAAGTCGTCGGCTCTGTTTTATGAACTCCGTCGGAGCGGACCAATTAACAGTTTTGATTAACTAATTCTGAAATTGAATGACTAAACAAGAGTTATCAGAGAGTTTAGATGTTCATACCGATTCCCAGCGTGATTTAGAAATTCTCAGAAGTTTTCCGGCGATTGCAGATTATCCGGTATCGTCGTCTGAGACCGATTCAGATTGAAGGGTTTGAGTTAGTAAAAGTCTAACAACAGATAGAAGATGAAAGAATTGAGAAATTTACCGTTTTGATGATTGACACGGTTTTCCGGCGAAAGTCCGGTGATATCAGATAGCGATTCCGACGATCAGAAAATAGAGCAAAAGTGAAATTGGAGGTGCTGTGAGTGTTTTTGAGTCGCGATATGATGATATTGATAGAGTAAATCAGGAAGTAAAAGATTTTGGTTTCTAAACCCGAAAATCATATGAATTCAAGTTCAATAAAGGATGAATTGATTAAGAACGTCGGTCGTAATGATTTCATCGGTTATAACCAGTAATGGCGAGCACTCAACAGTCTGAACCGTTGAAAGCCGATGAGCGGTTTGGTTTTTGGCGCAAACGGATGATTTTACGGATGGAGTTAAATTTTATTTGTTTCCTAGATTACACAAAGACAGCAAGTGGCGGAGTGGTTAAATTTTTGGTGATTAAGTCTTCCGGCTGACCCGGGTTCGAAACCCGGCAGCCCCTTTTCATTTTTAATTGCTTTATTTTTATTTTCTAACAATTTTAATTTCCATATTCTAAAATGTTTATTAGCTATGTATTGTTTAAAATTAAAATAGGCATTAAATAAGCAACGAAAAATTTAAAACTGATTATTCGATTAACAAACGAAGCGGGTTTGGAAACCCGTTTTTCGACGGATGTTACATTACAGTTTCCCTTTCTTTAGGAAATTTCGTCCCGAAATTTATTCAAGAGGAAGACTTGAAAGGAATTAGGCTAAGGATGAGGGTTAACGACCAAGGGTTGGAGTTCTGGATATGAAGTTTAGAGCAGCAGATGGTTAGGTTTGCAACAAGAGGTTGTTTGACTAGAAAGACTCATGGCATCAAGTATAAGTAAAACGTACAAGTGTGCGTGTGGACGAGTAGTTTAAACGAGTTGAATAACTCGAACGATATGCCATCTAAGTAGAGAAGCTTTCGTATGAAATGGAATGCAGTTTGATGGTGAGTGTGGTTGCACCGTAGGTTGTTAGAAAGTTCTATCGACCTTGAAGAGCGTTAATAAATCTCAGTTTTGTAGAGAGTTGCTTAACGATGGAAAACGAGAAGGTTACGTATTTAAACTAAGCTAGTTATCGAGGTAATGGTCAACTAAGTGTGTTGTACCTCCAGATAATGGGAGATATCTTTAGAGCAAGGAGGCATTTAGGGTTTGAATGTTTAACCCTATGGATTGTAAACGAGTTTGCATAAAGAAAAGGATGACGGGGAGTACTGGAGTCATATGAATAAGCGTTTGGCTAGATAAACGAATACGAGTATAAGGATAACATACATATATGAACAGACAAAAACGTTGCGTTAGGGATCAAGACTCGTCGTGGATATTCAGGTATCGCGCGCTTAGCAATGTGTTTGTGAGTCGTGAAAGTTTGCGTTTTAGGTCTTATTATGGTCTGTAAAAACACCGAATTTCTCATGGCACGTATTACGAAAGTTTGGCAACATTGTGAAAACACTTATATATAGGAAGTACCAGCGGCGTATCCACCATGTTTTGACCACGTTGTGACCGTTTCGTTACTCGATGCAATGTTACGTTCCGTGTCTTACCATACGCGGTAGTACACTCTATGGTTCTCATGCGCTTATCACTATAATCCCGTGTCACCCGTGATTATACCGGTCTTCGCATGATCCGTATAGCTTTTTATTAACGGCGCATGAATTAGGGTATACATAAAATTCTGAAAATGAGTTTGTGTGCGTGTAAAATGTAATAAGTAAGCATGTTTGCGTGTAACTAAGCATGTGGCCCATGTAAGCGAATCCCTCGGGTTTCGCTCGCGTAGAGGCACGAACATATGAATCATGAGTATGAATGAAAGTATAAGCATGAGTATAAATACAAGTTTAAGTATGAATATGAAGGTAAGTATAAGTATAAACATAAAACGTATGAGTATGAATACGAATATGAGTATAAGTATAGACATAGACTTAAGGTGTGTATGGATGAATGAGAATGTAAGTATAAATACGTATGATAGCACGTATGTTCATGAACATGAATGTGTGTATCATTATGAATATCAATAAGTGTAAAAGACGATGATTTTGCGCATGATATGAATTGAATGCAGCGAATTTGTTTACATAAAATAGTCAAGAAGTCAGGTTATGTAATGATATGATTAAAATGTCGTGCAACAATCGACTAAACCATGTACGAGGTTATGCATGTATAGTTGTTTGAGCAAAATTTGAGGTTATCGATTCTAAAAAAATAGGTTTAAGTTTGACTTGGAATGAAGGATCAGTTTGTGCGAACATGAAAAAACTTGTTGATTATGCGTTACGTGTTTCGTAAAGGACGGGAGTGCTACCGATTGTTTTAGAAGAATTTAAGTAGGTCGAAAATGGTTGGTCCTCATAAAGTTTTCTTGCCCACGTGTTTTGAAATTTAGGTGACATTTCAGGAGGCGTATGACAAGGTCTTAAAATAGTGAGTTCACATCGTTCTTCAAAGGGTATTACATTAAAAATAAGATATGTGAAATTTAAAGGTCCTTGTGAAACGTCAACCCTTGATAAATATTTGGGATGCTAGACTTAATGATCGTTGAAAAGGGTTTTAGCAAAATTTTCTATTAATCGCGATAACAATTTTAGAGGGTGTTTGGGGTTGAGTTTTGAGAATAGTCTATGCGTTTTGAATAATCAAAATCAGGTAACTAGCAGTAACAAATCGTGCTGCAGAAAGATGGTGTTTTGATTTGATTATGTTGTTTGATACCACAATAATCAAGTAATCAACTATTTGAGTATTTGACAAATATATGTATATATAAAAATAATAATAATAAGTAAGCTTTGATCTCTACAAACGGAAGAAATCAGTTTTATTAACTATTTGCCAACACTAAAAGTCGAAGGTGGATCCTTATGAGTCAAAGCGGTAAGCGGAACAACGATTTAAGAAAAGTCGGTGATGAATCGATGGTAGTAACCTGCCAATCCAAGAACTGAACGGATTTCGGAGGCATTCTTCGGTGTAATCAAACTCTTGACGGCTTCAATCTTTGCAGGGTCGACGTGAATTCCTTGACTATTAACAATGTGGCCGAGAAATTGGACTTCTTCGAGCCAGAATTCACATTTTAAGAACTTAGCGTAAAGGCGATTTCCTTGAAGATGTTCGAGGACTAAACGGAGATGACGCGTGTGTTCATCTATCGACTTCGAATAGATAAGAATGTCATCGATAAACACAATGATGAAATGATCTAATAAGGCTTTACACACATGGTTCGTCAAATCCATGAAGACCGCGGGTGCATTTGTAAGACCGAAAGGCATGACCACGAATTCGAAATGGCCATAACGAGTACGGAAGGCGGTTTTCGGAATGTCTTCTTCCAACACGCGTAGCTGATGATAACCGGAACGAAGATCGATCTTGGAAAAACAAGTAGCACCTTGTAGCTGATCAAATAAATCGTCGATAAAGGAAGAGGGTAGCGGTTCTTTATCGTGAGTTTGTTAAGTTCACGATAATCGATGCACATACGGAATGATCCGTCCTTCTTTTTCACGAAAAGGACAGGAGCGCCCCATGGCGAAGTGCTCGGGCGTATGAATCCTTTATCAAGAAGATCTTGAAGTTGGCTTGATAGCTCGCCATTTCGGATGGTGCGAGGCGATAAGGAGCTTTAGCAACGGGAGTAGCTCCGGGAACTAAATCGATACGGAATTCAACATCTCGGGTAGGGGTTAAACCGGGTAAGTCATCGGGAAAGACTTTAGGAAATTCACAAACAACGGGAACATCTTTATAAGTCTTCTTTTCTTTCTCCGGGTTCACGATATGAGCGAGGAAGGCAACACAACGCTTTTTCAAGCATTTGTGTGCTCGAGTACATGACAAAAGCATCAACTTCTTTGAGGGAGTTTCACCATAGACATGAAGCTGATCACCGTTAGGAAGAGGGAAGCGAATCATTTTATCGAAGCATACACCTTCAGCATGATTCTCACGAAGAAAATCCATGCCTACTATGATATCGAAGCTACCTAGTTGCATAGGTATGAGATTGATCGAGAAGACATGGTTGTTGAGATCGAGATTACAACCACATAAGACGGAATCAACGGTAACGGATTTTCCGGTGGCTACTTCCACATCGAAAGTCTTTGGGAGTTTAGCGCGCTTACATTTTAAAACATTTTCGAATTCTAACGATACAAAACAATTATCAGCACTAGTATCAAATAAACATGAAGCATAAATACCATTACGAGAAACGTACCATTGACAACATTGTTGTCATTCTGGGCCTGGCGGTGATTGAGGTTAAAGGCTCTGCCACGCGCAGCTTGTGGTTGCTGTTGCTACTGTTGTGGCTGAGGCTGCGGTGCTGGCTTCTCTTGCTTGACAGGACGATTCGGGCAGACATTGGCGAAATGATTCGGATCACCACACACATAGCACACTCGTGCTTTTGGAGCTTGCTGCTGATTGGCTTGAGGAGGACCGGGTAAAGCTGGAGCTGCTGGAGCCTGAGGAGCTATCTGACGCGGCCGGTACGACAACTCACTGTAAAGTGGCCATAGATGTTGCAGTTTGTGCAGAAATGGCAGTTTCCACCCACCACATGATGATAAGTGCACTTAGGGCACAGTGGGTGAGGACCGGTGTACGCACGCTTAGCTGGAGGTGCGTTCGGAGCGGCGAGCATAATTCTTACTCGGGTTTCCTCTCTTGCGTCCTGACGCTTTCCCTTCGGGTCACTTGGTGGTTCGGTAACAGCAGTTGGTTCGACAATAGCTTGATTGGCAACTTTCGCATGATTCTTGAAATACCCATCTTGGACTTGCTGATCATTGATCTCAGCCGCGAGCATGAAGGTTTCCTCGATGGTTGTGGTACGAGCAACTTTCACAAAATTTGCGACACACTCGGGTAAACCCCGGATGTACTTGTTGATAGCTTTCTCAGTCGTATCAACCTGGCTGGGACAGATGATGCTCAAAATCTTAAACCGAGCAGTGAATCCAGCATTGTCGGGACCATCCTGTTTGATTCCCCAAAACTCATTCTCGAGCTTTTGCATTTCGTGCGGAGGACAAAACTCCTTAAACATCACTTCCTTGAGTTCCTCCCAAGATAGACTGTAGGCTTCATCATTACTGCACCTATTCCTTTCGGCTCAAGAGCACGGGATTGGAAGACTCCGGTAGCGTTCACTGTGCGAAGGTCATCGGGGCATCCACTTTGCCTAAAGGTGACCTCGATGGCGTCAAACCAATGGAACATAGCTGTTGGTCCATCGTTGCCCATGAAGGCGAGAGGTGCACAAGCCTTGAAGTTCTTGAAGCTGAATCGCGGCTTGGGATTCTCAGTTTTCGAGTTGACTGACGAGTTACTGCTCACAGCATGGATTTCTGAGACAATTTGTGGGATGACCTTAGCCATTTACTTGGTTACCATGGTGGCTATACGCTTGTCGGCGTTGCTGCCCTGGAGGTTCCTACGGGTGTACGATTCCGTTGAAGACATCTACACGAAGGATTTAGATTAGATGAGATTCGATCATAATAGAGTTATGTCTGATATCTATTATTATTATTATTCATACAAGGCCCAAAATCACATAAACACATAGGCACGTAAACACGTAAGCACATAAGCACGTAAGCACATAAGCACATATTTGCACGTATTCACCTTCTAATAGTAACAATGCGTAGCGCGATACGAGTGCGAGATATAAGCGAGATATAAGCGATATATAATAGCGAGATAAGTGAGATAATACCGCGTATGAGGCACACGTCCTCATAGGCGTAAGCGAGTTAAGCGATTTGTTTGGTTGGTGTATTAATTTAGCGTTTTAGATTACGAGAGCTGTGCGAGTTGTGCATACATTCGATGGAGCGTAAATGCGATTAATCGAGAAATCGATGATATGAGAAATCATAAAAGCGAGAAATCGAATAAAGTGAAAATTCTCAAAATTCTAAACACGTAAATAGTAATAAACTCGATGATGAGTAAATCAACGATATAGGCTTAAATCAATTGGGAGTATCCGGGGTTTTGAGACATTTGACATGCCAAAGTGATTCGACTACCCTTTGCATTTGGACCCACGCTTTGGCCTAATAGATAAACGTTCTCACCGCAAGCGGCTAATGACGTTTACCCTTCCAGTTAATACGTGTTCCAAACCATCGGCGTAACCGAGACTTTGGTGTGATTGAAAATCGAAGCACGGAATTTTTTATTAAGATGCGAGTTTCACCTCTAACTTAACAACATCATTCCTAGTTAGAAATGGAGATTTTTCGTCGAGGTTTGGATGTCACTCCTAACTCAATGAAGATATCCCGTGCGAGAGAATGCGTGGAGTGAATGATCTCGTCGAGAGTTCTCGGTTTTCACACCTATTCTCGACTTGATCACTCGTTTGGTGTGATGCGAGCGTTTCCAAGCGTGTATTATTGTATTAACCTTAGGAAAGGCACATTTAAGCATTTATGCCAAGTAGATTAGCATTTAATACAAAGATAGGTCACTCGGGTACTTAAACATGCTACTAGGTCGAATCATGGCAATTCTACCTACTATCCTAAAGTTATGGTGCTCTGATATCAATCTGTCACACCCCAACCGATGGCGGAAACATCACGGTTAGTGGCACTAGGCGACCAGATTGTCTCGTTAGAATTTTATAACAATCATTTAACAATATCATTCGAAAAAACGTCCCATACCATTAACATAACATTTTAAACAATCATTACAGTATCTAAGTTATCCCAAAAAAACAACAAGGTTCGATATCCCCTAGATTATTACACTTGGAAACTAAACAAAATAAAGATAAAAACTAAACTACGCTAAGCATGCAACATCCAAGCATCCATAGCTAAAACCCTCAACCTGTTACATACGTTAAAATACAAGTCAATACAATTAAGTAAAGGTGAGTTTTGTAATACTAGCATAATAAAGAAACTGTTCGCGAGATAACCTAACTACATAGCATGATCACCGGAACATTTCACACAGATTAACATAGGCTTATTTCTCATGCTAACTACCGTGAGAAGGCTTGCGCGTCCATCCTAACTAGACCCCGTCGGGTGTAAGCCACACTATAGTATCATACTAGCTAAGGAGGCAAGTTAACGAAAATAAGTCCTAGTCACATGTTTCTAGCATCACGTATTGAGCATATATAATCAGATTATTCGCGTGTGATAAGCAGTTTGATTTGTGAAGTGATTTTGATATAGGAACGTATGTAACACCCAAAAGGTGCGTTAAAGCGAAAATGGGTCAAGTATACTCACTGTGGGTGCATTTAGGTAAAAGTTTGGGATCTGAGAAGAGTTGAGAAGAGCGTCGGATCAGCCTGCATACGCGAACGGAAGTGCATCAGTCTCCGAAAACCTGAAACGGTTAAGTCTTGGTTGGGCAGTAGCCAAGTTCGGGCGAACTTGTGTGTAAACACACAAGTTCGAGCGAACTTGTATGGTTTTGGTGGGTTTAGAGTCAAGTTTGGTCGAACTTGGTAGGATTCTTAAGGATCTTGTCAAGTTCGGGCGAACTTGTTAGAATTTCTTACAGAGGAGGCAAGTTAGGGCAAACTTGCATAGTTTCTTAGGAAACTAGACAAGTTCGGGCGAACTTGTAAGGTGTTTGGTGAAAAAGTGCCAAAGTTCGGTCGAACTTGACCCATCTGGGTGCAAGTTTGGTCGAACTTGACCTGGGGAGCTGGTGATTCTCGAGCAAACTTAATGTTTATTGGTCCAAAATCTTGCGTTTTCGCGTCGTTTGCTGAGGAAAATCGAGTGTTCATCCCTCCAACCCTGTGCTACTGAGCAAACTTAGGTCAGAGAGGTCTTTTAGAGCTGTTTTACAAAAGCGTGGGCTAATCCGGGCGAACTCGAGGTTCGTTCGGATTAGTCCGGCTTGTGTAAACCAACATAAACGACCTTGTGCTTCCAGATCTGGGATCTTGAATGATAGATGCTTTGTTTCATATCAGAAGATGAACAAAACATCATCAAAAGTCCGTATCTTGTGTAGAAATCAATGTTTATCAAAGGTTTTTTCTCAGATATATAACTTACAAGCCGAGATCTTGCAGATCTCGTGTTTGGGAAGCCTCTGCTAACACCAAACGAACTCGTATTGTGTAGATCTAAGCTTAAAACAGAAGTTTTGGAAGAAAAGATGAAGATTTTCGTAAAAGAATGAGTTTTGATGAAAATGAAGGCTATGTTGTAAACGTTTGTAAAACGTTGTTGAACATCATTGTGGTTGAAATCGGGCTGATTCTTACTTAGAAAACGAAGGTTTCGGGTTTTGAGAGCTCTGGGCGAACTTGCAGCAAGTTCAAATGAGAGAACAGAGCTGGGTATTCATAGGAGAAGGAAAAAGTAGAGCTGATGGAGCCAAGTTCGGCCGAACTTGTACAAAAGTGTACAAGTTTGCGCGAACTTGTAGAGTTTTTAAAGGGGATGAGTTAAGTTCGGCCGAACTTGTGCATATGTGCACAAGTTCGAGCGAACTTGAGTAAAACAAAGAAGGATGTTTGGCCAGTCAAGTTCGGCCGAACTTGGTATCACCAAGTTCGAGCGAACTTGGCCCAAATATTGGGTTTTCTTTGTTTACTTCGCGTTAAGAGTTTGTTTGGTTATTCGGTTCGTATTAGATAGTTATATTAAGCGTTAAATTAAAGCGTTAAGCGTTATAGTTGATATAATAGTGCGATTTAGTGATTCGAGAGTGCGGGAGCGATGCGATAGCGAGCGTAATCATAACCACAAACACACATAACATATAAAAACATAAAACCACTGCGATTTGCGATGCGATGAGATCAGCGATGCGATTTATTAAGCGATTAGATGCGATAATAACGTACGATACCATATTTAATTAACATATACTTTATTATTAAGCGAATCTCGGATTTACAAAGGATAGATACAATCGATAACAGAGAAAAAGATAACAACGTATATCCGAGTTGTTACACAATGCGCTTCCGGACTAAGTTATGCGAACATATCAAAACTTTTGGTTTTAAATTTAGTTAAAAGTTGTTTGTCCTTACTATAAGTATGTTAGACTAGTGTTTTGAATTGTAAAGTAATCTTAGCTAGTTGGTACAACTATGTTTAAAATTTGGTTCGACGACTTGGTAAACTTTGGTAATTTAAAGTATCGTATAAAAAATGAAAATTTTAGTTGATTTTCAAGTTTGTTGTTTTTAAAATATTCATTTTTGATCTCGTAAGAATGGGCATTTCAAAATCCTCAACAATGCCCTTTAGTGCCTCCGGGAGAGAAACCTAAGTAAAGGCCAACTCATGATTGAGTTCCTCTAGGTCTTCATCGAACAAATCAACCTTTCTAGAACCCTCTGTGACATTTGTGCCTTTTCAATCCTTGCACGATTTCGAACTCTCAAAAACTTTTCTGAGAGTAATATGTGAACGGTTACTCAAACATAATCAGCTTAACGCGACGTACACTTCGGAACAAGGACATTATCTACACAAACCCTAAATACCCTTTACACAACTTAGATATAAGTTTTGAAGGGTTAGGTATGACAAAACACACACTTATCCAAGCCCAAGGACTATTTTCAACAAACTGCGAAAGTCTATTAGTCCGTATTCAAGATACAAACCATGTATACAAATCCGAATATTTTTGTACTCAATAAAATCTTGTATTTTATTCATAAGATTGCAAAAATGTCAAGCGTTGCGAAATTTCGTTCATTCGTGTTCGATAAAGCGTTGTGCGTTTATTTGCGGAATGCGTAACCATACAACCGAACGAACCGACATCCATGACATTTCCGGAAAAATGAAAGTTAGACATCTCTTAACACCTTTATATAACCTAAATATTATGTTAAAGGGGATAAAAATGACAAACAAGTGAAAATACAAGTCCAATGAACAAAAATGTCAAAAAAATAATAAAGATTTTGCTTCTTCACCAAGTTTGCCACCTATCTCCATTTTTGCCACCTATCTCCAATTTTTTCCACCTAGCGCTCATTTTTCCACACTTAATTTAGTATTGACACACGTTAGGACACTAATCCACACTTAAGGACACCTATCTCCAATTTTTGCCACCTCCATGATCCTAAAATACTATAAATACCCCATGATTCTTCCGTTTTTTTCACACCACTTCAAAACACTTTAAAACAAAGTGTGAAGTTCTTCTTTCTATCCTTCTTGGAGCTTGTTCCAGTCTTTGGAAGCCCCCTATCTTGAGTTCCGGAAGTGTTCTTCAACACTAGTAAGTACTCTTCGTAGTTCTATCATTATTTTAGTTATTTTGAGCTAAAAGTCGAACAGTTTGGCTTCCTTTTTGACTTTCGGTTCTGACCATTTTGGTCAAGTCAAAGTTTAATTGAACTTTGCAACATGATTGTAATAACGAAGGTATTATATCCTTGCGATCGCACCTTCTGATTACCACGTTTACTAGGCGAAGTGACGAGTCAAAGTTTTATTTATTAAAAATAAAAATGTGCATAAGTGCATTTTACGACGAAACTATTTCCGGGAATCAAAACCCCAAGTTTTGATACCAAATCAGTTTTGTAACTTAATTAGAGATGTTTTAACATGTGTAACTCGTCATTTCTAGTTTAGTGCTTTATTTGGGTCGTAAGTCGAGCGGTTTGACTACCGCTTTGAGTTTCGAATCCGACCCGTTTGGTCAATCTTAGGATTTGACCAAGCATATTTTTAGGACCATAGTTGTATAGGGATAACCCTCTGAGGTTATACCTTATGGTCTTGTGGTTTGATTAGTTATATGATGAGTTGCTTTTATGATCTTTTAAATTGACCAAAATACCTTTTTTGCGCATAAATTGATTTTAAGCATATGTAACGAAAGTTTTGACATCTAAACTGATGCTATAACATAACCAAACTTGATTTGGCACGTAAGACTCATCATATGAAATATTTGACCATCTGAACTTATAATTACGCTAATGACCCGTTAAAGTAGCGTAAACTACTTTAACGGTCATAACGGGTCAAAAGCACTTAGGATCTTTTCCATATTAGAATGTTGATTTTATTAAACCATATCACATGATTTCCAACATTCATTTGGTATATAAGCCATCGTTCTACCCGAACCCTCCGATTAAGTCCCGGCACACTAACATAGTTATCCGACACATTAGGACGCACTTGAGCTTTGTTTATTCCATTGATCAAGAACGCGTACGCAATCCCAAGTGAGTAAATAGTTCCCCTCTTTTACGTTTCAAATGTTTTGGGGTGATTCATGTGTGCTAAATTGTTTTCTAGTTTCCAAAACAAAGTCTATGATTTATACATAAAACAATACGATTTCAATAATTGGAACAACTTGTTGGTGCTTTATCCATAACACGAATTACATTCATTAGCTTTGGCCGAGCCGACCTGTAGTATGTTATGGTATCATAGGACTAACAATCCCGTTACCAAAATTCCCGGTGTTTGTGGGGAAGTTTGGGGAACGACTGAAACTCTATTTTAACAAACCTTTGGTGGTTTGTTAGTCGATTTAAAGAGACCCTTTGGTGGTCTAGACGAGTCATCATAGGTTTGAATGTATTCATTAAAGAACGACCACATTTTCACAATTAAAACACGGATGAATGGTTATAACACGGACGAATGGTTTATAACACGGACGAATGGACGATTGGTTTAAGGTAAATGATTTAGATAACGAGACGAGTGTAATATGATAAAAGCATGGTGGATATGTCGTTGGTACTTCCTATATATAAGTGCTTTTATCGTATTATATATCGTAGCATTACCCAAATCACTTGGACAAATGTTTTCAAATGATGTCACACAACGATTTTCACATAAAAAATATATGCCCATACGAAGTTTTCATTTAAATCGATTTATTACTCGGTTTTACAAAAGGAATATTTTTGGTCAAGATCCATGGCTACAAGGTTTTCTTTTACTTATATCAACCTGTTAAGTTGGTTAAATATATTGCAATATCAAACACTTTTTTATTTCAAGGTTCATACTCGTCGACTCACGAAGTCGGACGAGGTGCTGCAATATGAATACAAAGCCACGAAAGTGACACACAAAACCTATATTACTCGCCGACATTTTTATGCTGACTCTCTTTACACATATGTTTAAGGAGTCAATATTTGATGATATGATGCATGCTTCACGTTGGATTGGACGCGAGCCATAGTGACTTAAAACATGAAAGACAATTTATTTATATTTTGTTTACGTATATCCCAAGACAATGTAAACATTTAACTTAATAAAACAAAACTTTAAATACCATGTGTTGTGAAACAATTTCCTGTAACGTGACTCCTCGATGTTTCCGCCGTGGTTTGTTGTTTTACGCGATCTGGGTGTTACGGAGATTGGTATCAGGGCCATGGTTATAGGGAATTTGGTTATTAGCATTAATTATAACCTAGTCTATAACCTTCCTAGGACCCTAACGCGGTAATACAATGCCATCACCTATCCTTAGGTGGTTACCAAACACAAAGCATAATACCTCCTTGAAAGTCAATTTTTTTCCAAAACCTCGGGCTTTATGCCTTCAAAATTTTAAAAATCTCATCAAAGTTTGGGCTTTAATAATGTGGACATGTGCAATCCGAAAGGGTGGATGCCTATACACTAAGTTTTATGTCTAAAGCTAGAGTGTTCGTACAAATCCGCATCACCAGACCAGTCACTCTTACCTAGGAACTCTTGGGGTGAGTGTCCACTTATAGGTTAAAGCATGTCTTTGCGATATATTATAAAGACCCAGTTACTTTGATTAGTCACCGTGTCGTTTGTTTGTTTTAAGTAACGAATAAATGAGCACTATCCTTATGCTTCGTCGATATTTTTAACATTCAAATTTTGATTATCCTTATCAATCCAATTCATTTTCTCTCATATTTTCCCCCTCTCTTTTAGAATGCCTCCTCTACGCAACAATACCCAAATAACACATTTGGCTACTAAAGTCGCCCAACAAATAGGCGTACTACTCGGTGGAACCATTGAGTTAGCTGTAGCCATATCCATTCTTGATGATAAGACTACTCCTAACACCAAAGAAAACAAAAGCCAAGCCTTCTAAAAATTCAAGGAAGCGTAAAGCTTCAAAGAATTTACCAGTGATTGCTCCAATTCCACTTAATCAAGTGAGACCTAATCAGGTGGCCCCGCCACCCGCTAAAATGCCATACAGAGGAAAAGCGCCTCTATGCAATCATTGTAACCTTCATCACTATGCCAGTGTCCTTTACCGAAAATGTTCAAACTGCGGACATTTTGGTCATACAACTAGTGTTTGTCGCTTAGCCGCTACGCCAAACAAAGCTATGGCAGTTCCTAATCAACTTATCGCAATTCCTCATGCGATACCTGATTTTCCTAACAACCCACATGGAATCTGCTTCAGTTGTGGTTATCCTAATCACTACAATTGACCCGGGCTGGCAAAAGACGACTTAACACATGGGCACAAGATTAACACTGTCAATGTCAAGGCTTGCACTAGTGTCAAAATAAACACTTAAACTTTAGTGTTTTCTATTTATTATCCAAGAACTTTGAAACACTTTGGTTGTTTTATAAGTAAACCTTGTTGTTCCCATTTTACTTACAAAACTAGTATGATTACATGTATGTGTGACATACCGTTACAATCCCGACACCAAGGATATGGTTCCTTTCAAATCAAACTACTATCGTGGTTTCTTCGATTTTTGAGATCGCTCGCGATCTCTACAAAAATCATTTGTACTCGATTCCTCCGAAAAACAAAGAAAAAGGCACAAGCTAAAATCCTTAATGAATACTCAAGGTACTACCTTATAATCCTTAACTGGATTTCTAAGGGTACTTTCACAAGTCCTTGATTGGTCTCATACAACATGTTTATGTGTTAGTTTTGAGACAAAACAAAACACAAATCCCAAATCCATGATTGATCTTCCTATACAAGTAGTTAGATCTCTGGATCCCAAAGTACTATCCTAAATCCTTAATGGGCTTTTCTATGCAAATAGTTAGACCCTTGGATTTTAAGGTACTATCTCAAACATGATTTGATTCAAAATCTTTCTGTGAATTTAATCGTATAATTTTCCTCACACATCACAAAATGAACCATGCATAATTATAAAAATTCGGTGCATAGAAACCATAGTAAGTTTTGTCATGTGTGATTTCATATGACCTATAGTGATACATTTAAACCATACATCCATGACATTCACCTTCCAATCAAATTTTCTCTTACACTTTCCAACTCCACTTCGATTACACACATCAGTTTCCTATAATGGTCTTCATAGGAAACCTCTATAAACATTCTTTCATCCGTTAGCTGAAACTCCAATTCCCTTTTCAAGTTCACATCCTTTTCGAATTCATAAGCTCTAAAGGAAAAACATCAACTTTCCTTCGGTTTACTTAAACAACTAGAAGCACCGGTATGAAAGTGAGAGAACATTGCTATGGATCTCACCACTAAATTACCACACACTTCTAAGAGGTCGTGAAGCCATGTTGGTAATCATTGATCGTCTGACTAAGTCAGCACACTTTTGTCGATTCATGAGGATTCCTTCTACTAGCAAGCTTGCTAAGATTTATGCCAATGAGATTTCATCACGTCATGGTGTTCCTTTAAACATCATAACAAATCGTGACAGTCGTTTCTCATCCCATTTATGGAAAATCATGCAATCTGCCATGGGAACCAAACTAAATCTAGGCACTGCTTACCATCCTCAAACAGATAGATAGACCAAAAAGAACAATCCAAACACTTGAAAACATACTTAGAGCTTATGTGATTTAACCTGGGTGGTAGTTGAGAATCACATCTACATTTGATCGAATTCTCCTACCACAATAATTATCATTCTAGCATCAACATGGCACCTTTCGAAACTCTATATGGTCGAAAATGTTGTTCACCAGTCTGCTAGAATGAGGTCGGTGAAGCTCAGCTCACTGGACCTGATCTCATTCACGACACAACAGACATATCAAGAAAATTCGCGATAATCATCTGACAGCTAGAAGCCGTCAAAAGAGTTATGCGGACAAACGACGCAAGCCCTTGGAATTCCAAGTTAGAGATCACGTTCTTCTCAAGGTATCCCCTTGAAAATATGTAGTAAGATTTGGAAAGAAAGGAAAACATGCACCACGATATGTTGGACCATTCAAGATCGTTAAGAGAATCGGAAAGGTGGCCTACCGACTTGAACTACCTCCTGAACTTGGGAATATTCACCCAACATTCCATGTGTCCAACCTGAAAAAGTGTTTAGCCGATACAAACCTCCACATCCCTCTTGATGAAATTTGCGTTGAGAGCACACTGCATTTTGTCGAAAAACTTGTGGAAATATTGGACCGTGAAGTCAAGAAACTCAAACAGACGAATACCGTTAGTTAAAGTTCGCTGGGAATCCAAACGTGGCCTAGAATTTACTTGGCAACGAGAGGATCAAATGAAAGCGAAATACCCACATCTATTTTGATAAGCTTCCTCTAATGAAATTTTGGGATGAAATTTCCTAAAGTAGGGAAGACTGTGACATTTGTACCTTTTCAATCCTTGCACGATTTCGAACTCTCAAGAACTTTTCTAAGAGTAATATGTAAACTGCTACTCAAATGTAATCAGTTTAATATAACGTACACTGTGGAACAAGGAAATAAGCTACACATACCCTAAATACCCTTTACATAACTTAGATATAAGTTTTGAAGGGTTAGGTATGAAAAAAACACACTTATACAATCCTAGGGACTATTTTCGACAAACTGCAAAAGTCTATTAGTCCGTATTCAAGATACGAACCATGTGTATAGATCCGAATATTTTTGTACTCAATAAAATCTTGTATTTTATTGATAATAATGCAAAAATGGCAATCGTTGCTAAATTTCGTTCATTTTCGTGTTCGATAAAGCGTTGTGCGTTATTTGCGAAGCGCGTAACCATACAACTGAACTAACCGACATCCATGATATTTCCGGACAAAAACCAAGTTACACATGTCTTAACACTTTTATATAACCTAAATATTAGGTTAAAGGGTTAAAAATGGCAAACAAGTGAAAATACAAGTCCAAGGGCTAAAAATGTCAAAAATAATAATAAAGATTTTGCTTCTTCACCAAGTTTGCCATCTATCTCCGATTTTTGACACCTAGCACTCATTTTGCCACACTTAATTTGGTGTTGACACATGTTAGGAAACTAATCCACATGAGGACACATATCTTCAATTTTTGACACCTCCTTGATCCTAAAATACCATAAATACCCCATGATTCTTCCATTTATTTCACACCACTTCAAAACACTTCAAAGCAAAGTGTGAAATTCTTCTTTCTATCCTTCTTGAAGCTTGTTTCCAGCCTTTGAAAGCCTCCTATCTTGAGTTCCGATAGTGTTCTTCAACACGAGTAACTACTCTTCCTAGTTCTTTCATTATTTTAGCTATTTTAAGCTAAAGGTCGAATAGTTTGGCTTCTTATTTGACCTTCGGTTCTGACCATTTTGTCAAGTGAAAGTTCAATTGAACTTTGCAACGTGATCGTAATCACAAAGGTATTAATCCCTTGCGATTGCACCTTTTGATTACCACGTTTACTAGGCGAAGTGACGAGTCAAAGTTTTATTTACTAAAAGTAAAAAATGCGCATAAGTGCATTTTACGACGAAACTATTTTCGGGTATCAAAACCCTAAGTTTTGATACCAAAATAGTTTTATAGCTTAGTTAGATATTTTTTAACATGTGTAACTCGTCACTTCTAGTTTAGTGCTTTATTTGGGCCGTAAGTCGAGCGGTTTGACTACCGCTTTGACTTTCGAATCCGACCCGTTTGGTCCATCTTAGGATTCGACCAAGCATATTTTTAGGACCATAGTTGTATGGGGAATAACCCTATGAGGTTATACTTATGGTCATTTGTTTTGATTAGTTATATGATGAGTTGCTTTTATGATCTTTTAAATTGACCAAAATACCCTTTTTACGCATAAATTGATTTTAAGCATATGTAACCAAAGTTTTGACATCTAAACTGATGTTATAACATAAGCAAACTTGATTTGTCATGTAAGGCTCATCATATGACATATTTGACCATCCGAACTTATAATTACGCTAATGACCCGTTAAAGTAGCGTAAACTACTTTAACGAGTCATAACGTGTCAAAAGCACTTAGGATCCTTTCTAAATTAGAATGTTTAGTTTATTAAACCATATAACATGAGTTCCAACACTCATTTGGTTTATAAGCCATTATTCTACCCGAATCCTCCGATTAAGTCCCGACACACTAACATAGTTATCCGATACATTAGGACGCACTTGAGCTTTGTTTATTCCATTGATCAAGAACACATACGCAATCCCAAGTGAGTGAATATTTCACCTCTTTTATGTTTTCAAATGTTTCGGGGTGATTCATGTGTGCTAAATCGTTTTCTAGTTTTCAAAACAAAGTCTATGATTTATACAGAAAACAATACGATTTCAATAATGTGAACAACTTGTTGGTGTGTTATCCATAAAACGAATGGCATTCATTAGCTTAGGCCGAGCCGACCAGTAGTATGTTATGGTACCATAGGACTGACAATCCCGGTACCAAATTCCCGGTGTTTGTGGGGAAGTTTAGGGAACGACAGAAACTTCATTTTAACAAACCCTTTGGTGGTTTGTTAGTCGATTTAAAAAGACCCTTTCGTGGTCTAGACGAGTCATCATAGGTTTGAATGTATTCATTAAAGAACGACCACAATTTTTACAATTAAAACACAAATGAATGGTTCATAACACGGACGAATGGTTTATAACGCGGACGAATGGTTTATAACACGGACGAATGGACGACTGGTTTAAGGTAAGTGATTTAGATAACGAGACGAATGTAATATGATAAAAGCATGGTGAATATGTTGTTTGTACTTCCTATATATAAGTGCTTTTATCGTATTACATATCGTAGCGTTACCCAAATCACTTGGACAAATGTTTTCAAACGATGTCACACAACAATTCTTACTTAAAGATATAGGCCATACGAAGTTTTTGTTTAAATCGATTTAATACATGGTTTTACAAAGAAATGTTTTTGGTCAAGCTTCAATGGCTACAAGATTTTCTTTTACTTATATCAACTTGTTAAGTTGGCTAAATATATTGCAATATCAAACACTTTTTGATTTCAAGGTTCATACTTGTGACATTTGTGCCTTTACAATCGTCATACAATTCCGAACAATTTCAAATCCAATAAGCCTTGTGTTTCACTCCTGAAAATTGTATAACTACATGTAACATTCACACATTTAAGATCGTGTACAATTTCGACACTCAAAGCTTTTCTGGAAATTTTACGTAAACTGTTACGCAAACGTAATCAGTTTAATGAGACGAACACTCCGTAAAAATGACAAAAGCTAAACATACCCTAATTACCCTTTACACAACTTAGAAGAAAGTTTTGAAGGGTTCGGTATGGGAAAAACACGCGTATGCAACTCCAGGGGCTATTTGCAAAATATGCGAAAATAGGCCGATTCGCGTATTTTGTAATACAAAACAAGTACGCACATTCAAACAATTTTGTCATCATTAAAAAAATTTATTTTAGTGATGAGAATGCAAAAATATCATTCGTTACGCAATTACGGTCGTTTTTGCATTAATTAAAGTGTTCTTCGTAATTAAGCGAAAAACACAACCGTACAACCAAACGAGCCAACATCCAGGACATTTTTGGACATATTTCAAGTTCTCTATGCTTTATCATCCTCATAGAGCTTAAAAATAAGGTTAACGGGTGTTAGAAGTGCCAAAACGCGACAAAACAAGTCTAGGGACCATTTCTGCCATTTTTCAAAGTTCTGCCCCCAGACAAGGCCTTACGGATCGTAAGGAAAAACCCCATACTGTCCATAAGTGGTCCCCAGCTCAGCAGAAATATCACAGCAACCTGGCAGCTTCTTATGCAAAGCCTTGGGCTCCAAGTCCTCGAATTTGCCAGGTTTGTACCTTCAAATGACACCTGTTAGGACCTCCCTAAGATCATGCCAACACATGGAACGCTTGTGATGATCTTGTGGAGCTTGAAACACTATAAATAGAAAGTGATTTCTCCATTCAAACTTACTCATTTCCTTCTTCTTCTCCCTTCTACTCTAAATTGGAGTTTGCTTCCCTTTGGAGGCCTCATACTAAGCATTCTTGCCTTCCTAGAACACAAGTAAGTGTTCTTCCTTAGTCTTGTTCATTATTTTAGCTTATTTTGACCTAAAAGTCAAACAGTTGACTTTCTGTTTGACTTTCGGTTCCGACCAAAATTGGTCAAGTCAAAGTTCAATTGAACTTTGCAACATGATCGTAATCACGAAGGTTATGATCCCTAGCAATCATACCTACTGATTACCACGTTTACTTGTCGAAGTGACGAATAAAAGTTTCGGTCAAAAATGCTCATTATGTGCATTTTACGACGAAACTATTTTCGGGTTTCAAAACACCAAGTTTTGATACCAAAACATTTTTATAACTTAGTTAGACATGTTTTGACATGTCCAACTCGTCACTTCTTGTTTATTGCTTATTTAGGGTCGTAAGTCAAGCGGTATTGACCACCGCTTTGACTTTCGAATCCAACCCGTTTGGTCGATCTTAGGATCCGACTAAACACATATTTGTGACCATACTTGTATAGGGAATAACCTACTGAGGTTATACCTTATGGTCACTTCGTTTGGTTAGTATTATGATAAGTCGCTTGTTTTGCCTTTAATAATGACCAAAAAGCCCTTTTTCCGCATTAATTAATTTTAAGCCTATGTAACCAATGCTTTGACATATAAAATGATGTTACAACATTATTAAACATGTTTTGGCATATAAGACTTATCATAGGACATATCTAACCATCTGTACTCATATTTACGCAAATGACACGTTAAAGTAGCATAAACTACCTTAACGGGTCATAACGGGTCAAAAGTACTTAGGATCCATTCCAAATCATAATGTTAAGCTTATTAAACCATATCATATGAGTTCCAACACTTGATTGGTTAGTAAGACTTCATTCTACCTGATCTCCCGTTTAAATGTCCCGACTTATTTACATGTTATCTGACTCATTAGGACACACTTAATTCCTTAATCTTTGGGCTTTGTTCACACATTCATACAAGGCTTATACGCAATCCCAAGTAAGTACATAGTCCCTTCTTTTACGTTTTATAAACGTTTTGGGGTGAAACAAATGTGCCTTTTATTATTTTCAAGATTTCAAAAACTATATATATATATATATATATATGGTTTATATATATATATACAAAATGATTTTCAACGTGAGTACATAGTACCCTCTTTTACGTTTTATAAATGTTTTGGGGTGAAACATATGTGCCTATTATTATTTTCAAGATTTCAAAAACAATATATATATATATATATATATATATATATATATTGTATATGGTTTATATATATACAAAATGATTTTTAATGTGAGTACATAGCTCCCCTCTTTTACGTTTTCTAAATGTTTTGGGGTGATTCATATATGTTAAACTGTTTTCAATTTTTCATAACAAAGTCAATGGTTTATATAAACAATACGATTTCAATAATGTGAACGAACTTGTTGGTGCGTTATCCATAACACGAATGACATTCATTTGCTTTGATCAAGCTGACTAGTAGTATGTTATGGTACCATAGGACTGACAATCCCGTTACTAGGCTATTCACTGGAACTTGGTGGGTAGTTTGGGAAGCGACATAAACTGTTTATGATTAACAATTCATTCGTTGATTTGTTAGTCTTGCTAAAGAGATCTTTTAGGGTCTTTTAAAGATACCCTTTGGGTATAATCAACACAGGTTTGAATGTATTCATTAAAGAACGACCAAAAGTTTTCACAACTAAAACATGGACGATTAACTGGTGTCACAGACGATTGGTTTATGACACGGACATTGGTTTATAACACGGACAATGGTTTATGACAAGGACAAATGGTTTTGGACAAAGACACACAATGATTCTCACTTAAAGATATAAACCATACAAATATTTTCTTTTAAATCGACTTATTACTCGGTTTTACAAAAGAGAAGTTTTCAGTCAAGATTCATGGTTACAAGGTTTTCTTTCACTTATATCAACTTGTTAAGTTGATTAAATATATTGAAAAATTAAACACTTTTGTTTTCAAGGTTCATACTTGTCGACTCTTGAAGTTGGACGAGGTTTTGCAATATAAATATAAAGCGATGAATTTGACATACACAAAACCTATGTTACTCACAGGCATTTTTATGCTGACGTGCCTATTTTCACATATGTTTCAGTTTTATCAATATGATCTTTGTCGCCGCATGCTACACATAGGATGGACTCGGACCTTAGTGACTTTAAAAAATTTTGAAAGACAATATGATTGTATTTTATTTCCGTTATTCCAAGACATTGTAACTCGGTGATTCAATAAAACAAATCTTTAAGTACCATGTGTTGTGAAATAATTTATAACGTGACTCCCCGTCGTTTCCGCTGTGGTTTGTTGTTTTTACGCGGTCGGGGTGTTACAGATTGGTATCAGAGGTCATGGTTATAAGTAATTAGGTTATTAGTAATGCTTTGGCCTAGTCTATAACCTTCCTAGGACCCTAACGCAAGTTTACTTGCGTTTAGATTCTTAAATACAATATCATCACCTATCCTTAGGTGATTACCAAAAACAAAACATAAAACATTTTTGATAGACAATTTTTTTTCAAAACTTCACAAGAAATCATCTATCCTTAGATGATTTGTTTTTGGTCTTTATGCCTTCAAAGTTTTCAAAATCTCGTCAAAGTTTGGGTTTTATTAATGTGAACACGTGCAATCTGGAAGGGTGGATGCCTGTACCCTGAGTTTTCTGTCTAAGGACTAGAGTATTCGTACAAATCCGCATTATCGGACCAGTCACTCTTACCTGGGAACTCTTGCGGTGAGTGTCCACCTATAGGCTAAAGCATGTATTCGCGATACATTATAGAGACTCATTTACTTTGATTAGTCATAGTGTCATTTGTTTGTTTTAAGTAATGAACAAACGATACAATCCTATTGCTTCATCGATATTTTTGAACATTCATTTTGGTTATCCTTTATCAATCCATTTTGGTCTCTCTTATATTTTCCTCTCTCTTTCAGAATGCCTCCTCCTCACAGCGATACTCAAAGGTCTGAACTGGCTATTACCGTCGCCCAACAGATAGGCATAATACTTAGTGGGACCCTTAAGTTAGTTGTAGCCTTATCCAGTTTTGATGATAAGACGATTACAATCCTATTGCTTCATCGATATTTTTGAACATTCATTTTGGTTATCCTTTATCAATCCAATTTGCTCTCTCTCATATTTTCCTCTCTCTTTCAGAATGCCTCCTCCTCACAGCGATACTCAAAGGTCTGAACTGGCTATTACCGTCGCCCAACAGATAGGCATAATACTCAGTAGGACCCTTAAGTTAGTTGTAGCCTTATCCAGTTTTGATGATAAGACTACTCACGAGGCACCAAAGAAGACGGAAGCCAAGCCTTCAAAAAAATCAAGGAAGCGTAAAGCTTCAAAGAATCATACAATGATTGCTCCAATTCCGCTTAACCAAGTGGGACCTAGCCAGGTGGCCCTGCCACCCGCTAAGAAGCCTTACAGAGGAAAAGCACCTCTGTGCAATCAATGTAACCGTCATCACTATGCTAGTGTCCGTTGCTGAAAATGTTCAAACTGTGCACATTTTGGTCATACAACTAATGTCTGTCGTTTAGTCACTACGTCAAACCAAGCTATGGCAGTTCCTACTCAACTCATCGCAACCCCTCATGCGATACCTGTTTGTCCCAACTACCCACATGGAACCTGCTTCAATTGTGGTTATCCTAATCACATCAATTAACCTAGCTGGCAACATGACCACTCAACGTATGGACACAAGATTTACACTAGCAATATCAAGGCTTGTGCTGATGTCTGAATAAACACTTGAACTTTTATGTTTTCTGTTTATTACCAAGAATCTTGAAAACACTTTGATGGTTCCATAAATAAATTTGGTTGTTTCCATTTTATTTACAAATGTGATTACATATATGTGTGATACACCCCTACAATACTAAAACCAAGGACATGGTTCCTTGTGAATCAAACTACTCTCGTAGTTTCTTCCATTTTGTGATCGCTCGCGATCTCCACAAAAATCCTAAGTACTCGATTCTTCTAAGAAACAAAGTACAAGGTACATGTTATAACTCTTAGCAGATACTCAAAGTACCACTTTAAATCCTTGCTTGGATACCTGAGGGTACTTCCATGAGTCCTTAAAATGGGCTTATCCAATATGCCTATGTGCATATCACAACTCTCTGGTTTTTCATAACACTTTGCATAGTACATAATTTCAAAAAACATCATATCCGATTTCAAAATTTTATTATTTCAAATACATTTCATAAGATTCTAAAACCATTTTAACATAGCATATTTACTTAATATAAAAAGTGCATGATTTCAAAATACATATTTTTAAAAACTTTTAAAGACATTTCACATGATTTCAAAGCATTTTAACATCTCATATTTACCTAACATATCAAGTACATAGTTTCAAAGACATTTTGCTTCGTTTGTTGACTGAGCATACCAAGTACGTGGTTTTCAAAGACATTTTGCTTCGTATGTTGACTGATCATACCAAGTACACAGTTTTCAAAGACATTTGGCTTTGTATGTTTACTGAGCATACCAAGTACACGGTTACAAAGACACTTTGCTTCGTATGTTGACTGAGCATACCAAGTACACGGTTTTGAAAAACATTTGCTTCGTATGTTGACTGAGCATACCAAGTACACAGTTTTCAAAGACATTTTGCTTGTATGTTGACTGAGCATACCAAGTACACAGTTTTCAAAGACACTTTGCTTCGTATGTTGACCTAACATATCTAGTGTGTAGTTTTCGAAACATTTTCGCCACACAAATCCCAAATCCTTATAAGATCTTCCTATCTTCATAGTTAGATTCTTGTGGATGTTTAAAGTACTAAATTGTTGTCCTTGATTGGATTCTTGGTGTACTTTAATGCATATGTGACAAGACAATGTGACAAGACGATGTGACCAAACAAAATCCTTAAAGCATCTATCTATTTTAGTTAAGTTCTTATGAATATTTAAAGTACTAGGTTGAATTCCTTGATTGGATTCCTTGTGTACTTTAATGTGTATGTACAAATTGATGACCAAGTTGATGATTATGTGTTTTTTGTTATCAATCGATTCAAAATGCTCACTGTCCAAATCCTTGTAGAATCTTCCATATATTTATGTGTTAGATTCTTAGAAGGATATCCAAAGTACTATCTTAAATCCTTAATGGGCTTTTCTATGAAAATAGTTAGACCCTTGGATTCCAAAGTACTATTCTAGTTAATGAGATCATTCGTTGATCTAGTTATAGAGACCTTTCAGGGTCTAGTTAAAGAGGTCATGTGTTTACCTAGTTAAGAGATCATTTGTTGATCTAGTTAAAGAGGCCTTCCAGGGTCTAGTTAAAGAGGTCTTTCAGGGTCCAGTTAAAGAGGTCATGTGTTGACCTAGTTAAATGTTGATCTAGTTAAAGAGGCCTTTCAGGGTCTAGTTAAAGAGGTCATGTGTTGACCTAGTTAAAGAGATCATTCGTTGATCTAGTTAAAGAGGCCTTTCAAGGTCTAGTTAAAGAGGTCATGTGTTGACCTAGTTAAAGAGATTGTTCGTCAATCTAGTTAAAGAGATCATTGTTGACAGTTAAAGAGATTGTTCGTCAATCTAGTTAAAGAGATCATGTGATGATCTAGTTAAAGAGACTCTTTGGTGGTCTATTTAAAGAAGATCATTTGTTGATCTAGTTAAAGAGACCCTTTTATGGTCTAGACAAGTCATCGCATGTTTACTCGTTTGATTTTCCCCTACACATTGCAAAATGAACTATGCAGACTATGCAACGAATTGAGTAATTATGGATGCATACATAATATAAAATTCCTTTGCATGGAAACCCATAGCAAGTTTTGTCATGTGTAAGAACCATAGTGATAAGAATAACGAAACGGGAACAATGTAATAAGGGCATGGTGGATACGCCGTTGGTACTTCCTATATATAAGTGTTCCTATTACATTGCAAGCGTGGCGTTATTTAAGTTACAAAAAGTTCTGGACCTTAACCAATGTTGTTTTAATATTTCACTTCCGACTCCAACTTCGAACACACACAAGTTTCCTATAATAGTCTTCATAGGAAACATTCTTTTGTACGTTGTTCGAAACACCAAAGTTCACACCCCCTTCGAATTCTTCTATTACATGAATGCCACTTTGACATTTCCAAGGCTCTCTTCAGAAGCTCGGTAAATCAAAGATGTCATACACCTACCTATTGGACTGAAGTTTAGAATTTCGAATCTGAACTCACTTTTATAGACAATGGACGAGTACAATTAACAAAGTTTGCTGGGAACCCAAGCTGGCTCAGACTTTTACTCAGGAATGGAGGATCATTTGAAAGTGATACACTCACATATGTTTTCACAAGTTTCCTCTAAACTTAAATTTCAGGATGAAATTTCCTAAAGTAGGGGAGACTGTGACATTTGTACCTTTACAACCGTCATACAATTCTGAACGGTTTCGAATCCAATGGAACCTTGTGTTTCATTCCTGGAAATTGTATAACTACATGTAACATTCACAAATTTAAGACCGTGTACAATTTCCGACACCTCAAAGTTTTTCTGGAAATTTTACGTAAACTGTTACGTAAACGTAATCAGTTTAACGAGACGAAACACTCCCAAACAATGACATAAGCTAAACATACCCTACTTACCCTTTGCATAACTTAGAAGTAAGTTTTGAAGGGTTCTGTATGGCAAAAACACGCGTATGCAACTCCAGGGGCTATTCTGCAAAATCTGCGAAGGTAGGTCGATTCGCCTATCTCGTATACAGAACATGTACGCACATTTAAAAAAATTTGTCATCATTAAAATCTTTTATTTTAGTGATGAGAATGCAAAAATATCATTCGTTACGCAATTACAGTCGTTTTCGCATTAATTAAAGCGTTCGTCGTAATTAAGCGAAAAACGCAACCGTACAATAGAACGAACTGACATCCATGACATTTTTGGACATATTTCAAGTTCCCTATGCTTTATCATCCTTATAGAGCTTAAAAATGAGGTTAATGGGTGTTATAAGTGCCAAAACACGACAAAACAAGTCTATGGGCCATTTCTGCCATTTTTCAAAGTTCTGCCCCCAGACCAGGCCTTACGGATCGTAAGGAAAAACCCCATACGGTCCGTTAGGAGTCCCCAGCTCAGCAGATTCATCACAGCAACCTGGTTGTTTCTTATGCAAAGCCTTGGGCTCTAAGTTCTCAAATTTGCCATGTTTGTACCTGCAAATGACACCTGTTAGGACCTCCCTAAGATCATGCCAACACATGGAACGCTTGTGATGATCTTGTGGAGCTTGAAACACTATAAATAGCAAGTGATTTCTCCATTCAAACTTGCTCATTTCCTTCTTCTTCTCCCTTCTACTCTAAATTGGAGTTTGCTTCCCTTTGGAGGCCTTCTACTGAGCATTCTTGCCTTCCTAGAACACAAGTAAGTGTTCTTCCTTAGTCTTGTTCATTATTTTAACTTATTTTGAGCTAAAAGTCAATCAGTTAACTTTCTGTTTGATTTTCGGTTCTGACCAAAATTGGTCAAGTCAAAGTTCAATTGAACTTTGCAACGTGATCGTAATCACGTAGGTTATGATCCCTAGCGATCATACCTACTGATTACCACTTTACTAGTCGAAGTGACGAGTCAAAGTTTCGGTTAAAAATGCGCATTATGTGCATTTTACGACCAAACTATTTTCGAGTGTTAAAACACCAAGTTTTGATACCAAAACATTTAACTTAGTAAGACACATGTCTAACTCTCACTTCTTGTTTAGTGCTTATTTAGGGTCGTAAGTCAAGCGGTATTGACCACCGCTTTGACTTTTGAATCTGACCCGTTTGGTTGATCTTAGGATCCGACTAAACACATATTTATGACTATAGTTGTATAGGGAATAACCTACTGAGGTTATACCTTATGGTCACTTCGTTTAGTTAGTATTATGATAAGTCGCTTGTTTTACCTTTAATGATGACCAAAACGCCGTTTTTGCTCATAAATTAATTTTAAGCCTATGTAACCAATGTTTTGACATATAAACTGATGTTACAACATTATTAAACATGTTTTGGCATATAAGACTTATCATAGGACATATCTAACCATCCGAACTCATATTACGCAAATGACACGTTAAAGTAGCATAAACTACCTTAACGAGGTCATAACGGGTCAAAAGTACTTAGGATCCATTCCAAATCAGAATGTAAGCTTATTAAACCATATCATATGAGTTCCAACACTCGATTGGTTAGTAAACTTCATTCTACCCGATCTCCCTTTAAATTTCCCGACTTATTTACATGTTATCCGACTCATTAGGACACTTAATTCCTTGATCTTTGGGCTTTGTTCACGCATTCATACAAGGCTTATACGCAATCCCAAGTGAGTACCTACTCCCCTATTTTATGTTTTATAAATGTTTTAGAGTGAAACATATGTGCCGTTTATTATTTTCAAGATTTCAAAAACAATATATATATATGGTTTATATATATACAAAATGATTTTCAACGTGAGTACATAGTCCCCTCTTTTACGTTTTATAAATGTTTTGGGTGAAACATATGTGCCTATTATTATTTTAAAGATTTCAAAAACAATATATATATATATATATATATATATATATATATATTATATATATATAATATGGTTTAAACACTTTTGTTTTCAAGGTTCATACTCGTCGACTCTTGAAGTTGGACGAGGTTTTGCAATATAAATACAAAGCCATGAATTTGACACACACAAAACCTATGTTACTCACATGCATTTTTATGCTGACGTACCTATTTTCACATATGTTTCAGGTTTATCAATGTGATGTTTGTCGCCGCATGCTACACATAGGATGGACTCGGGCCTTAGTGACTTTAAAAAAATTTGAAAGACAATATGATTGTATTTCATTTCTGTTATTTCAAGACATTGTAATCCAATGACTCAATAAAACAAAACTTTAAGTACCATGTGTTGTGTAACAATTTGTAACGTGACTCCCCGATATTTCCGCCACGGTTTGTTGTTTTTACGTGGTCGGGGTGTTACAATACTTGTCGACTCACGAAGTCGGACGAGGTATTGCAATATGAATACAAAGCCATTAATTTGACACACAAAACCTATGTTACGCGCCGACATTTTTATGTTGACTCTCTTTTCACATATGTTTCAGGAGTCAATATTTGATGATATGATGCATGTTTCACGTAGGATTGGAGGCGGGCATTAGTGACTTAAAACATGAAAGACAATGTATTTTTATTTTGTTTCTGTATATCCCAAGAGAATGTAAACATTTTACTTAATAAAACAAAACTTTAAATACCATGTGTTGTGAAACAATTACCTGTAACGTGACTCCCCGATGTTTCCGCCACGGTTTGTTGTTTTATGCCATCGGGGTGTTACACCCTTGGCGATCTTAAGAAGCTTTCCCGGCATGGAGGGGGCAGAAGAAGATTCCCTAGTAGCAATCAGGGCAAGTAATAGAAGGCTTGGATATAGGAACAATAGTACCAGTGGCTTGGTTTTCCAGTGGAGGGTCTCGGATTTTCTAAAAACCCTTTTGTGTTTGCTCCAAAAGAGGGACATCATGCGGAGTGATATCAAAGAAATCTAAGTTTAAATCTTGTCATTAAAAGACCCAACTAGTTCGAAGAGACATTTTTACTAAAACAGAATAAGTGACAAAACTCAGAAAATGGTTAATTAAACAAGGACAATCGAAATGACATGACACCTCACGACACTCTCCCTTTTGTCTATATATTATCACCGGCCACTTCAAATCATCCTCATCCCAAATCCTACTAATTCAGCCTATGAATTGAATGTGCCTCGGTACCGCTGATACGGCTCTTCATGTCCCTCAAAGCCTCTACTAAATCCACATCTACGTAAAATATTCCGATAACTCTGTATGCGTAGTCTGATCTTTCAACCTCCAGACCATATATTCCAGCAAGTACCTATCGTCTAACCAACAAAAGTGGTCCTTCCAGTGCTTTAGACTGGTCACCTTCTCACTGTTACACTCATCGGACTTCTTACGGTGTTCGAAGGTGTACCACTCTCCGAATGCTCTGAATTCATAGAAATACCTAAACACCTGAAAGCATGAAAATCTACCCCTGGCATGACATGATAGTTCAAAGTTATTAATCCTATTTAAACCAAAAGGGTTTACTTGGGAAATATAGACCTCATGAAAGTTCAGAACCTTCATCGGGAATTTGGTAAAAAGAACCCAGTAATTGGCAAAGTTGCGTACTCGGGTGTAGAATACAAACTTCCCGGGGATAAGAGAGTGTATAGCCTAGTTAGTTTTAGGAAGGGTAAGGTTCAACGACTTCGGAATATGGTACGTTTCTAGATATTGGTTAACCTTCTTTCGACACATAACATTGAAACTATAACACATATTATCCTTGCCTGACGTGATTAGGAGGAAGAAAAAGAAACACACTTGTAGTAGCAGAATAAAGGTCCCGAAACACACACTGTGGACTAAATGTGCATACGAAAGTAAAAAAGAAAGTGGGGTAAAAAGATGAACATTGTTGGGTAAAAATAAGGGTTTGTATAGGAAACACTTTGTTTAGGGCTATAAACAAACCGAACGAACACTAACAAGGCATTGTTCATGCTCGTACGTTAAGGAAATGAATGTGTTAACGAACGGTTCATGAACACTCACCAAACCAGATTTTATGTTTGTGTTCGTTCATTAAGGAAATGACCGTGTTCACGAACGGTTCATGAACACAAACAAAATTTGAGGAATGTGACAAAGGATAGAGGTGATGGCCCAGAGAGTAGCACTGGAACTTGTATCCTTTATTGTGGAACAGAGGTCGATCGTATTCGTTGATGTAAATAGTGATAAAGGAAAGGGAAATTGTGCATAAACAATGTGAAATATAGTTTCCTAGTTTAATAATAGGGTAATAAATTAAATAAAAGTTTAATAATATAAAAAGTATAGATGTGGTATATGAAAGTACAAAACTATTTAATTAAAACACAAACATAGAGCATAAACAAACGCAAATGAACGAATGTTCACGAACACATTACCGAACGTTCACGAACACAATTGAACGAAGGAGACCTCTGTTCATGTTCGTACATTTAACTAATCAAACAAAATTTCTTGTTCATGTTCGTTCTTTTATTAAACGGACGAACATAAACGAACTTCCCGTCAAACGGTTCACGAATTGTTCATTGAACGTTCGGTTCGTTTACAGCCCTACTTTGTGTGTGAAAATTGTCAACCAAGTGGTCGTCCAATCAAACGTCAAATCCAGACATTAGTTGGGAACTGGCACGTCACACCTAGAGGATAAAACTACGGTCATATATAGGTCATTTAAAAATATATGCCACGTCATACCCCAAGTGAATGACTGCCAGTGACAAGAATAACCCTCACTAAGCTCCGACCTAAGACTTAGTAGACTTAGGGGGAATTAAAGAGGCTACATAATAGTTCTGAACCAAAAAGTCCAAGTTTTCTAGACCACAAAAGATTGTCAACCAGACCAATAATGTCTGGACTTCCGGACTCCAAAGAAAACCGCATATTAGCCAAATAGCGACAGCCCCGGCCATGACCATCGGTTGACATCATCTAATCAAAGGGTATAAATACCCATATCCAAGTACGCTTGAAGTACGTTTTTCTGACCTCCAGAGGTTACTTTCTCCCTCTACTCCAAATACTTATCCTCACGTTGGAGGGTTGTCGCATAATGGCCCTCCCGCCTTTGTGACGAGTCCTAACAGTTTACTATTTTGCAAGTATTCTTCCTTGTTACAAAGATATTCACTCCACCGGTCAATCTGATTGACTGGTTTTTGCTTTTTTGGATCTTTTTAACAACAAAGCAGGAGAAGACAACCTCTACGGATTTTGCCAAACAAAAATTCCCGGTTGAAACCATGAAATCGTTCAGAGATCAGTAATTGCCGGCCTATATGGGCGATCCGAAACCATTTAGGCACAGCGGCGGTAAAAATCATATTGAAGACAAAGTAGGAGGTAATGGTGAAAAAAACATACCCAAAAAGAATCGAACGAGAGTTAGGTGACTAAACAACCAACAATATTACCATCAGACATCATCGTTTTATCAATCAAAATTCAAACGCAATTTTTGATACATCATCAGCAAACCAAGGGAAAAAAACATTATTCATGCTCACTTCTAAATTCTAACTCATATAGAGTAGTTAACTGGTAAATTATATTATTAGGGCCCTAAATAATTTTTTTAAATTATGTTGGTGAATATAAATTTATAAAATCTCGCATAAACCAACGAATATTTATTCAGTTAATATCTAATATCTAATATCTAAATATTAATAAAAGACTTAATGCCATATGGCAAGCTTTTCTTCAATCTTATAATTTTAATTTTATTTTATTTTAAAATATTTTGTTTTCCTTATTATTATTTATTATAATTCTCTCAATTTTAATTTTAATATTATCTAATCTTCTACCTAAATTCTAATAAACCATTTCAACAAATGTCACATAACAATTCCTTATACTACCTAAATATAATATTAATTTATATTTTATTTTTAAATTTAAAAACTTGACGGATAACTACAAAATAATATTATATTAACTAATTAAAAATATTATATGAATAACTACAATTAATATACTTTAATATATTTTAATATAATATTAATTTATATTTCATTTTTATATTTAAAATACTTTACGAATAACTACTAAATAATATTATATTAACTAATTAAAAATATTATATGGATAACTACAATTAAATATATTTTGCATATTTTATTTTAAATATAATATTAGTTTATATTTTAATATATTAATTAATATAATATTAATCTATATTTCATTTTTACATTTAAAATACTTCAAGTATAACTTTTAAATAATATTATATCAACTAATTAAAAATATTATATGAATAACTACAATTAATATATTTTACTACAAGTAACTTCAAATTTATTTAATCATTATTATGTTTAACTACAATTAAAAATATTATATTTTGTATATTTGTTATTATGTTAACAACAATTATTACCATGTGACAATTTTTCATTCAATTTTGTTATCATTAACAAACAATGTTTTTAAACCCGGACTGGGCGGCCGGGAGCCGGAAGCATCACCGGGCGTTCACAACTACAGGCAGTTCTACATCAGACCGGGGGTCCGGCCGGCAACCGCCGGTTCGGTCGGAAGTTCTATGACGGGTCAGACCGGACTATTAACGAAAAAGAGCGACGGTTGGTCAGATCTGAGAGTAACAATGAGGTTTGGTCAGGATTCCGGCCGGAGTTGTTACAGACTTAAAGTCGGGTAAAGAAGGGGTAGAAGAGAGAATGGAGTTACGTGCAGTGGCAGATCTAAACACAGTGGTGGAGATATGTGAAAGGGATGGTGGGCACTGTGTATAGAACCTGCAACTCGAGTCTTAAGAGAGAGAAGAGAAGAGGGTAGGTAAGGGTTTACTGTGTATTTGTGTGACTTCTGCCATATAAACCCACAAAGTGTAATATTTTATTCTTCTAAAAAACACAAAAGATAATATTTTGTTTTATTTGATTTTTCTTGAGTTGTTATTCACACTGTGCCTTGGTGACAGCATATTGATGTTGCTTGGTGACAACATATTTTATATTTAATTTATATATTTTTTATATAAAAAATCGGTTTTAAATCCGGTCGGACCGGTCCGACCTTTGACCCCGTAAGGCGACCGGGCAACCTTCAGTCCGGTCTTGAAAACATTGTTAACAAATAATATATTTTACTACAATTAAAAATATGCAACAATATAAATGACGATTAAACTTAACAAAATATATATACAATTAAACATAATAAAATATAGTCAAATATGTGATAGATTCTCTAATGTATTATAATATATATTAAATCACATCTTTTTAACTAAAAGGACTTTTAATGTTTTTATTTTTTACCACAAAGTTTTTATGTTTTCTTTTTTACCACAACTATTGTAGGTTTTGATTTTGCCAAGTGTCATTTATTTAGTTTTTATGCTTTTTAGCATAATTTGGTTTTTATTTTCCTTTTAATTACGATAGTGCATATATGTAATTACTCAAACTTTTTATAGCATTTGAAACCATCATATAAGACAATTTAGTCTTTTTTTTATGTTTTAACCATATATGTTTTGATTCTTACACTTTGACCCCTTTAAATTTTGTTAAGTTTTTAAAACCAATTCACATTCTTATCCCCCAAGTTTTAATAAATTTATTACACGTCCCATGAACTTTGATAAAATTATTTTTACACTTTTAAAACGCATTACACTACAACCCCTGAACTTTAAAAAAGTAACCACTTTAAATTTTAAAACGATTTTCGTTATGACGTCATGATTTTTTTATATGTTTTTTTAGCCACAAAGGTTTTGGTTCTTACACTTTAACCCCTTTAAATTTTGTTATGTGTGATATCCCGGGTTTTTCGGATAACTTACACGTGACACATGTCGAATAATGTATATGCTAAGTATTAAACATGCACGAGTTAAATGAATACGTGTTGTGTGTTGTGTGATTGTTTTAGTTATAGAGTAAGTAGGGTAGATATGTAATGAACTAAACCGAACCGCGACACGAACCAGCTTTGATTCATTGCGACTCTAGGAGGTAACAAAGTTTAAACTTTGAACTCAAGTCTTCGGCCAAAAGAAAACAAGGATCAAACCTAGACCTAAAGTTCTAACTACTCGGCCGAGAACAACCTAAACCGAAAACCATTGCATGCAAAACTCAAACTTATTCGGCCACATGATTAAACCCAAACCAAACCGACCCACCCTAGTCCTCGCCATAAGATCAAAACAAACCGAACCAACCTAGGATCCTCGGCCACGAATGCTTATCTAAAACCGCAACCCTCATCTCCCTCTTTACCTATATATATCATCTATGCATGCTCCTTCAAAATACACAAAAACCCTAAAAGGGCAAAACAGCCGTCGGCAGCCGAAGTCTTCATCTTCTTCAACCGTAAACAACCCTTTTCTTGTTCCTTTGATCGATAGTTCAGTCTTGATACACTCCATCTCGATCACAAACAGCATAGCCTCATTCCTCGGTCGCGGATCAGCCTTGCTCTTTTCTTCCTCTCGGTCGCAGCAGCAGCAGACGTCTTCATCTTCACCTTCATTCAAATCGCGAGATCAGTCTTTGTTCACCTCTAGTCGATCAAACAGCCCACTTTATATCCTTTCGGTCGCGACGTTCCTGGAACAGCAGGATACCCCTTGTCCAAGTCCCGGCTTGTCTACCTAGTTATTCAAGGTTAGGGTTATCCTTGATTTCGAGATCATGTTCGGTTAAATATATGCTTGAATGATTAATTGATTAGTTTGTGTCGGGTCTTATATGTTGAATAAATAATCGGCTGTTTTGATTGTGTTCTTGTGTATAATTGTTTGCGGATATCATAAGTGCAAGTATGTTTTGTTTGTAAAAGCTAGAAGTAAGAACTAGGGCTTGCATGGATAGGTTATTATTATTAGTCTATGATTAAAAATCGGTGCTTGATCGCCTAGATTAATCGCATGAATGGGTTACACGAATTAATGGTAACAATAATGCTGAAACAGGATGCTGAGTAATAGTTACAGCCAACTTCATCGGGCTGTAACTCGGTCGTTAGTTGTCGAAAAACGGATTTTCTGATGTCTAGAACGTAGAGATTTGAATAAGGAATCTAATGGCGCTGGATTCATAATTTTCTGAAGTCGTTTGATATTTCTAAAGGGCCAAACAAGTTCAGTAGCTAAAGCTGTGAAAATTCTGGAATTTTGTTGGTTGTTTATCAAGTTGGATTTTAAAATCAGTAGGGAGTTGAGTCATGATTTTTGTACAGCAACTAGGTATGGAAATTTCCGGGCAACTCCAACTGGAATTTCGTTAATTGGTTGACCGATGATTTTTAAATAAATTCTTCCGTGGACTGCAGTCAGAAAGTGATAAATCAGACTGCAGCCTAGTATATTAATATTTATGGTTAATTGGTAAAGGTTTAGGACTTGGGAAAATTATATAAATTTCTATGGTATAGATGTCACCTACTGTAAAAATATTGGAATTTTTGGAATGTTAGAACTATTTATAAAAATCCTAGAAAACAGCTGAATTATGAGTGCTAAACTGGAATTTAAGAACTTGTGATTGTGTGCACCAAATTGTGGCATGAATTGACTTATGGTTATGATAAATTGTTTGATTTACTATGATCACATGAGAATACTTGCATGCATGTTTGAGTGTTAGATATGTTGTTTGTGTGTATCACTTTGTGAGTAAATTGCGTGTGGAATTTGTATTGGTGTGTTCACACACTTATGTGGAATTAATTGGTTTGTTAGGACGCAACTAGCAGTCCCATCTCTTATAACATCTTTGCTACACTAACCGAGCAAATAAAGGTGAGTTCACGGCCCCTAACTTTATCCGGTTTTTAAACAACAGGGGGAGAAACATGTATACACTCTCAAACTCAATCTCTTTACGTTATACGAATTTAACGTCACATAACTATACGGTAACTAAGTTAATGTTAATGTAATGTTATGGTCACTAAGCAGCTTTATCACTTAAGTCCTCGAAAATCTCCTCGGATCGTTAGTATTTGGGTTAAATAGCGGGGGAATTATAAGTAGTACTACTGGGTCTGACGAGCCCCATCCGAGCTAGTCGCTCTAGCCGACATGGTATGGTCAACGGGTGAATAATTGGCCTAACATCGCCATGGTCATGTGATAGGCCTGGCAAAACGGAGGCACAACTGTCAGCTTCGATCGCGAACTCTTACGTGACATGACTTTAGGCTAGCTACCTATATATATTAACATTGAACTTAATTACGAATCAACTTAATATTCCGGGTTTGGAATATTGGAAACATCAACTTATTATCCCGGGTTGGGGATAATGGAAATAACAACTTAATATTCCGGGATGGGAATATTGGAAGCAACAACTTATTATTCCCGGGATTGGAATAATGGAACTGATACGTTATCCCGGGTTGGGGATAACGGAGTAATCAAACTATAACCGAACAAACGAATTTATGAAAACCTGTGAACTCACTCATCTTTAATGTTGACACTTGTTTCTTTACATGTTTCTCAGGACGCTAGGAGCTCTAGGTGCACGCACATGCATTGAACAAGACATCTTTTATCGAGTCTTATTTACTAATATTGTTTTGGGGATTTTTCATTTGTTTTGGCGTTTGTGTTGGCGCCGCTTCACTACTTAATTATGCTTCCGCTCAAACCTTAAAAACTGGTGTTTCTGCTAAATATTGGTAATATAAAATCTACAACAAGTGATTTTGGAAAACGTATTATCAAATCATATAGGGTCGTTCGACGTACTAGTGTTTTAGATTCTGGTTTGTTCACACGCCTCGCGGTAAAACTCCGCAAGTGGAAATTGAGGGTGTGACAGATTGGTATCAGAGCCAGGTTCTATAGAGAACCAGGTTTTCATTAGAAGTAGACCTAAACTATAGCTGATATCACGACACTAGACTTAGTTTGGCACCGAACTATTATATCTTGTTATGCAATATGCCACAACCGTGTTTGGTAGATCATGCCTTCATAATAAGAAATGTAAACAACTCATAACTAACTACACGACCTAACAGGCATTGTCATCATCCTCATCGTCATCATAATCCGACAGACTTACGCCACCAAGGGCACCAGGAAAGGCACCAATGGTGGAACCCATACCACCTTATGGCGTGGAGACACGCTCAGTGGCGAGGAAAAGGCTCGCTCTGGGGGAGGAGTCGTCGTTACGCCCAACTATTGCTGTACGGTTGAACCGGTTAATCCTGTAGAAATAGGAATTGACATGCTTAGAATCTTGGTACATACATAACAAAAACAGCTAGAAAGAATGCAGGAAACTATCCTAGCACAAGGATGGATGATCCGACACCTTACAGGAAAGACCGATTCGCTCGAGGAAAAGCATCGTACGAGCAAGATAGCTCGTAACACCATAGCCAGAGATCTGCGTGCTGAGCAGATAAGAGCCGACTGGCTGGAGGACAGAGTCCTGGAAAATAGTTGGAACATTCAGGAATTGCAAAATCAAGCACTTGCACCAGCACCGGCCCCTCCAGTGCCGGTAGAGGAGGATCCAGAAGAGGATCCAGAGGAGGATCCTGAAGAGGATCCGGAGGAGGACCCAGCTGAGGAAGCTGGAAATGCGCACAGGATGACGGCAACGACAGTGACTTGGGGAATGGAGACGTAGACGACTGACACGTCTCGTTTATATTATTTGTTTTCCTTCAGTTTATTTATTTTCCCACTTGTGTTTAAACTTGAGACTTTATAGTGAATTCGTATGTGTGATTTGCACTTTTGTAAGACGTTGAAATTTCAGTTAATCAAGTATTTCTTTTGATTATTTAACATATTGAGTTGACATAACTTACTAATTATTTAAGTACGAAGTAGGATAACTATATTGGATATATAGACTTATCGGGGTGTGCTTGTGTTGTGTTTCGAAGATCTAAATGGCGACTGGAAGACGTGGAAACCTTAACTTGACGCCCGAAGAACTAGCTGCCATGATTCAGGAGCATGTGAACGCAGCTTTAGCGGGTGTTCAGAACCAGCCGGCAGGTAACCATTATTAAATTTTCGCGTGAAAATCTAATAGTGAGACTAGTAAAATTCCTTGCTGACTTCCTATTCTCTGTCAGCAGGAGGGGGCTTTAACCCCTACAAGATGTTCCTTGACGCAAAGCCAAGCAAATTCTTGGGGGCGGAAGGACCCATTGGACTGGTCCGCTGGATCGAAAAGTCTGAATCCGTTTTTGAAATGTGCAACTGCCTCGAGGCCAACAAGGTCAAATACGCAGCCTCAACACTGGAAGATGGGGCACTGACATGGTGGAATGCCCAAGTCCAAACACGTGGACTTATAGCTGCGAATGCAATGGCATGGGCTGAGTTCAAGGCCCTAATTAAAGAGGAGTACTGTCCATGAGACAGAGTGCAACAGCTAGAGCAAGCCTTATGGAACCACAAGATGGTGGGATCGGAAATTGAAGCTTACACCGCAAAACACCATGACTTGGTATTTCTGTGTCCCGAATTGGCCAACACGGTGGAGAAAAGACTCGAGTTCTATCTCGGGGGTCTGGTTCCGGAAATTCAGGGCATGGTAATGGCTAGTAACCCTGTAACAGAACATCAAGCTATCCGATTGGCTCACAAACTCACCGATAAAGCGATGGAACAGAAGAAACTGCCAGCACGGGGTACCACTGAAGTTGCCCCAGATAACAAAAGAAAGTTTGAAGACTCCACTATTCGACAGTCTTCGTCATCTCATCCACAGCAAGGGAACCAGAAACGGTTCAATCATTACCACAGCCACCGGGGTCATCAAAATCATCCGCCAACAACAACAACCAGAATTCAGGCGGCTATGTAGGTCGAAAGCCGCAGTGCAACCGCTGTAATCTACATCATAACAGCCCTTGTGCCGGAAATCGTTGCCAACGATGTGGCAAGGTGGGACATGCGGCAAAGGATTGTCGCGGGGAAATCATGTCCCGACAAAATCAAAATCAGCCCCAGGGTCAGCAGCAGGGTATAAACCGGGGATGCTATCAGTGTGGTAGCACTGCTCATTTCAGAAGAGACTGCCCACAGTTGCGTAACAACAACAATGGTGGAAACAACCACAACCACAATAACCACAACAACAATAACAACAACAACAATAATGGGAACGGTGGCACAGGAGGTGCCAAAGATCGTGCATTTACATTGGGCGCGGATGAGGCCAGAAACGACTCGAACGTGGTCACCGGTAAGTTTCCCCTTAATGAACATTTTGCTTCTGTGCTTTTTGATACGGGTGCGGATAGGAGTTTTATATCTGAGTCTTTTAGGAAGAACCTAAATCTCACGCTTAAACCATTAGAGACCCCTTATGTTATAGAATTAGCCGATGGTAAATCTGTAGATGTGACCCAAATCGTATCCGGCTGTCAACTCAAACTCGCGGGCCACACTTTTACCATTGATCTGATGACAACTACCCTGGGTAGTTTTGACGTGGTAGTCGGAATGGACTGGCTATCCGACGTCCGGGCTGAAGTTCTCTGCTTCGAAAAATCTATCCGTATTCCGCTCTCTAACGACGAAATCCTGACAGTACAAGGCGATAAGGCAAGCGCCGTCACCAACATCATCTCATACATGCAAGCGCAGAAGTATCTTCGGAAAAAGAATTCCTTCGCTTTACTCGCACTAATTACCGAACAGCCGAAGGACGAGAAACGTATAGAAGACATCCCTGTCGTCCGTGATTTTTTCCGATGTATTCCCAGAAGAACTACCTGGTCTTCCACCACATCGACAGTTGGAGTTTGAAATCGAATTGGCAAGCAATGCAACTCCTATCGCCAAGGCTCCATATCGCCTAGCTCCAGCCGAGCTGCAGGAGCTGTCCACCCAACTTCAGGAACTTTTAGAGAAAGGATTTATCCGACCAAGCGTTTCGCCATGGGGAGCTCCAGTCCTCTTTGTCAAGAAAAAGGACGGGACTTTCCGCATGTGCATCGACCATAGGGAACTCAACAAGGTTACCGTCAAAAACCGATACCCGTTACCTCGCATCGACGATCTATTCGACCAACTTCAAGGGTCAAGCTACTACTCTAAGATTGATTTACGGTCCGGTTACCACCAGCTACGCGTCAGGGAGGAGGATATCGCTAAGACGGCATTTCGCACTCGGTATGGCCATTACGAGTTCTTGGTCATGCCATTCGGTCTCACTAACCCTGCGGTGTTCATGGACCTCATGAACCGCGTGTGTAAACCATACCTCGACAAATTTGTCATCGTGTTCATCGATGACATACTCATCTACTCCAAAAGTGAAGAAGAACATGCTGAACATCTACGATTACTGCTAGGGCTGCTTCAACAGGAAAAACTATATGCCAAGCTTTCGAAGTGTGATTTCTGGATTCGGGAAGTTCAGTTTCTCGGGCATATCGTGAATGAAAAGGGTATCCACGTAGACCCTGCCAAGGTTGAAGCCATCAAAAACTGGGAAGCACCTAAGACACCGACAGAGATCCGCCAATTTTTGGGATTGGCTGGTTACTACAGACGTTTCATCGAAGGGTTTTCAAAGATCGCACAACCACTTACTACCCTCACCCAGAAAGGCATCAAGTATACTTGGGGTGACAAGCAAGAAGCAGCATTTCAATTGCTGAAGCAGAAACTTTGCAGTGCACCCATTCTGTCCTTGCCGGAAGGGACAGATGACTTCGTAGTGTATTGTGATGCTTCCATTCAGGGATTGGGATGCGTACTCATGCAACGCGATAAGGTCATCGCGTATGCGTCACGACAGCTGAAGGTTCACGAGAAAAACTACACGACGCATGACCTGGAATTGGGAGCAGTAGTGTTTGCCCTTAAGGTTTGGAGACACTACCTCTATGGAATAAAGTGCACAATCTTTACTGACCACAAAAGCCTCCAACACATCTTTGATCAGAAGGAGTTGAACATGCGACAGCGTCGCAGGGTCGAACTCTTGAACGATTATGAGTGTGCCATTCGGTATCACCCGGGTAAAGCTAACGTGGTAGCTGATGCCCTCAGTAGGAAGGAACACATGAAACCTCGTCGCGTACGAGCACTACAACTCACTATTCATTCGGGGCTACCCGATCAAATACGCGACGCCCAGTTAGAAGCAGTTAAGGAGGAAAACATCAAAGCCGAATCAGTGGGAAAAATGGAACGCGATTGGGAAGTAAAGCCAATGGAGCCGGTATTTCATGAATCGCATATGGGTACCTCTCTACGGAAACCTACGAGAGCTAGTCATGGACGAAGCTCACAAATCTCGATACTCTGTCCATCCGGGTTCGGATAAGATGTATCAAGACCTTAAAGCTGCGTATTGGTGGCCCAACATGAAAGCCGATATAGCCACCTACGTGAGTAGATGTTTGACTTGTGCAAAAGTCAAGGTGGAGTATCAAAAGCCATCGGGGCTACTCCAACAACCTGAGATCCCAGTGTGGAAATGGGATCAGATCTCAATAGATTTCATCACTAAACTCCCGCGAACCTTGGGTGGTTGCGATACAATCTGGGTGATTGTGGATCGTTTAACTAAGTCCGCACACTTCCTAGCTATTAAAGAAACGGATAAGATGGAGAAGTTGACTCGCATCTACATTAAGGAAGTAGTTTCTCGGCACGGTGTGCCAACGTCCATCATCTCAGACAGAGATGCTCGCTTCACGTCAAACTTCTGGCGGTCACTCCAGAAAGCGTTGGGAACCGCCTGGATATGAGCACAGCCTATCACCCCAGACTGATGGTCAAAGTGAAAGGACCATACAAACCTTGGAAGACATGCTTAGGGCATGCGTAGTGGACTTTGGAAATAATTGGGAAATCCACCTACCTCTAGTAGAATTCTCATATAACAACAGCTATCATACGAGTATTTCGGCAGCACCGTTCGAGGCATTATACGGTCGCAGATGTAGATCACCGGTCTGCTGGGCAGAAGTCGGTGACAGTCAACTCACAGGCCCTGAGTTAATACTTGAGGCTACTGAAAAGATTGTACAAATCAGAAACCGCATGGCGGCGGCACGAGATCGACAGAAAAGCTACGCTGATCAACGACGCAAACCGCTCGAATTACAAGTAGGCGATCACGTCCTACTAAAGGTGTCACCCTGGAAGGGTGTAATCCGCTTTGGAAAACGGGGCAAACTTAACCCACGGTACGTAGGCCCGTTTGTAATCTTAAAACGTATCGGACCCGTAGCTTACCAATTAGACCTTCCTGCCGAACTCAGTGGAGTTCACAACGTATTTCACGTGTCAAATCTGAAGAAGTGTCTATCAGATGAAACTCTAGTTATTCCATTGGATGAGATCCAAGTGGATGAGCAGCTGCACTTTGTAGAACAGCCTATCGAGATCATGGATCGTGAGATCAAGACTCGAAGGCACAGCAAAATTCCGATCGTTAAGGTTCGTTGGGACTCTAAGCGTGGACCGGAGTTCACGTGGGAAAGAGAGGACCAAATGAAAAGCAAATACCCACATCTCTTCGCAACTGAGCAGCAAACTAACGATACCAGTAACTAAATTTTCGGGACGAAAATTCTTTCAACATGGGGATGATGTGACAACCTGGAAATTTCTCATACTTTCGTGTACTATTGTTGACAAAAAAATTCTTGTGCATTGCACTTGGAAATCCTTGTGTATGGCACTTGGGAACTTCTTGTAACGTTGCGTACCATCATTAACGAACTAACTCTTTGTGCGTGGCACTCTAAACATGTACGTTACATGCTAAACCGCGTTTACTCAATTTTCGGGACGAAATTCTTTCAACATGGGGATAATGTGATATCCCGGGTTTTTCGGATAACTTACACGTGACACATGTCGAATAATGTATATGCTAAGTATTAAACATGCACGAGTTAAATGAATACGTGTTGTGTGTTGTGTGATTGTTTTAGTTATAGAGTAAGTAGGGTAGATATGTACATGAACTAAACCGAACCGCGACACGAACCAGCTTTGATTCATTGCGACTCTAGGAGGTAACAAAGTTTAAACTTTGAACTCAAGTCTTCGGCCAAAAGAAAATAAGGATCAAACCTAGACCTAAAGTTCTAACTACTCGGCCGAGAACAACCTAAACCGAAAACCATTGCATGCAAAACTCAAACTAATCGGCCACATGATTAAACCCAAACCAAACCGACCCACCCTAGTCCTCGGCCATAAGATCAAAACCAAACCGAACCAACCTAGGATCCTCGGCCACGAATGCTTATCTAAAACCGCAACCCTCATCTCCCTCTTTACCTATATATATCATCTATGCATGCTCCTTCAAAATACACAAAAACCCTAAAAGGGCAAAACAGCCGTCGGCAGCCGAAGTCTTCATCTTCTTCAACCGTAAACAGCCCTTTTCTTGTTCCTTGATCGATAGTTCAGTCTTGATACACTCCATCTCGATCATAAACAGAATAGCCTCATTCCTCGGTCGCGGATCAGCCTTGCTCTTTTCTTCCTCTCGGTCGCAGCAGCAGCAGCCGTCTTCATCTTCACCTTCATTCAAATCGCGAGATCAGTCTTTGTTCACCTCTAGTCGATCAAACAGCCCACTTTATATCCTTTCGGTCGCGACGTTCCTGGAACAGCAGGATACCCCTTGTCCAAGTCCCGGCTTGTCTACCTAGTTATTCAAGGTTAGGGTTATCCTTGATTTCGAGATCATGTTCGGTTAAATATATGCTTGAATGATTAATTGATTAGTTTGTGTCGGGTCTTATATGTTGAATAAATAATTGGCTGTTTTGATTGTGTTCTTGTGTATAATTGTTTGCGGATATCATAAGTGCAAGTATGTTTTGTTTGTAAAAGCTAGAAGTAAGAACTAGGGCTTGCATGGATAGGTTATTAGTATTAGTCTATGATTAAAAATCGGTGCTTGATCGCCTAGATTAATCGCATGAATGGGTTACACGAATTAATGGTAACAATAATGCTGAAACAGGATGCTGAGTAATAGTTACAGCCAACTTCATCTAGCTGTAACTCGGTCGTTAGTTGTCGAAAAACGGATTTTCTGATGTCTAGAACGTAGAGATTTGAATAAGGAATCTAATGGCGCTGGATTCATAATTTTCTGAAGTCGTTTGATATTTTTAAAGGGCCAAACAAGTTCAGTAGCTAAAGCTGTGAAAATTCTGGAATTTTGTTGGTTGTTTATCAAGTTGGATTTTAAATCAGTAGGGAGTTGAGTCATGATTTTTGTACAGCAACTAGGTATGGAAATTTCCGGGCAACTCCAACTGGAATTTCGTTAATTGGTTGACCGATGATTTTTAAATAAATTCTTCTGTGGGCTGCAGTCAGAAAGTGATAAATCAGACTGCAGCCTAGTATATTAATATTTATGGTTAATTGGTAAAGGTTTAGGACTTGGGAAAATTATATAAATTTCTATGGTATAGATGTCACCTACTGTAAAAATATTGGAATTTTTGGAATGTTAGAACTATTTTATAAAAATCCTAGAAAACAGCTGAATTATGAGTGCTAAACTGGAATTTAAGAACTTGTGATTGTGTGCACCAAATTGTGGCATGAGTTGACTTATGGTTATGATAAATTGTTTGATTACTATGATCACATGAGATACTTGCATGCATGTTTGAGTGTTAGATATGTTGTTTGTGTGTATCACTTTGTGAGTAAATTGCGTGTGGAATTTGTATTGGTGTGTTCACACACTGACGTGAAATTAATTGGTTTGTTAGGACGCAACTAGCAGTCCCATCTCTTATAACATCTTTGCTACACTAACCGAGCAAATAAAGGTGAGTTCACGGCCCCTAACTTTATCCGGTTTTTAAACAACAGGGGGAGAAACATGTATACACTCTCAAACTCAATCTCTTTACGTTATACGAATTTAACGTCACATAACTATACGGTAACTAAGTTAATGTTAATGTAATGTTATGGTCACTAAACAGCTTTATCACTTAAGTCCTCGACAATCTTCTCGGATCGTTAGTATTTGGGTTAAATAGCGGGGGAATTATAAGTAGTACTACTGGGTCTGACGAGCCCCATCCGAGCTAGTCGCGCTAGCCGACCTGGTATGGTCAACGGGTGAATAATTGGACTAACATCGCCATGGTCATGTGATAGGCCTGGCAAAACGGAGGCACAACTGTCAGCTTCGATCGCGAACTCTTACGTGACATGACTTTAGGCTAGCTACCTATATATATTAACATTGAACTTAATTACGAATCAACTTAATATTCCGGGTTTGGAATATTGGAAACATCAACTTATTATCCGGGTTGGGGATAATGGAAATAACAACTTAATATTCCGGGATGGGAATATTGGAAGCAACAACTTATTATTCCGGGATTGGAATAATGGAACTGATACGTTATCCGGGTTGGGGATAACGGAGTAATCAAACTATAACCGAACAAACGAATTTATGAAAACCTGTGAACTCACTCATCTTTAATGTTGACACTTGTTTCTTTACATGTTTCTCAGGACGCTAGGAGCTCTAGGTGCACGAACATGCATTGAACAAGACATCTTTTATCGAGTCTTATTTACTAATATTGTTTTGGGGATTTTTCATTTGTTTTGGCGTTTGTGTTGGCGCCGCTTCACTACTTAATTATGCTTCCGCTCAAACCTTAAAAACTGGTGTTTCTGCTAAATATTGGTAATATAAAATCTACAACAAGTGATTTTGGAAAACGTATTATCAAATCATATAGGGTCGTTCGACGTACTAGTGTTTTAGATTCTGGTTTGTTCACACGCCTCGCGGTAAAACTCCGCAAGTGGAAATTGAGGGTGTGACATTATGTTTTTTAGACCAATTTACATATTGTTCCCTGAGTTTTAATAAATTTACCACACGTCCCATGAACTTTGATAAAGTTATATTTACTATTTTAAAACCACATTACACTACAACCACCGAACTTTAAAAAAGTTACCACATTAAATTTTAAACGTATTTTCGTAATGACGTTATTATTTTTTTTACATGTTTCATCTTTTTATATATAGTTTCATATAATATTAATTAATGTTATTGTACTGGAAATTTGTGACCGAAACCGAAATCGCTATGAATAACTAGACTTTTAATTACGATGATTATTTGTGTTTTCTAAAAAAGGTTGGTTCCCCGCCGCAACGCGCGGGTGGGAACAACCTAGTTTAATGAAAATTATTTCATTACTTCCTTACCTTATTGGCTAACGGTGTAACAAATAATTAAAAAGTTTCCTAAAGAATTAATTACCACGACAAACAATTTACAAGTGGGTTGGATATTAATCACTATGAGTAAAGATTACAAACTTATGGATTAACTATCATGTACGTCTTGCCTTATTTACAAATAAACTATTTTTGTTATTCAACACGTGTACGGGAGTATAACTTGATTTAAGATAATAGAAGAGGTCGTAATTTTTTTTTGGGCGCTGACTACAGTGAATATAATCTTGCATAAACCAACTAATTACTTACATTCAATGTTATCAACATGAAACACATGACATGCATAGACATCATGAAACACATTACAATTCAACAAGTAAAACATGCATAGACGTAGTGGTGGACCAAGATGATTGTTATAAGAAATCCAATAAACCCGCTGCCTACACAAATTGGTACCTTACGTTATCTCTTTCACCCAAAAAAATAAATAAAAATAAAACAACAAATTAATACACACCAAACCAAATGGGGACTATTGTTTTGTACCCACCACCACTTATGGGCCACTTCATTTCAATGGTGGAGCTCGGAAAGGCCATCATCAAACACCATCCATCCTACACTATCACCGTCCTCTCCCTCACCAACTCTTTCTACACCGGCTCCGTCACCTCCTATGTCCGTCACATCTCCGCCACCGTCCCCGCCATCACCTTCCACCACCTCCCCGTTATCCCTCTTCCCGACCACAAATTTCACCCCTCCATGATGAGTTCCGTGACCGCTAATCTTATTTACCGTAGCAAGGACAACGTCGCAAACGCCCTCCGATCCATATCCCCGACCGCGGTAATTGCTGATATCTTTTGCACCTCCGCTATGGCTTCAGCTGCAAACCTCAACATTCCGATTTACTTCTTCATTGTTAGCGGGGCTTGTTCGGTGGTGGAATTTCTTTATTTCCCTACGCTTCATCAGAAATACCCCGTAAGTTTTAAAGATATGAATGAACTCGTCTACGAACCTGGGCTACCACCGATACCATCATCCGAAATGCAGGACACGATTCAAGATAGAAACTCCGAGGCGTATAAGGGGTATCTTGAACTCTCACGCCGCATGCTCAAATCAAACGGGATTATAGCAAACACGTTTGATTCGATGGAACCGAAACCGATTAAGGCAATTCGTGACGGGTTGTGTGTCCCGATCAGCCTACGCCCCCGCTGTATTGCGTCGGGCCGCTGCTTGCTGAAGGAAGGAACGATTCGCATGAGTGTTTGACGTGGCTCGATGGTCAACCTAAAGAGAGTGTTGTTTACTTGTGTTTTGGGAGTGAGAGGGAGTTTTCGAGTGATCAGTTAAAAGAGATTGCTAAGGGGTTAGAGCTGAGTGGACATAGGTTTTTGTGGGTGATACGGAGCCCATCAAATGAAAACAATGATGATTTGAATTTATTGTTGCCAAATGGGTTTTTGGAACGTACGAAAGATAGGGGTTTTGTGTTGAATACATGGGTCCCGCAAGTGCAAGTGCTGAATCACGAGTCAGTTGGTGGGTATGTGACACACTGTGGTTGGAACTCGGTGTTGGAAGCCACATGTGCTGGTGTGCCTATGATAGGGTGGCCGTTGATTGCGGATCAAAGGTTGAATAAGATTGTGATGGTTGAAGAAATGAAATTGGCTCTACCGATGGACCAGTCGGAGGACAGGAAGGTGACGGCCACAGAGGTAGAGAAGCGGGTTAGGCAGTTGATGGATTCGGAGGAAGGGAAGGTCGTTAGGGAGATGGTGAAGGCTAGGAGAGTGGATGCGGCGAGGGCACTTAGCGAATGCGGGTCTTCTCGAGTGGCGTTGAAAAGATTGGTCGAGTCATGGCAACCGACAACGACTCTCTAGTTACCATTAGTGTTCAATGTGTTAGACATGTATTGGGTCGTCTATCTTTTTTTTAATGGTTAAAATTTGCACCATGGAGATTAAACTCACGACCTCCTACTACCTAAAATTTTATTTAATTCACCAACACAACTACTACGCTCTTCCAAGTGGATATGTGGTGTCTATCTACATGGATTTCTCTACTTCCATTAAGTGTGGTAGAATAATGTCTGAACGTGTTATGTGTACTCGAATAATGTCTACAACTATATATTTGGTCTTGAATGTTTAATTAATACTGTGTTTTAATTATTTGCATGTTAGTTTATTTTTGTAAAAGTGTATTTTTCTCATTATGATTTTGGTTAACAAATTTAATCCTTTAGCCACTACTTTTACGGATTTAATTGCTTGTGCAATTTTTTGCTATAATAAGTGGTCTTTTGGGTTAGCGTCGTTACTTTTCTTTCTTTCTTTTTTTGCCGGTTAATTCATCTATATTCATCTTATATCTTAGCATGTGTAACTTCTTCATATACTACATGTATTAATTTATAACATTTGAATGAATAGTATTTTTTTTTGTGTTTTGTGATTTTTTTTATATATATATATTTTTTGTTTTACATAATGAACTTAAAAGAGTTATATTTTTCTATAAATTTTGTTTTAGGTTTTTATTACCAGATTTGGTCGTTTTAGTATGGTGTTTGCTTATCACATTTGGTCCCTCAGGTTTTTTTACCCTCTCGGCTTTTTAATACGTGTTGATATAAATTTGACTTTGTCTATGTTTTACCTCTCATCACATGAGTCACTTGGTGTTAAAAATTCGTATTTTTGTTTACATCGTTTTCGGGTTTTGGTGGCCGTTTAGTTTCTACTTAGCACGATTTTACTCTCCTGCTGGTAGCACGATTTTGCGACCTCGCCCGCAACGCGGGGTCTTATGACTAGTTCACATCAAATTTAAAGGATTTTAGGTACTTGCAAGTTCAAGCACGAGACATAACCAGGTAGCAACTTCTGAACAGTATCAAGATATTGATTTAAGTCTAGCTTATGATCACTCTCACATGTTTTAACTTCTTTTTGTGCACAAATAACAAATTAGGACCTTGAACTTAACCATTCAAACACTAATCAATTGTGTTTTACGAGGCTTTGTGAGTGACAGGTGTTAATATTCAAGAGAATTAGAGGTGGCATATGGCTATGATCTTCCTGCTTGTTAAGCGATCGAGATCAATTAACAAAGACTTGTTCTTGAGGGCTAATTAATCAAGAACAAATTACAATCGAAATGAGCATATGGAACATCAAAATCAGTCTCTAATGCTTAATGGGAACTGATTTTGCTAGTCTCCAATCAGTGGCAGGTACCTAGTCCTAGATAGTGGTGTTAGTAGCTAAATTCATTCTCTAATGGTTATTTGGGAACTCATTTCTGAGTCATCTTTTAGAATGGTTTAGCTACTAATTAAGTGGGCGATATGTGGCTCTTTTAGGGGGTCGGGGCGCCCATCACTCACACCCACTCATCACTCACAACATCCAATCACCATACGCCACGTCATTGAGCTTTATTCCATCACTAGTGATAGATTTTAGTGGAAATGTCCATCACTCACCACCCACTCATCACTCATCATCATCAAGGTCATCTTCATCACTCATCATCATCAACGGTCATCTTCATCTCCACGTTCGAACTTTTTGTATTGTTAACGCATGATCACGGCCACGCGTGGTCTCTTCCACACGTTATGGAATGCAGTGGCGACGGTGTATCACGCACCATCACTCGTGATGGTTCCTCCATAACGTGGCGCCCCGACCCCCTTAGATTGTGATGTCATGATATGTGGCCTTGTTGCAAGATATATGTGTTACTTTCAAGTTACTTGGGTCTGAAACATATAACGAATAAACTATTAGCATAAAACACTACTTGGATTCATTTAAGTTCATTACCAAGTGTATTGTTTTCGAAATCTTGAACCATGAAAAGAATGTAACATTTATTAATTTATAGCATTAAGAAATTGCCTGTGAGAAAGGCTTTCATCAGCTCATGAGGTAGTTTTTCAAGCTCGAGCTCGACTGGGGCTCACTTAATCTACATTAAATATGATTATTATTTTTTATAAGGTTATATATAACATACCAAATGATATTCAACAATCCAATATTTCTACTTACATCTATGCAAGTTACTCTGTTATAAGATGAACTTCAAAGCATGTAAACCTAGAAAAACAAATACTCATAAAGTTATCCCTGTTGACAGATGGACTCCAATTCTGGATGTCGTAGAAACCAAGAATATAGTAAGATGGAATCCTAAAGTGCCCAAATTCATGATGCTTAACCAATCTGATCAGGCCATTCATTGGCGTATCAGAATCCTAAATGAGTAGAAAACTTTTAAAGTTAAACAAAGGTTAAGGTGCGCAATGGTGCATCTGGATATAATAGTATCTGAGAGTTTGGAAAGATATTGGGTAGATGGATGCGGAATTGTTAAAATGTGGGGTGGACATAACCGAAAAACTAACGGTTAAGGTGGGCGGGTGCGTCTGGATATAATAGCAGCCGAGAGTTTGGAAAGATATTGGGTCAATGGATGCGGAATTGTTAATATGTGGGGTGGACATACCCGAAAAACTAACTAACGGTTAAGGTGGGCAATGGTGCGAATACAAGATTTTTGAGAGACCCATGGCTTGATACGTGATGAGGCAACGTCCGAGTCACCAGACCAAACACAACATACAATAGCACGAACACTATGCTCCGACTCCATAAGAACGTCCGGCCAAAAGGATCTTCTGTAACTAACTTTGGGCCCACATTTATAACCGCTTGATAGTGACTGGTCTGGCCATAACTACCCAGACCACGTCAGTAGTCCCACAAGTATAAATACTCCACTTAAAGCTCCAAAAAGGGTAATCAGGACTTTCTCTCTCTAAACTCTTCAACTCTCTCTCTCTCTGGCTTCACCTTTGTACTTCCCATACTTATTTTCATGTCTGAGCTTGGTCACAGAGAGGCTTCCCTCCCTGTTACAAGACTAATTGTGTGCGTTTCTTTCTATGATCTTATACATGTTGCAGATAATCATCCTGAGACTCATCTTCATCATAGTTCGACCTAATAATTCTTGAGACTTCAATGGTGCTATCCTCTTGGATTTACTATTATAAATTTACATTCAACATTTCTACGTTACGACATCATTTCTTCCATCTTTCGATGATCTCATGAAAGGGAGCACCACTTCTACGACAGTGTTCTCCACAGTTTCAGTGGGATCTTTGTTTCTCATGATACACAAATGGCACCACCTACCATTAGTTCGGTAGTCTCCGCCACAGTCAAAGCTCTTGTTCCTCAGTTATGCCAGAGTTTGATGACGTTTTTCTACAACGAAACGCAGATCTCCAACGACAGCTTAAGCAGCAGCAGCGTGATGAAGTGTTGCAGGGCTTGCCTGCGAACTTATTTAGAGGCTCTCATTCAGGCTCTAACTCAATCTCCATGGGAACTTTCTCCTCCGGACCCCTGTAAGTTCCATTATCACCACCTCCACTCCGTTAATATCTCGCAGGGTCTCACTCCCTCATATGTCAATCTCAGTGACGAACTAAATTGTCACACCCCAACCAATGGCGAAAACATCCTGGCGGGACGAAATAGATTGCAAAAGACTTCATAACGACTAAATGTGACAAGTATTTAATAAGTAAATTTTCATTTCATTTCTGACGGTTCAAGTACATGATTTGGAAACAAAGTACAACAATTATCGTATGACTAAACTAATAAACATGAATTAAAGTTTGGTGCATTTCTAGTCCTTCCGACTAGATTCTTTTCAAGGCTTCATGATCACAATCCTACAACACGTATTAAATTAACATGTCAACACATAAGGTATTGGTGAACATAAAAGTTTTTAGTGTACTAGCATATGTATAATAGAGTTTATCGAGATCCACATGACAATAACATATACTAAGGCATAACATAACATAACATAAGCTAGCATGCAATACCTACTTGTCAACCCAAATATTCCCACTAGGGTAATCTTGTCGTAGCAACGACAAGACCGTTTTGTTTGACTTAACAAGACCTCAAATATACGGGCGGTGCGTTAATCCTAGAGCGCTATACATGTTAAGGGAGGCTTGTACGAAGTTAATGACAAAGTATTTTGCAAGTAAATTTTCTAGCATGCATGTATTTCTAAGTATAAACGTAAAAAGAATGTATATTGGCTGCGATTGTATGAATAATGTGTTTACGTATAAGTGTTTGTGTGAGTTTTTATATGATATATATATATTGCACCCAAAAGTGTAAAAACGAAACAAAGGGGTCATGTATACTCACGGTTTTGCAAAGCTTTCCGATTAAACATGAGTTGACGATTTGATGAGATCGAGTGCCGAAGTTATTTTACATTGGGGAAAAGAAGGCTTTTGAGTATATGAAGTGTATGGAGAGTTCGGATTCAGAATTAAGTATAAAACGTATATGTTTGTGAAAATATATCATGTCGAAATACTCGTTTGGACACAAAGTTGTCATGTGTTTTCATGGGTCCTAACTTGCCGATTAGAATCAAAAACAAGAAGTTTAGAACAAAAGATAATAAAACCTAACCTGATGACGTCTAACCATAACCGGTTAGCATCAAGAATTCAGTTAATTTATATATTATATAATATAATATAATAATTAATCTAGTCCATATTGTCATGTAGTATCATGTAAGTCAAGCATGGAGGTATGATTAACCTCATTGTATGATTCACCAAAGCACAAAGTCACCAACTTAGTTAATGACCCGGTTGGTCATGAATAAATAAAAATACAACTAACTAGTCTTGCTAAGTAGCCAAATAAGAACAACCCGGGCGTGTCATACCCAACATGGCAAATGTTGGAGGGGAGGCAAGGTTATCTTACTTTGGTTCTTGGAAGCTACTTAGGTATTCTTGCCACTAGAACAAGTGAGGTAGTGGAACAAGTGATCGGAGTGTCGCGCCCCGGTCAAAGATAATACTTATATGCGGTAGTAAGGGGTCGATCCACGAAGAGTATGTGGTTTACGTATGGATTAATTTGATTATGAAGTTGTCACGTTTATGAAGCTTCCTTTTTTGATTGACTTAATTTGTTGGTTGGAAAAGGTGCCGGAGTTCACCAACAATGTTTATGAATGTGATTAATTACGATGATTGTTCAAACACAAGTAAACGCAATTGCAACTGATGATTTAAACAGTAATGAGAAAAAGGGTTCACACCTGGTTTCGGTAATTGCAATCCTCGGGTTTCTACAAGTTTTAGAATTGACTTAATTGGATAAATGATTAACAGATTTAGTGTACCGTGACTTAGGTGTCAATAATTATCAAACATTCATGAGAATGGACAAGAATACACTTTATAATCAACACAAGTAAATCCTAACCAAGATAACGCATAAGTGCACAAATTCATTTCACAAAGTCATAACTTTATCAGCGTTCGACAGTTTGCAAATTCAATTCAAATACACGACAATTATCAATGATGTTCTAATCAAAACACAATTTGTCATACAAGTAAAAACTAGCACAAATCAAAACCCTAGAATATGCAACTACCTACACCGGGGTGAAACCGAGGTGATTAGCCGCTCATGGTTGAAGGAACTTGATCACCGGAGGATGAAAGCTCGAGTCTTGACATCTGCAAACTTGGTAATGGAGATGGATGGTGATTAGTGTTTATGTTGGATGGTGGTGATGAATGGATGAAAGGATTGATGATGAAGATGATGGTGGTGATGTTAGGGTTATGATCAAACGAATGATTTGGATGGATTGGGATGATGGAAGATGATGATGGTGGGTGATTGTGGCTCCAAGAACTTGTTTTAAACTCCAATAACTCGTAACTCCCCAAGAATAGGTCAAAAACTATGTTTAAACCCGTCCTCCAAACTCTCAAAACAAAGATTCGCGATGCAAGAATTGGAGGCCCGTCGCCGACGGCCAGGAGTGGCGTCGGCGACGGCCTGTGCTTCTTCAGTTGTTGCTGACGCTTTAATCCGCTGTCTACGATGAACATTGGGCGACGGGGAAGAATCCACGGGGCGTCGCCGACGGTCCATAGTGGCGTCGGCGATGGTGCCCAGAAATATCACTTTCTGTTTTATTCGTTTCTTGGCTCCGGTTAATCCAGTTCGCGTCCTCGTGTTCCGTTTAGCTCCCGATTAGCTCCTTAAACTCCATAAGACCTGCGAAACACAAACCTCATTAACAGTAGGCTATCCGGAATTAAAAGTTACGTAAAAACATAGACTTATGTATAAACAAACGCCGGTTTTCGACCACGTATCACATCCCTACACTTGTCTTTTGCTTGTCCTCAAGCAAATCTGTTTTTCACTTTCACTTTGGTCGACGAAAAACACACTTCCCATTCTTGAGACGTAAGTTAAGGTCTCAAGTCATACCCGGTTCAAGATAGTTTGCAATTTCAAGTTATTTAACAACAATGGACTAATCACATAAAAAGGTTATTCAAGATTAACCCGCCTTCAAAACTCACAAGATATGCATATCCCTCACAATGTTCACTCTGCTCGGTTTACAATTTTGCTAATTTTTTTTAATGATGTATTAGAACTTTTGAAAGTATGCACTCAAAACCGAATAGAACACATACCCGCTTAAGCTTGCAACTTAACCATTCTCCACCACTGAACACGAATACTAAGCACAAGTCAAAAGGTCTTTAGAAGGTTGTAACGGGGCTAGGCTAAGGGCATGGAATATGATATTTTAAAGTGATTAAGGTGATGAAAATTTGATCTTTATTACAAAACAACTATCTACAAAACTAACTACAATTAACTACGAGGCAATGATCTTCGCCTTTTATTCAACAACTAAAACTCATATTTTTGTACTTTTCTCATATTCTTCATAACATTTTCTGATTTTTTTTACGAAACAACTTTACAAACACTAATCCTATGATCGAATTTTCATCACACGGGTTAAAAAGGCTTAAGGGATAAAGGCTAATTTGGTGATCAAATGAAAGGTTTAGGCTCAAATTTTGGCGACTAGGGGATAAATTTCAGGTAAGGGTAAGGAAATGGTGTAAAAGAAAAAGGTTTACCTAATGCCTTAATCATTCTCGTGCTTGTATTCGGTCCATGGTCTCAAACGTATCAAAAGATGCAAGTTCTACAATACACGAGTAATGGTCCACTCAACAAAGAAACATATGTATGCATAATGTATATAAGTGGCTCAAAACCTCATGTATAAAGGGTATGAAGTATCATATGCACAAATTACAAGTTCCTTAGGCGAATTATTCCCAAATAACCACCCATTAAATACCCTTCATGCTATTAACTTGAACTCAACCATGACGAAAGACCAAATGGGTCGTGCCATCCCTCGCTAACTTAGTTACTTGTGCTTCTTAGATCGCTCCAAACAAAGACATTTTTGAAAATTTTTTGAAATTTCCCCCCATCCCCACACTTGAAGTCAACATTGTCCTCAATGTGTAGTGTTTAAATGAACGGGTCAAAATCGAAAAACTTTTACTCTCCCCATCCCCATACTTGAGGTAAACATTGTCCTCAATGTGCAAGAATGGCTTTTTAAATCGCACAAGGGATGTGACACGACTAAACATTGTCCTCAATGTACAATTTACAATCCACTTATTGGCTAACTAAAAGATCAAAGTAAAAAGAAACGTATGCACCTGATTTTTCGAGCTCGTTCGTCATGTGCTCTTCATTCTTCAACAAAATGGCCGCCTCACGAACATGATGTACCTACAAAAATCTCAATCCTTGTGTAGAAGCATGCTTCTCACAACCATCAAAATTTGTTAGCAACCTAGTTCTACCATTTTTATGAACATTTACCAAGCCATACGTTAATTTACATTTGATTTGTGTGGAAAAATAGTTACAACAATAACAATCCTAACTCACTTTCGTAGGAATCACGGTTTCATTTAGCTTATGCAACAAGCCCTTTTAAACCTTCCGATAGCTCGGAAGGACGAGTAGGTCTCGTGAGGGTTATATAGGGAACACACCCACAACGTTCATTTAACTAGGAAAGCAATAAACACTATCTAATGAAGCTAAAAACAAAAACTACAACAACATAAAACATACCTCGCCTACCGCTGGTATCGCTCGTTTGGGTCTCTAGGCTGGTACGGGTTATATGGGAACCCGATGAAGGATGACATCACCTCCCTCCAATTGTCGAGTGGACCCGATTCCCCTTCAGGTGGTGGTGGTATCTACGGGGGGAGGAAGCTAGAGCCCGGTGCCTCGGGCCAATGGGGAGTTGGGTCGGAGGGACCTCGTGGTACGGGTAGATTTTGGAAATTAGTCCATGGCAAGTGCTTGCTATACGGCAAACCGGCCAACTAATCTCGCTGATGCCGTTCCTAATCATGAAGAGCCTTGTTATAAAGAATCGCTAGTTGTTGATCCGTGCCCATTGCCATCTAACGGCGATCCTCCAAGGCCTCTCGCTCCCTCCAGAAACGATCATGTTCGTCCTCCCATTCCTTCGTCGGGCATTCTCTTGAGCCCTTTGTTGCTCCATCAACTCCCATTGGGATTACTGTTGCGCTTGAAACAACTGTTGCTCTTCCCAATATTGTTCAACCTTGGCCCGATGGGCAGCTTCTTCATTCCAATTTGTTTGGTACTGCGCTTGGAAGCTTTACTCCCACTGGTGCCTTTGCTCATAGTCCCCACGGTTCTCCCCAATACCCACGGACACGTTGTCATAAACCCTTGTTGTCCCCGATTATAGTTAGTGTAATCCGGCCTACGCCGGGACACAACAACTTAAGCCACCTCATTTGAAACTTCCTGATGTCTCGGGCATACCTCCGTCTTGGTCCCCTTGGACCGACAGGCTCATCCTCAGCCTCTACGTCAAACATCTCCTCCTCTCTCGCACCCTCTTGAGCTGCACTAGGCTCCACAAACTGAAAGCTATGAGCTTGGTCATCCTCCACAGTGTACTGATGACCGAGAACCTTAACTTGGATCTTCCAATGCCGCTTTATGGAAGCAAAATAGATCTGATCGAGTGGTTTGGAAACCCACAATGAATTTGCCGGCAGCGCATTCTGCTGCAAAATCATAGCGCTTATCAACCGAAAATATGGTATCATCTTTCTTGTTCAAGATTCCCTCGTATCCCAAGTGTTCATCATGACAATTTGTCGCCATGACAACTTTGGCGACCCAAATAGTAAGGAGTATAACACCCGAAAATCCGGCACTCTCACTTTGCCTCGATCCCCAAACCGCACCATAACATTCTCGAGAGAGATACCTTGTAGAATTCTCCCTTCCAACGACAAATCGTTTCTAGATCCGACATACCTCCCAATCCTGGCAAAACCGCTACCAACATATCAGCGGGGTCGGCAGTGTTTGCTTTGTTATCCAAGAATTGATCGATGTTATAGTAATAATAGTCATCGACCCCCAAGGAATCAAATCGAGCAATAGAGTTCATATGCTCGAAAGACATCACCATTTGGTTCTTTTCGATATACCCCACCAATTGCCAAGTGTGAGGAGGCCCATCCTTATTTAAGAACCGTAAGGTCAATAACCACTCGCAGACTGCAGCCAAATAAACTCGTGAGGTGATATCCTCACACCAATCCAGAACAAGTTCCCATCCAATCCTCTCGAACTTTTGGGCAATCCCAATTGTCATAAATTCCTCCACATTGACGGTCCTTTCCGCGACACTTCTCTCCGGAATTGAAGTGGTGATCCCGAAACCATTTTCCACTTCCACATCTTGGCCTCCAACTTTTTATTATTATATCTTGACAAAGGTTTCTTCTTATTGTCATTCCATTGCGAAGCTGTTCGGCTATTTCTAAACTCTTCCCAATTCCAATCCTGTCGCTCCAACGGACCATCTCCTTCCTCAATGTTATTTAACTGCTCCCACTTCTTTTGAATATAGCCAGAACCTGATCCGGCTCCCGAAGAGGACCCTTCACCGAAGGTTTTGCTTCTCTTCCTACCAAACATGGCTACAATCACAAACAATGAGGAACAATTAGTATAACCCAAACTTCAAACACTTCAAACTTTGAACACAAACTATGATGTTGACAAAATTCTTGCTTTAGACATAAATTAGCTTGTTTAAACTTAAAAATTAGCAAACTTTATTATCTAGAGCTTAATTTTTATCATGTTTACTCTAAATCCATGTAAGTTCAACAAGATTCAACATCATATCTATGTTCAATCGCACAAACAACAAGTGTAATCACATCACTATGGTTGTTGCATGCTCAAAACCCACCCAAATCACATATTCAACCTCACAATCAAGCTATAACATCATGAATCGCAATAAAAACATACTCTTAAACAAAAAAAGTTTAAAATTTTCAGAAGAAATTGACTAACCATATGATAATCATGCTTAACTTTGAGTAAAAACCATACCTTTGATGTTGTTTAAGCAAGAAGAACTAGAAAAAGATGAAAAGCTTGAAGCTCGATGAACTTCTTCAAAAACCCGGAAATTCACGCCCAGGAATCTTGCAAACTAGCAAGAATTACTGAAAACAAAGTTGAGGGTTTTGTTCCTCTCGAAAATTTACTCAAGATAGGCTCAAGAATCAACTAATTTGGTGGAGAATTGAAGGAGTTATGGAAGAATGGAGATTAGGGTTCTTGAGAACTCTATTGAAGAAGATGAAGTGAGGAGTTGTGGTGGTGATGAATGCAGAAGTTTTTGTGGTGATTTAAAGTTTGGAATCAGATGTAGGGCCTAACGGGTCAAGTTTGTGGTTAAAACAAGGACCAGGTCGAGTTCGTGTGGCCAAAAATGGGTTTTCGTTCGAGAATTTGCGTTAAACAAAAATCAGCGTCGGTTGAAATTAGGAGACCCGTGGGCGACAGCCTGGCCCCCCTGTCGCCGACGCCACTTGGTTATGCTCGAAAGGGGTTACGCCCTATTCCACTGCCTACGACACTTTTCACCCGGCGGACACATATCCAAGCCCCGTCGGTGACGGCATCCCCATTTTCAATTTTTTTTTAAATTCGAACTTTTTACAAAAGGGGCCTAGTCTAATATAAATCCAAAAATTATTAAAAATCTTTTTGTGGAAGTTTTAGGTTTTTTTAAATAAACTAACTTATCATTTAACGATCCTACCACCCCCTAAATGATCGTGTATTGTCCCTAATAAACATAAACAAGTTTAAAAACATACCTCATGTCTTCAAGACTCATTTTTAGTTTCCGGAACTTCACACATCCACGAGAGTTATTAGATTGAAACAATAAGCACAAACAATTCTAAGACAATGTAATCAAACAATAAAAAAGATACAAAACTCTACAAAAATGTGTTACCGTCCTTCTCTTCAGTCGACCTCATACACCGGAACGGTTGCCAAGAAACGCACCAATTCCTTGCCATGTTCCATGCCTTCGTTACCATCAAGAAACGGTTTGAGTCTGTGACCATTCACCATTTGTCGCGACCCATCCCTTGGATCCTCGATCATAGCATCACCCAATTGTCCGACCCGGGTGATCACATAGGGTCCCATCCATTTACTCCGGAGCTTTCCGGGGAAAAACTTGAGTTTCGAGTTATGTAGCTATACCTTTTGCCCCACCTCGAACTCTTTCTTCTTCAGCTTGGCGTCGTGCGCTCTTTTCATTCCGTCCTTATATTTGGATGCGCATTCATAAGCCATTTCCCGTAGCTCCTCCAACTCACAAAGGTTGAGTTTTCTCTCCTTACCTGCATCATCATATTTGATATTAACTTCTTTAATCGTCCACAATGATCGATGCACTAATTCGACCGGTAAATGGCAGTTTTTACCATAAACTAGCCGGTAAGGTGTAGTGCCAATGGGTGTCTTATGTGCCGTCTGGTAGGCCCATAAAGCATCGTTCAATTTAATTGATCAATCCTTACGGTCTGTCCGTACGGTCTTTTGCAAGATTCCCTTGATTTACCGGTTTGACACCTCTACTTGCCCGCTGGTTTGCGAGTGATAGGGAGTAGCAATTCTATGGTCAATGCCGGAACATTTCAATAATTTGCCAAACCTAAAGTTTTTAAATGAGATCCTCCATCACTTATGATGACCCGAGGCATCCCAAACCTTGAAAATATGTGGGATTGGACAAAACTACAGACAACGGTGTGGTCATTTGTTTTGGTGGCTATTGCTTTGACCCATTTTGACACATAGTCAACGACCACCAAAATATACAAATTACCATAAGAATTGGGAAACGGGCCCATAAAGTCAATGCCCCACACATCAAAGACATCAACGATGAGGATTGGCTGCATGGGCATCTCGACTCTTTTTGAAATACCCCCTAATTTTTGGCACTCAACACAATTCTTTGCAAACTCAAATGCATCCTTAAATATAGTAGGCCAATAGAGGCCGCTATTCAACACTTTATGACCCATCTTTTGACCACTGAAGTGGCCACCACATGCAAACGAGTGTACATGTCTCAACACGCTAGGAATATCTTCATCTGCTACACATTTTCGGATTCTCTGATCCGCACACTCTCTCCATAGATCCGGTTCCTCTACCCGGTAATACTTGATTTGAGACAAAAAATGTTGTCTCCTCCGTCGATCCCAATGCTCCGGTAAATCACCTGTAACAAGGTAATTAACAATGTTAGCATACCATGGCAACTTAGATAAACTCAAAATATGCTCATCCAGGAACGACTCATTGATCTCTACAGATGTAGGATCCTCTTCAAAAACCACCCGGGACAAATGGTCGGCCACCACATTCTCACTTCCCTTTTTGTCTCGGATTTCCAAGTCAAATTCCTGCAACAACAAAACCCAACGGATTAGTCTAGGCTTAGCATCCTTCTTTTCCATGAGGTACCGTACGACACTATGATCCGAGTAGATACTCACTTTACTACCCAAATATTATCAAACGCATATACCACCGCAAAAAGCTCTTTTTCTGTTGTCGTGTAACTCAATTGTGCATCCGAAAGAGTCTTACTTGGATAGTACACCGCAATGGATTTCTTTTCAACCCTTTAACCCAAAACGGCCCCAACCGCAAAATCACTTGCGTCACACATAATTTCAAATGGAAGTGACCAGTCTGGTGATTGTAAAATCGGGGCTTCAACCAACTTTTGTTTCAATATGTTAAAGGCTTCCTTACATTTTTCATTGAACTCAAATGGGACATCCTTTAATAAAAGGTTACCTAAAGGTTTTGTAATATCACTAAATCCCTTAATAAACCTCCTATAAAAACCCGCGTGCCCCAGAAATGACATAATGCCTTTAACACTCGTGGGGTAGGGTAAAGTAGAAATAACCTTAACTTTTGCCCGGTGTACCTCTATCACACGACTCGACACCACGTGTCCCAACACTATCCCCTCTTGAACCATGAAATGGCACTTCTCCCAACTCAAAACCAAATTAGTTTTAACACATCTTTTTAGTACTTTTTCAAGTTGGTCTAGACAAGTTTCAAAAGATGACCCAAAAATGGAGAAATCATCCATGAAGATCTCCAAAGACTCCCCCACCATATCCGAAAAGATACTCATCATACACCTTTGAAAGGTGGCGGGGCGTTACATAATCCAAACGGCATTCGCCTAAATGCGAATGTGCCATATGGACACGTAAAGGTAGTCTTTTGTTGATCTTCCGGATGAATAACAATTTGATTGTACCCAGAATACCCATCCAAGAAACAATAAAATTTTTGTCTGGCCAATTTCTCCATAATTTGGTCGATGAATGGTAAGGGAAAATGGTCCTTGGAAGTAGTGTTATTCAACTTCCTATAATCTATACAAATGCGCCACCCGGTTACCGGCCGGGCAGCCACCTCCTCACCTGCGTCATTTTTGACAACTTGAATACCTTCCTTCTTGGGGACGGTTTGTGTAGGACTCACCCACTGGCTATCAGAGATGGGGTAAATGATACCCGCGTCAAGCCACTTTAACACTTCTTTCTTGACAACTTCCCGCATGTTTGGGTTCAACCTCCGTTGTGCATCACGGGTGGGTGTTACGGTGTCATCAGTGACGATCTTGTGCATCACTACCGATGGACTAATACCCTTCAGATCCGCGATGTCCGTCCAATACCCGCCCTATTGGTGACCAAATCTCCATCAACTTCTTCTCTTGTTCTTCGGCAAAATTCGAAGCAAATATGACCGGAAGCGTGTTTCCCTCTCCAACATAAGCGTACTTGAGGTGTTTGGGCAACACCTTCAACTCAACTTCCGGAGGTTCTACTAACGACGGCTTCAACTTTGTATCAATAGTCTCCGGTAAACTCTTCACTTGGTGCGTCCATGTCGGTTTTCCATCTTTAACCGCAAGCACCTCCAAACTTTTCACCTCTACGTCTATGCTCTTGTTCATCTCCACCTGTGACCTGTCAAACATAGAACACTCCTCCATTGTGTTCTACTCATCCACAACGGTGTCGCAGAGAGGTATACACTGGTTAATAACATCTGCCATATAGCATTCGTCATCAACTGAAGGATTCGTCAGTCCGGAAAAAACATGCAACCTCAACCTACGATTTCCAAATGTTATGTCAACCGTCCCCTTTTTACAATCAATTTTATCACCGTAGGTTGTTTGGTTGGGTCCATGGCCACATAATCAAGTACCAAAAAGTCCACCGGATAATAAAAATCCTCGACTTTCACTATCACATCGGAGACAATCCCACGAGGTAGTTTAGGGGTCAAGTCGGCTAACACCACAGTGGTATTTGCCGCTTGAAGGGGACCAAAATCGTATTGGTCATACAAACTTCCCGGTAGGATGCTCACGCTAGCACCAAGATCAAGGTTCGCCCGGTTGATTTTAAAATCGCCCACTTGGACCGAGATAAAGGGTGCGCCAGGATCTTGAAGCTTGGGTGGAAGGGCACCCGAAAGGATCGAACTCACATTTTCGGTTAAATTTAATTTCTTTGGAATTTATGAGTTCGTTTTTGGGTGCATAATTCTTTTATGTACTTAGCATAAGACGGAACTTGTTTGATTGCATCCAAAAGAGGTAAATTAATTTTTACTTGTTTGAAAACTTCTAACAACTCTTCTTGTTGTGGACCTCTTTTGTTTACAATCTTTTTAATGGGTCCCTTCAATGCTTCGGGATAAGGGGCGGTATTACCCTCCACACCCTTTTCCTTAGCAATGGGGATGGATGAGGTCACAACGGGTGTTTTTTTATCATTTTTAGCAACTTTTTCGTTTTGACCCGTTTGACCATCATCACTCTCTTCATAACTCACGCCTTCCAGCACCCCCTTCAACAAAATGATACGGTGAAGTTTTGACACCGTTATCAACGACTCAACCAGTACGTAAAGATATTTTATTAATGGGTACCTCTCGTGTGTTCTTGCTAGATGACCATTGATTTTCAGATTTACCGTGGTGTCACTTGGAAGTCTTCCTCTGCTTCCCTGCATTTCAGCCATTTCTTCTGCTAGTTGGCCCACTTGCTTCGCTAATGCTTCATGTGATTTGTCTCAAATCCCGTTCTCCTTCTTAGACTCTAGCATCATCGAAAGCATCGCATCCATTTTGGCATTCAAATCACTACCACCCCCATTTTGATTTCCCGTGCCACTTCCACCACCACCTTGGTTGTTGTAATTCCGTTGGTATCCTCCTTGATAATTATTATTGTCACGTCCTTGGTACCCTTGATTGTAATTACGTTGATAACCTCCTTGGTTACCCCCTTGACGGTTTTGGTAGGAAGCTTTGCCTTGGTTACCCGCATGAAAATTCGGGTTCAATTGGTTCTCGGCGTTCCCATAACGGAAATTAGGATGATTTCTCAGATCGGGATGCTAAGTATTTGAATTCATGTCGTTATTCTTGCGATCACCAAACACTTGATTTACTTCCTCGATGTTTTCGGCTTTTCCCATTTGACACTCACTGGTACGATGGTCAAGTCCCCCACACCCATCGCAACCCGCGAACTGCACCACATTCACATCTCTCTTTTTCATGCGTGCTAATTCCCGCTCCAAGGTAGAAATCCGATCCATAGAACTAGAATCGAGATCGGGGAGTGATCGAGAAATAGGATGTTTCTTAGCCCGATCGGCCGACTCTTTGGCCTATGATCTCTTTGCCATTCTTTCGAGGAATTCCCAATCGTCATCCTAATGATTGCTTAGTAGCGTCCCATTACTCATTGACTCAAGGTGATTCCACGTTTCTCCCTCCAAACCTCTTACAAAACACTTAACCAATTCCCATTTCTTGATTTGATGATGAGGACACTTTCGGATCAATTCTTTATACCTCATGAACGCTTCATGTAACAGTTCACCCGAGAGTTGTTTAAACGCTCTAATCTCATCACGCGCATAATCAGTCTTTGCCATCGAGTAATACTCATCAAGGAAGGCTTGTTGCATCTCCACCCAAGTGTGAATGCTATTAGTGGGCAATGTCAAGAACCACTGCTTAGCCTTGTCCTTTAATGAGAATTGGAAAAGACATAGACGAACCTCATCTTGGGTAAAATGACCACCCCCCAATAGTGCTACAAATAGCCGAGAACTCTGCTAGATGTGTGTATGCTCGTCATTCGATCGCCCATTGAAGTGAGGAAGGATGTTAATGTAGTTTGGTTTGCAATCGAAGGCTACTCTTCCCCGTGGTGGTGGTACAATCGAAGAATCATTCTCCGATATCATCGGTCGAAACCGACCATCAACCCCTTGTGGTGGACGTTGGTTGTTGCGGTTGTTATTTCTCGGTGGGCCATTCACTTCTTGGTTAATCGGTCGCCCACGATTTACTCGTCGGTTTTGTGGTTGATTTGCCATACCCACAAACTCAGGAATCCGTATGTTGTTATTATTTTGATTGTTGTTCGGATTCCTTCGATTGTTGTTCCGGGGTTGGCGATTGTTATGGTAACCCACATCTTGGTTGTACCCACCATCGTATTCATTCCCATAACCATACCCGTCGTCCCACTCTTCATTCCCATTGTTGATGTTGGCATTTTGATACCCATCTTCATGGTTGAAACCCCTACCGTTGTAGAAGTTCACATCATTATCATTTTACCCAAAACCATATTCCCTCTCATCTTTTGATTGCCATGTGTTTACGCTGAACCGAACCGGTGACCGGTAACTTGGAACACTAAATCTAGCATCATCCGGAATGTTGTTCCTTAACTCGTCGTAATTTGGTTCATATTGATCTGCATTGTTTGGGTTTACCCCTTCGAACTCTGGTTGATTAAAATTTTGCTCGGGACCCAAATTTTAGTTGCAGTTACGGTTGTTAAGGTTAGGTGGATGGTTTTGGTTTTGAGGTTCATTTTGTCGAAGTGGGTTGGCCGGTGGGCGGTTGTTACGGTTCTGAGGGTTTGGGTTTTGTTGGTCCATTGGAAGACGGTGTGGATGGTGAGTTTTGGGTGTTTTGGTTAGGGGCAAGTGTTGCCTCTAACCGGCTTGCTAAATTCCTTCTTGCCACTCGCTCGATTTTCGGTTCGTAAACTAATGGTGACGTTCACCCGGAATTCCGTGTACGCATGCACTACCTGTAACCTACACAAGTAACACACCCCGCGTAACACAAAAGCAAATAAACTGAAAGAAGCAAGCAATTAAACAGATAATCACGAAATCAAGCAAAAAAATTCCAAACACAAAGCGCACTAACTCCCCGGCAACGTCGCCAAAATTTGATCGGAGTGTCGCGCCCCGGTCAAAGATAATACTTATATGCCCAAATTACCCTTAACAAATGCGTTAGTGGTAGTATGGGGTCGATCCACAAAGAGTATGTGGTTTTCGTATGGATTAATTTGATTATGAAGTTGTCACGTTTATGAAGCTTGCTATTTTGATTGACTTAATTTGTTGGTTGGAAAAGGTGCTGGAGTTCACCGACAATGTTTATGAATGTGATTAATTACTACGATTGTTCAAACACAAGTAAACGCAATTGAAAATGATGATTTAAACAGTAATGAGAAAAAGGGTTCACACCCGGTTTCCATAATTGCAATCCTCGGGTTTCTACAAGTTTTAGAATTGACCTAATTGGATAAATGATTAACAGATTTAGTGTACCATGACTTAGGTGTCAATAATTATCAACATTCATGAGAATGGACAAGAATACACTTTATAATCAACACAAGTAAATCCTAACAAAGATAACGCATAAGTGCACATATTCATTTCACAAAGTCGTAACTTTATCATCGTTCAACAGTTTGCAAATTCAATTCAAATACACGACAATTATCAAAGATGTTCTAATCAAAACACAATTTGTCACACAAGTCAAAACTAGCACAAATCAAAACCCTAGAATTAACAACTACCTACACCGGGGTGAAATCGAGGTGATTAGCCGCTCATGGTTGAAGGAACTTGATCACCGGATGATGAAAACTCGAGTCCTGATATCTTGAAACTTGGTAATGGAGATGGATGGTGATTAGGGTTTATGTTGGATGGTGGTGATGAATGGATGAAAGGTTGATGATGAAGATGATGGTGGTGATGTTAGGGTTATGATCAAACGAATGATTTGGATGGATTGGGATGATGGAAGATGATGATGGTGGGTGATTGTGGCTCTAAGAACTTGTTTTAAACTCCAATAACTCGTAACTCCCCAAGAATAGGTCAAAAACTATGTTTAAACCCGTCATCCAAACTCTCAAAACACAAATTCGTGATGCAAGAATTGGAGGCCCATCGCCGACGGCCAGGAGTGGCGTCGGCGACGGCCTGTGCTTCTTCAGCTGTTGTCGATGCTTTAATCCGCTCTAGGATGAACATTGGGCGACAGGGAAGAATCTACAGGGCATCGCCAACGGTCCATAGTGGCGTCGGCGATGGTGCCCGGAAACATCACTTTCTGTTTTATTCTTTTCTTGGCTCCGGTTGCTCTAGTTCACGTCCCGATGCTCCGTTTAGCTCCCGATTAGCTCCTTAAACTCCATAAGACCTGCGAAACACAAACCTCATTAACAGTAGGCTATCCGGAATTAAAAGTTACGTAAAAGCATAGACTTAGGCATAAACAAATGCCGGTTTTCTACCACGTATAAACAAGTCTGGAGAGCCAAGGCTTCCATGGTTCACACTTACACATACACAAGTCTTCCAACATTGAAGATTGGAAGCTTGGATGGTTTCAACAATTAAAACATTTTGGGCAGAATTTTAAAGGTATTTTAAGATTGCTTCTTGGAGGAAATCAACCACAACTCAAACCCACAACTATGAGCATAGTTGGGAGCTTGGTGGGTACAAGATTACACCAAGTTTCAATCAATATATACAAGAAATTAGTATAAAAATCAAAGCAAAATGTTAAGTATGCTTTGGACTTCATATATGATGAGGTTCCACCTTAATTTGCCATGGAAAACTTGCGGAAACCTTCCTAGAGGTCATCCAAGTAGTTTAGAAGAAGACAGCATGAAGAAATAAGAAGAAAAGTGAGTGAAAACTCATTTAGAATGCTTGGAACTTTCTGCCAAGACTTGAGAAATTAGAGGAGATTAGAGAGCTTGAGAGAGATTTAGAAGAGTGGAAAGTGTTTAGGAGGTGGTAAGGGATGCATTTATAGTTAGGATTAGGGTTTGGGTGTCAAATGAGGTGGTTGGGGGTTGAAAGGAGGAAATGGAGCCAAAATTCGGTGTTTTAAAGGTTCTGCCATACCTAGTCATTTTGCGCGGCCGAGCGAATCAAGGTGCACAGTCGTGCGGATCACAGTATGCATGACCGTGCACCTCAGTTGCATGGTCGTGTATCACCTGCAGAATTACCAAACTTTCTAAAATTTGCAGTTTGACCCCCAGAGTTTGATAATTCCATTATTTTATGCTAGAAACTCATAATTAAGCATGTTTTTAGGTATTCCAAGTTTATCAAGGTAGTGTATGAGTATAATGCATGTATAATTGATAACTTCAAGTGTTTCATGTCACAACCCAACCGATGAAGGAAACATCGAAGCGGGACGAAATAGATTGCTCATTGCTCACAACGCTAGTGGTGACGATAATTTTGAGCCTTTTTTGGTGAATTTGCAGGTCTGGATTGATAACTTAAAGAGATTTTGTTCATAACAGAAAGAGATTTTGTTCATAACAGAAAGTTTTGAGCCTTTTTTGTTGAATTTGCAGGTCTGGATTCTCTAAGTAATTAGAAAGAAGAATCAAGCAAAAAGACCATGTATGGAAGAAGTTATGCTCACTTTAGCAAAGATTGATGAATCTGCCAATGTTACTGAGAATTCAGCAGATTAAGGTTGTTTGAGAGAGATTAGCGAGTGATGAAAGTGTAAAAATGCTTGGAGAATGCTTGGGTTTTATAGGGGAAAGATTAGGGTTTGTTGGGAGGTGAGTAATGGAGGTTTAAGGCCATTGGGTGAGGTTTAGATGTGTGGATTCGTGCATAACCTGCGGCTGATTCCAACTACTGCCCGCCAGACCCCCTTACGGACTGTAAGGGGGGAAACATACGATCCGCAAGGTCCAGCTGAAAACAATATTTTTTATTTTTTTTTATTTTGTTGATTGGGGCCTTGTCTAGTTGTCACATATTAATGGTTTTAAGTTTATTTTAGGGCCTTAAAGCATATGAGGCATGAACCAATGATTGTATAAGTATAAAACGATTATGATTAAGTATAAACATCATGTATAAGTTTCGTATGACGTATGAGCGTCACGTATTTGCAAGTTTGTCAACGTTTCCAAGTATCAAGTATCACATGCATGAATATATGAATATGGATAACAGGATTTGAATAAAATTACAAGTTTTCATTATGATTCATGTCTCGGATTACAACGAAGAACCAATACAAGGTTACAAAGTTTCCAAAAAATAGAATTGCAACACGAGCTTTTAAATATGGAAAGTATGAAAAAGCAGGGCGTTACAGTCTCCCCTCATTTAGGAAATTTCGTCCCGAAATTTAGGAAGATGCAATGTAGAGATGTGGATACTTAGTCTTCATATCACTCTCGAGTTCCCAAGTAAACTCAATGCCACGCTTTCCTTCCCATTGAACCTTGACGATAGGGATTCGACTGCGCCGTAATTGCATGATTCCTTGGTCCATGATTTCGACTGATTTTTCCACAAAATGCAATGTTTCATTGATTTGAAGATCTTCGAGTGGAACTTGAAGTCCTTCAGCTAAGCATTTCTTCAAGTTTGAAACGTGGAAGACTAGGTGAACATTGTTGAGCTCTTCGGGTAGGTCCAGTCGATACGCAACCTTGTCAATCCTTTCGAGAATCTTGAAAGGACCTACGTAGCGAGGTGCGAGTTTTCCTTTCTTACCAAATCGAATAACACCCTTCCATGAGGATACCTTGAGAAGTACGTTATCACCTACATTGAATTCCAAAGGTTTGCGTCTTTTGTCAGCATAACTCTTTTGTCGGCTTCGGGCTTTGAGGAGATTATCACGAATTTGTAGGATCTTGTCTGTTTTCTCTTGTATTAGTTCGGGACCAATGATTTGAGAGTCTCTGATCTCGTGCCAACAAATCGGCGAACAATACTTACGACCATACAATGCTTCAAATGGTGCCATTTGAATACTAGCGTGATAACTGTTATTGTACGAGAATTCTACCAAGGGTAAGTGCGAATGCCAGTTGCCGCCAAAATCGATTACGCATGAGCAAAGAATATCCTCGAGAGTTTAGATATTGCGCTCGGTTTGACCATCAGATTGAGGGTGAAAAGTGGTGCTAAGATTAAGATGAGTGCCAAGGGCGGATTGAAATGTTTGCCAAAGGAGAGAGGTGAAACGAGCATCTCAGTCGGAAATGATGTCAATGGGGGTACCATGACTACTAATGATTTCATCCATGTAGATACGAGCCAATTTCTCGACTTTGTAATCTTCACGAATGGCGAGGAAGTGAGCGGATTTGGTCAATCGATCAATGATGACCCAGATGCTATCGTGACCAGACGAAGTGCGAGGAAGTTTAGTAATGAATCCATAGCAATACTTTACCATTTCCAGATAGGAATTTCTGGTTGTTCGAATAAGCTAGAGGGGCGTTGATGTTCAGCTTTAACTTTGGAGCAAGAAAGACACTTCGAGACTTAAAGAGCGATCTCCTTCTTCAACCCTAGCCACCAATAGGATGTACGAATATCATGGTACATTTTGTCAGCGCTAGGATGAATGGAGTATCGGGATTTGTGGGCTTCATCCATCAAGGTGTTTCAGAGATTGGCACATTCAGGAATCAAAATGTGACTATTGTAGTAGAGAATACCATCAGGTTTAGCTTGGAGTGGGTTTTCGACTCCACAATTCAACTCGTTATCGAGGTTACCCTCGTTAATGACTGAGAATTGCGCATGGTGAATCAGCTCGTGAAATTTTACCATGGTTTGGTAACAACGAATACTCTTTACATGATTTTTACGACTAAGTGTATCGGCTACAACATTCGCTTTACCAGGTGGTAGCGAATATCACAGTCGTAGTCGTTTAACAATTCTACCCAACGACGTTGACGCATGTGGAGTTCCTTTTGATCAAAGATATGTTGAAGGCTCTTGTGGTCCGTGAAGACCGTACACTTAGTACCATAAAGGTAGTGCCACCAAATCTTTAATGCAAAAAAAACTGTACCAAGTTCAAGGTCGTGCGTAATATAGTTTTTTCTCATGGATTTTGAGTTGTCTTGACGCGTAAGCCATAACCTGGTCCTGTTGCATAAGAACGCAACCAAGACCTTGGTTTGACGCATTGCAATACACGATGAAATCGTCGTTTCCATCGGGAAGCGTAAGGATAGGAGCATTACAAAGTATGTCCTTGAGGGTTTGAAAAGACTCTTCTTGTTTGGGACCCCAAACAAAAGGTTTATCCTTTTGAGTCAAAGACGTAGTGGGACAGCGATCTTGGAAAAGTTCAAGATGAAGCGACGATAGTACCCAGCTAGGCCAAGAAATGAACGAATTTTAGAAGGAGACTTAGGTGCAATCCAACTCTTAACAGCTTCTATCTTTGCGGGGTCAACGTGTATACCGAGTTCATTGACAGTGTGACCAGGGAATTAAACCTCTTTTAGCCAAAATTTACCCTTGGAGAATTTGGCGTAAAGACATTCAGTACGCAAGAGCTGAAGAATGAGATGCAAATGTCGCCCGTGCTCTTCTTTCGTTTTGGAGTAGATGAGGATATCGTCAGTGAAGACAATTACGAAGCGATCGAGGAAAGGTTTACATACGCGGGTCATGAGATCCATGAATACTGCAGGCGCATTGGTCAAGCCAAAAGGCATGACCACGAACTCATAGTGTCCATAACGGGTGCGAAAAGCGGTTTTTGGTACATCTTCTTCGAGAACTCGAAGTTGATGATAGCCAGAACGAAGATCGATTTTCGAAAAACAGGTCGCACCTTGAAGTTGATCGAAGAGATCGTCAATATGAGGAAGAGGATATCGGTTTTTGACAGTAAGCTTGTTGAGCACACGATAGTCAAAGCACATCCAAAAAGATCCATCTTTCTTTTTGACAAACAAAATGGGAGCGCCCCAAGGAGAAGTACTAGGGCGTATAAAGCCTTTATCAAGAAGCTCTTGAAGCTGGCTTGATAGCTCTTGCATTTCCGAGGGAGCTAGACGATAAGGAGCCTTTGCAACCGGAGTTGCACCAGGAATGATATCAATACGAAAGTTAACAGATCGAGGAGGAGGAGGACCAGGAAGATCCTTTCAGAAGATATAGGGAAAATCGCAAACTAAAGGCACGTCACTTAGCTCGGACCCTTGTCTTTATTTTCCACAATGTGGGTAAGAAAAGCAAAGTATTCCTTACGTAAGTATTTGTTCGCTTGGATATACGACATGAGCTTAAGGCCTTTAGAGGGTTTCTCTCCATAGACGTGCAAGGAATCACCATTTGGAAGAGGAAACTGATGAATTTCTCGGAATAAACAACTTCAGCAAGAACTCGCCTAAGCCAATCCATGCCTACTATGATATCGAAGCTTCCCAATTGCATGGGTATGAGGTCAATCGAGAACGTATGATCGTCGAGATTCAAGGAACAATTAGAAAGGACAGAATCAACAGTGACGGACTTTCCGTTAGCGATTCGACTGCGAGCGGATTGGGCAACTTAGAAAGTACGCACTTAAGCAAGGGTTCAAATTCAACTGACACAAAACTTCTATATGCGCCAGTATCAAAAAGACAAGAAGCATAGACATGGTTTACAAGAAACGTATCAGATATAACGACGTTCGCGTTCTGTGCCTGAGCAGCAGTGAGGGCGAAAGCTCAGCCTCGAGCTGGTTAAGGCTGTTGTTGTTGTTGCGTTGCTGGTTGGTGGTGCGCTGGGGGCAAATGTTGGCGAAATGGTTAGGGTCGCCACTCTTGTAACCAGGAGCAACTTGAGGTTGAGGTTGAGGTTGGTTAGGGGCAAGGTTTGGGATGATGGCATGAGGTTGATGGTTTTCGGGTTAAGGGATGTTTCGGCAACGATTAGCGAAATGCCCTAACCTATGACATTGGGCGCACTTGCGGCATGGAGCGTTGGTAAGGTTATGGAAGGTACAGTTAGCACACTGGGTGTGAGATCTAGTGTAGCATCGTTTTGGTTGCTCGGGGTTGGCAGGGGTAATGGTTGCTACCGTTTGGATGGGTTGAGGGTTTGGCGTAGTAACAACCACACAATTTTGACTAGAAGCCCACCGCTTCTTGTTCTTGGTGGTGTTGTTTCGTGGGGGTTTGGATGAGGGTTCAACAGTGGCGGTGGTATCGGCTGCATTCTTCGTAGAGACATTGTCGTAGGCCCCATGAAGAAAACAGTTGTCGTTAAACTCTATAGCGATACTGTATGTGTACTCAATGGTTTTAAGACTGGTTGAGGCTACATGGTTGACCAGGACGGGTGCGAGGCAACGAATAAACTTGCTATTACCTTGGGAACAGTATCGACCTGTCCAGGAGAGAGGATACTAAGTTGTTTGAAGCGCGTGACCAGTCCTTCTGCATCGGGTGAGATTCCAAAACTCGTTCTCCAACTTTTGGGTCTCGTGTAGGGGGCAGAAATGGTCCTTCATGAGCTGCTTAAGCTCGTCCCAAGGTAAAGCGTGGGCTAATTCATTACCACGTTTGTTCCTTTCGGTGGTCCACTATTCGAGGGCTCTCTGACGAATGACCCCCGTGGCGTTTAGGGTTCGGAGTTCGTCGGGGAAACCACTTTGCAGGAAGGTAAGCTCGATCATATCGAACCAATTCATCATGGATGTAGCTCCATCCTCGCCGGTAAATTCCAGAGGCTTACAGGCCATGAATTGTTTGAATTGGAACGATGATTTAGGTGTTTCCACCTTGGAATCGACATTGGATTTGGGGGTATCATGGAGGGTTTGAATCTGGCTAACGATGTCGAGGATAATTTTAGCCATCTGCTCGGCCATCTGCTCAGCAACTAAACCTACGAGTTCCTGCTTTGATATAGAGTCCCCATTGTTGTTAGAACCCTTGTTGGAACCCTTGGATTTCTTTGATGAACTTGGAGAAGACGTCTAGGGTTGAAATAGAAAGGACAAGGATGAGACTTGATCATAATGTAAAAATGAGTTTTGCATGTATAAGCATGTGTATGTTCATGTATGTTGCATGTATTTGACGAGTATTCAACAAGTATAATCACGTATGAATGCGTATAAAGAGTATAAATTTAGTTTGTTCACGAGGATTATTAGTGGTTTTGATTGCGAGAGACGTGTGAATTGTGTAACGGTTTCGAAATGAACAAGGTATCAAATATAAAATCACATAACAATTGAGATAACATAAAAGATTGGCTCAATAAAACATAGGATTGTTTCGGGTAGAGAAACGTCGACTATTCCAAAGTGATTCGTAAGATCTTTCGAGTTAAGGAACATGCTTTGGCCTAATAGGTAAAATACTCTCGCCGAGAAGCGATTAATGGTATTTTACCCTTCCAGTTACTTCATGTCCCTAGTTGATTGAAAATTCGAAACTTGGCGAGATTGAAAATCAAGGATCGGGACTAGTTGGCAAGGTGCGGGTTTCACCCCTAACTTGACAACATCGTACCCTAAATGTGGTTGGTACTCGTCGGGTCAAAATTAATTTCGACACTTTGAAGAGAGTCTACCAGAGTTTGAATGGGAAGTCTTCCATCAAGATGTGGATGTCAATCCTAACTAGATGGTGTAACTTCGTGAAAAATTGAATACGCAGAATGAGTGATTTCACCAAAAAATTGTAAGCCATTGGGCCTATCTTGGTGCAAATCGCCTCGTTTGCATCATGAGTGTCTTCAACTCTTCAAAGTGTTGTGTAAACGTCTTAGGAAAGACGTTATGTAAGTATTAAGACCAAAAGAAAGGAAGGAGCAATGTAGGAAGAATAACGTTTTAAGCATGATAAAAGAATGGTAAAAAATGGGACACTTAAACTATAGACTAGGTCGAACATAGGAATTCTACCTAATTCCCTATAGTTATGGCTCTGATACCAATCTATCACACCCCAACCGATGGCGGAAACATCAAGGCGGGACGAAATAGATTGCTCATTGCTCACAATGCTAATGGTGACGATAATTAATTAAATTCAATTTTCATTTCATAAATAAATTGTCATTACAATACATGGAAATTTCAAATAACAACAATAACAAAGACAAAATTGATACAACATAAATAAACCTAAAACTTCTATGTGTGTATCTAGCATCAACGCCATTTCAATTTCATAGCATCATCCTTCTCAACCTGTAACATGTTTAAAATAAAGTTCAATGCAAAAGCAAAGACGAGTACACAAGTTTAAGTATAAGCATAAGGTTAAAAACAAATCCACATGGAAACTAAGTTTATACAAGAGCATTATACATGACATGCAATATTTCTTATCAACCCTCTTGCATACGCAAAATAAAGATAATTTAACATGACCTCTTGTTCACGGGTGGTGCGTTACTCCTATAGTGCTATACATGTCAAATGGAGGCTTAAGATAAGCTAATGACTATGGTATTACATAAGAATGGTCCAAATATAAGCAGTAACGTATCAAAGTATTCATGTATATTGGATTGTTCTGTGCATTGCATAAAGTATAAGTTTAGTGATTTTTGTATAAGGCAAACATGTTAAACCCAAAGTGATATAAAAGAAAATGGGTCGAGTGTACTCACGGTTTTGCAAGTTTTCAAACTTGTTGAATCCGTGAAGAGTTGTTTGATTGCGGAAGGAACACTGAGTTATCCTACAAAAGTAAAAACGTGGGGGTGAGCATTGGATGTTGATGGAAGATTTGGGATTTGGATTAAAGCATAACAAAATAACGTATACGAAAAGACTCACTAAGGTCTAGCACTCATTTTGACACTATGAGAACCCATTAGGGTTTATGTGATTTCATAGGTTATAACACCTATTAGAATCGTAACGAGGAACTAAACACTTTGGTGATTAAACTTAGTAACTTGACATATGATTATTTAGTCATTATCAAGGTTTCGGTTTTTAAGTATATTATATAGTCCATATATATTTATCATAAGTCTAACTAACAATAATATCATGGAAGTCATGTAGGAGGTAGGTGGTATAACCATCCATTTAGGAACCTCATGTAAGTCCACCACTACAAAAGTTGTCATAGACAACAAGGATGGACAAGAACAAGGATAATGAAGGAAACGAAATTACATATTATCACTACACTAAGTAGCCAAGTAATCTACAACCCTGTGAGCCGACGTCGACACAAGTCGAAGGCTAGACGGGGTTGTGTTACTTTCAATCTAGCAAGCTACTTAGAATGTAGATGAGAAATCATCAAGTGATGTGTGGACTTGGATGTAGGATTGCCCAAGCTAACCTTGTAGTCACACTATCTTCAAGTTCAAGACTTGGCATCACTTGTGAGCTTAAAGCTCATGTAAAACAGGAAGTTTTGAGTGTTAAAACACCCCATATTTCATGTAGGACAATCTTGGTTAGGCTCACTAACCATAAAATTGATTAGGAGCATAAGAACACAAGTTTGTTTGAGGTAAAACACAAGTTTAAGGAGATTTTATTCATAACAGAAACTTTGGAGCCTTTTTGGTAAATTTTCAGGTCTGGATTCTCCAAGGAGAATCCGTGGAATCAAACCTAAGGTTTATCCAAGTAATTAGAAAGAAGAATCAAGCAAAAAGACCATGTATGGAAGAAGTTATGCTCCCTTTGGCAAAGATTGATGAATCTGCCAATGTTCTTGAGAATTCAGCAGATTAAGGTTGTTTGAGAGAGATTAGCGAGTGATGAAAGTGTAAAAACGCTTGGAGAATGCTTAGGTTTTATAGGGGAAAGATTAGGGTTTGTTGCGAGGGGATTAATGGACGTTTAAGGCCATTGGGTGAGGTTTAGATAAGTGAATTAGTGCATAACCCGCGGCTGATTCAAACTGCTGCCCGCCAGACCCTCTTACGGACCGTAAGGGGGGAAAATGTATGGTGCGTGTAACACCTTGTGCTTTTAGTCCAACTAAATTCTGACATGTGTCCCGGTAATCCTCGTGTGCTGTATCGTAAAGTAGGAGGGACCAAAGTCGTTGAAATAACAAATTATAACCTCGTATTGTGATTAATGAATGTTGAGGGACTTAAAATAAAAATTTGGAAATTTTCATGTTCAGGAGACCCCTTGCGGACCGCAAGGCGCAAGACATACGGTCCGCAAGGCCATCAAATTCTATGGGCGCCTAAGGTCCTTACGGACCGCAAGGCAAAACCCTTATGTCCGCAAGGACCTGCCAGCGAGCAGAAAATGGCATAACTCATTCTGCCACCTTTTGTCATTTTTGTCACCTTTCTTGCATGCTTGCCATGACTTGGGACACTTGTTAGCACCCACCAACACCTGGCAATCCTCCTGGAATCCTCCATAGCTTCTTAGATGACATTTTGGTGAGTTGCAACAAACCTTCATGCACTTTAACTCACTAAATTCATCAAGAGAAGCTCCTGGCCATCTTCAAGCATTCCTCTGTAGTCCTAGCATCATCTTGACCTTATGTAAGTGTTCAAATTCGTGCTAAGTCCTTTATATTAAGATTTAAGCCTATGTCAAAGTCCCGTCGTAAAAACGCCTTGACTTTGATCTAGGACCATGATGGTCCAGGCATTGATCATAACGAAAGTGGCTACGTGATTGTAATAGGTAGGTGTTAATCCCTCAAGAGGGCACCTTCTGATTACCACGAATTCATGACCAATTGACGAGTCAATGTAAAAGTCAACGAAAGTCAAACTGGCCAGATTTAATAAAAATGCATAACTAAGTATATAGATGTTATAAAATATGTTTTGAAGCATAAACAACATAAAATTAAGTATTGAAACATGTATAAACTGATTTGACCCGTCGAGCTTCGGTCTAGAGTCGGTTTGGCAAAAGAAAGTCGCAAGAATTGACTTCTGCTTTGACTTTCAAATCTGACCCGATATAGAAACTTAGACTACTGACCTTAACTGGATTTTAGGACCATATTATAGTGTAGAATGACCTCTTAAAGTTATACTACATGGTCCCTTTATAATCTGCGTTTTATACAACTTTCGGCTTAATTGCCTAAACTTTCCAAAAAGATCATTTTGGTATAAATCAAGGTTTTAAACACTAAACACCATACAAATGAGTTATGGACTGATTTGTAAAATTTATTAAGTTATTTTGATGTCAAGAATCTGACCATAAACTGAATTTTTATCGAATATGATTTATAAAGCATTAAAAGGACTAAAATGCCCTTTTCGGCATTTTAGAAAGTTAAACATAATTTCTTCCATGAAATCTGTTATATACTGATGTAATATCATAAGTGGGGTATGTTGGGATGTTAAAACAGTATATAACCTGAGTTGATGCTATAGATTCGTAAAATTCATTTGCAAAAATGTCGTTAAATGACTAAACTACCCTTTTACGACAAATTGGTTTTAATTAGACTTTTTGGGCACAAAATCTTATACCTACTAATGTAAATGTTAAATAACATATTTTGATAATTTAATAAACCTCAATTTACATTAAAACTCGAATTAAGCGGCATTTATTGATTTATCGCACTTTCAGCACATAGTATGGTTTAAAACCATAACTATGAGCTAAAACTTAATACCTACTGATTTATAAACTCATTTTCAATATTTTTACATTAAGTACAAGTCCCAAACTCGGAATCCCAATTATGACTTCAAAGCTATGTGTGAAATTACCAAAATGCCCTTAAGGGACATAGTTTGGTTTAAAACTATCAAAAACACACAGACTTGATATCCTACTGATATAACATCACAAAATATATGTTTTTACTGAATAATTATGATCTTGAAATCAGTTATGTTTTAAAACCCTTTATAAGCTTTAAAATGACCAAATTGCCCTTATATGGCGGAATTTAGATTTAAAAAACCTTTCGGACAAACTTATTGATATCCTACTGATATCATAATATATTTTAAACATAAAGGCATGTGGAACTTGTATATGACTCTCTCGGTTACCCGGTTTCGCCGATACGCATACGGTTAAGCATATGTGACTAGTTTACGTAAAATAACCGAAACGGGTGTAACTTTGTCACTTTCCTATCAAAATCCAGAATGTTATTGGCATACCAATATTATACAAGCCTTTATACTTGTCGGGTCCAATTAACCTTCTATTCCGGTTATCGCTTAATCTAGCGTATCATACCGTATTTATTTTAACGTAAGACTAGTCGGTTCAAGTCTAAGACTTAATTAAGTACCTGTTAGCATTCTAATTTGGTTAATAATACTATCACTCCAGACTAAACGCCTCCAAGGTAGATTGTGCATGTACTTTTTATCTTGAATTGCGGCTGAGTTGCGACTTTCTGAAGACTTAGCTCAGGTAAATACTCTTAACCTATTTTCCCTATACGGGCTTGGGAGACGGTATATTATTACCGCTTGGTTGGGTATGGAAGTTATGTTTTATCCACTTGTGATAATTAATTAAATTGCATAACCTGGTTTTGATCTATATTGTTTGAAACTAAAACATTGGGGGTGGGCTTGACCGTGTCTGGGATTTCCTTGGCTCACTAAAGTGCTAGTGGCCACGACTTAAGCAAGGTGTAGGCATACGCCGGTGATTGCTATTATTATTAATATCTGCTTTCTGTGTGAAAGTTCAGTAGTGGTGTGTCAGTCGATCATGTCTAGGTTTATGTACTGGGCCCCATATGTAAAAGACAAACATGTAAATCTGTATACAAGGTCTTTTGTAATGTCCCAAGTTAGTTATGAAAATGTGCCTAGTGCACCTAAATCATTTTCGAAAAGAATTTCAAAAACGAGTCGGCTAATTGTATTTACTAGTGTAAACTGACGTATTTTCAAAGATCGAGTTATAGGTACAAGTATGTAATAGGCCGGGAGCTGCGGGGCAATTATACTAAGGAGTTACGACCTTGTAGAAGTGCCTGTAGAGTCTGTTTTCATTTTATATGTTACTCGATCCGCCAGTGGATCTTATTACAAGCCATGTATTTGTTTGTATAATTGTGTTTCGAACTCTGAACACTTTATAGTTTGTAATAGTTTTTATTTTACTCCAAGCCTTACGCTGTATTGCTCTGTGTTGTAATTGGTAATGATGATATCAACTGTACGTCACGATACTCCCCACCAGGCCCACCGGAATACACGTTGAAATCGGGGTGTGACAGTCCGCAAGGTCCAGCTGAAAACAATATTTTTTATTGTTTGATTTTGTTGATTGGGGCCTTGTCTAGTTGTCACATATTAATGGTTTTAAGTTTATTTTAGGGCCTTTAAGCATATGAGGCATGAACCAATGATTGTATAAGTATAAAAAGACTATGATTCAATATAAACATCATGTATAAGTTTCGTATGAATTATGAGCGTCACATATTTCAAGTTTGTCAACGTTTCCAAGTATCAAGTATCACGTGCATGAATGTATGAATATGGATAACAGGATTTGAATAAAATTACGAGTTTTTATTATGATTCAAGTCTCGGATTACAACGAAAAAAGAATACAAGGTTACAAAGTTTCCAAGAATAGAATTACAACACGAGCTTTCTAAATATGGAAAGTATGAAAAAGCAGGGGGTTACATTTCAAGTGTCGGTTTTGCGTATAAACACATATTTAAAGATTTGATTGTGTATATCACACAAGTATGAAATGTAACACGTATGAGTATAAAAGTGAATTCCCGTTATGATTAACGCCTCGAATTGCAATATTGGAATCGAAATACGAATGTAAGGTTTCTAAAAATAGAATGCGAATACGAACTTCCTAAAAATAGGAATACAGAAACATGAGGTGTTATAGTCTCCCCCACTTTAGGATTTCGTTTTGAAATTTATTCAAGAGGAAGACTCAATGAAGAGGTATGGATACTTGGTATAGGAAAGAGAGTGCTGAGCAAATGTATAAGATATAAGCAAATTAAAATGGTGGCTTGTAAAAAAGAAGGAACGGTTATCGGATGTTTTGGCTAAAGTGGATGGGCATGAGAATTTAAGTTACTTGTAGACTAAGTATACGGGTGCGAATTAATAGTTTTGGATTGATAAATAACATGTTTAAAAGCAATTTGTTTGTCCAAGGTGAATTGAGGCATTATACGAGTGTAATTGTAAAAGAATATGTGTAAGTATAGGGGAGTTTAAAAAAAGAAGGAGAAACTTGTTAAGTAGACAATCAATGGAAAGTTTACGTAAAAGGTTTGAGGAGTTAATCAATGGAAGATCCTTGATAGTGAAGGCGAAATTTGTATAAATGTGGTGGCCGAACCCCTTTAAAGGTTTTATTAGTTTGTAGGAGTTTACAATTCGTAGAAGGATTTTTTATATTTTATTTTATTTTTAAGTAAAACTAGATGGTAAATTTTTTTGTTGTAAAAACGTTTTGTTGATTTAAAATAAGGTGGTAGAAATTTTGGTTGTAGCAAGGAATTTATTGGTTTAAAATAAGATGATAAGGATCATGATTGCCGAAAACGGGTTTTTTGTCTTGTAAGTAGGTCGATTAGTTGGTGTTTAGGTGTAAATAAGGATGAAAAATATTTTTGGCTGGATCGGGCTTGCGAGGATGCTTGTTAAAATAAACTGAATGTTTCGGCCGAATTACTATGGATAAGGTTAGACGAAAAGTTAAGTGAATAGTTGGGATAATTATGGCATGGGAGTGAATGAAGGATTTGATAGTTGTACGCGAGGGTTAAGAATAGTATGGGTACCGGATAAAATGCAAACATGAAGCATTGAGGGATGTTAGGGATAGTTTTAGCTGTTACGGCTAACGATTTTGGGCATGGGATTTTGTTATAGACAAATCGAGTATTAAGTGTTTCAAAGTGAGTTTTGGTATAACCAAGAAAATGCTTGTGAGGCACCATAGTTTATTATTAGATGATCGTTTTTACTAAGGTCTGAATAAACCGAATTTCACATGGCACGTTTTCTGAAAGTTTGTTAACATGGTAGGAACACTTATATATATAGGAAGTACCAGCGGCGTATCCACCATGTCCTACCCATGTTACGTTCGTTTTGCTATTCGGTGTCATGTTACGATCCATTCTCCGACACATAGTAGAACCCACTATGATTTTCATGTGCCTACCATTACAATCCCGTTGTGCAACCATGATTATCTGGTTATTGCATGATCAGTATAGTCTATACAAGTATTGTATGGGTCGAGGGTGAATTTTAGTATTTAAGTGAGGATGTGTATATGATTGTGCATGAAAAATTAAGCATGTATGTAAGATTGTATTTAATTATCGTAGGCAAAACCACTTGGGTTGTTGTAACACCTCGTAAAAATCGTGTCCAATAAAATTCCGACACGTATCTCACTGATCCTCGTTGCCACATGTTGGACGAGAGGGACTGAATTTTCGTTATGTTATTTAATAACCTCTGACGACAATCAAATAGAGGAAGGACTAAAGATGTCATCATGCCATTTTATGGCCTCTGAGTGACCCTTTATGGACCGTAAGCCTGAGTGCTTAGGGACCGTAAGCAAGGATAAATAGCATATCAAAGGGTCAATTATGGACCGTAAGCATTAGAGCTATGGACCATAAGAAGTTCAAATCCAGGGGCGCCAGATTGGCTTACGGACCATAAGCCTGAATGGATACGATTCGTAAGGACTGTAACTGCCAGTTTTGTTCGGAGGCCAAGGCTTTTTGCTCCTTGTGCCACCTTGCTCGTGAATTTTCCACTTCTCCCTCGTCATGACACATCACTAGGCATATGCTAACATCCGAGAAGTTTGCTAAACACTTGGCATGATCCTCTTGATCTTGTTAAAGTATAAATAGACCCCTTGCACACCCTCAAACCTTGCTCATTCCTTTCTTTCTTCTCTATACACTCTTGGAAGTTCCTGGTCTTCTAAGGAGCATCCCTCTGAGTTTAAACATTTCTCTTGGACCACTTGTAACTGTTCCATCCTATTCTTTTCATTTTTATAGGCTTTTAAGCCAAAAGTCAAGCGTTATCGTAGTAACGCTTTAACTTTCAGTTAAGACCAATATGGTCCAGCCATTATTCAATATGAACATGACTAAGGGATCGTAATTAGGTAGGTGATAATCTCTCGAGAGGGCACCTCCTAAAGATCACGTTTGCTAGACCAATTGGCAGGTCAAAGTTTAAACTTTAAAAAATCAAACGGGTCAGTTTTGTAATTAATTCAAATATAATAATGTAGATGTTATAAATCATGTTTTGACACTTTAATAACTCGGTAATAATTATTAGAACATGTGTAAACATGTTCAGCCCGTCAATTTCAGTCTTAGGGTCGCTTCGCAACCGAAAGTCACGAAGTTTGAAATTCTGCTTTGACTTTCGATTCTGACCCGAATTAGATTAGTTAGCTACTGATCTAAGGTTGCATTATGATCATAATATAGTTTGGCAAAACCCTCTGAGGTTATATTACATGATCATAATCATAATCCGAGTTTATGCACAAGTTTCATTATTGTACCAAACTATGACTATTATGCCCTTTTCATCAAAAATAAGGTTTTGAACACAAATGAACTTGCAATTGATTTATATACTGATATGTTAACATGTTAACATATTTTGATGTTAATAATCTGATCATAAACCGAGTTTTGATTGAATATCGTAAATTATGTTTTAAAGGACCAAAATGCCCTTTCGGCATTTAGAATCATTTTGAACATAATGTCTTCATCAAACTCATTACCTACTGATATGATATCATCATTAAGATTATTTGGGATGTCAAGTCAGTTTATATTCTGAGTTTACATACAAGTTCTTGTATTATGTCGATAAATGACGATAGTGCCCTTCCGGCACTAAAAATGGGTATTAACCATGTTTTATGTACAAAACTTTTTACTCACTGATATGTTATAACAAATAATATATTTTGGTTATATAAACTAGATCATAATATCATTTTTCGTTAAACATCGCTTAAATCGTCATTTTGCGATTTTAATGCCATTCCGGTGCATAGTATGGTTTTAAACCATACTTATCAACCAAGAATTGTTACCTACTGAGTTTATAACTCATTTTAATTATTTTTACAGTAGGTACATGTTCTAAACTCAGAATCCCAAATAAGCTATCGAAACTATGTGTGAAATGACCAAAATGCCCTTATGGTGCATAGTATGGTCTTAGACTATAAACCACACATATGTTTGATATCCTACTGATATTATATCACAAACTAAATATTTTTTCCCGAAAGTTTATGATCATAACATCATATTACATGCAAGTTCCTTTTATAAGTCACATAATGACCAAAACGCCCATATGAGACATAGTTTCATTTTAAAACCTTAAAAAGGTATACAAATTGATATTCTACTAATATAATATCTTATTTAATATATAATGGCATATGGAACTTGTTTATGACTCATCCGGTTACCCAGTATCATTTTTATCTCAAATTCTAGAATGTAAATAGTTTAGCCATATTATACAAGTCCAAGTACTTGTTGGGTTTAAACTATGTTCTATTTTGGTCATCGCTTAATCTAGCATTTAGTACCGTTAATTATCCTTTAAGTTAGCCGGTCCAAGTCTATAAATAAAATAGGACCCGTTAGCATTCTAATTGGTTATTTATACCATCATTCCAGACTAGAGCCTTCCAGTAGATTGCTATCCATACTTATCTTTTGTTTAAACGGATGAGTTAATAGAAACTTTGATGTGCTAGCTCAGGTAAATACTTTTAACCTATTTTCCATATACGGGCTTGGGATACGGTATTATTATTATAGCTTGGTCAGGTATATGATCACTTAACCGGATTGTGGTTATATAATCTTCATAACCCGTTTTAATATGTATTGTCTGATAACTTAAACATTGGGGGTTAACTCGACCGTGTCCGAGATATCATCGGCTCATTTAAGTTACTAATGGCCATGACCTAAGCACGGGGTGTAGGCATACACCTAACAGATCCTAATGCTAAATTATTTTATATATACTCCTTGTGAGTTTTTAAGTGGCGTGTCGGTTAATCAAGTTATTTGGTTTTTGCACCGGACCCTATATGTACTGACAGACCTGTAAAACTGTGTACAAGATCATTTTGAATTGTACAAAGTTATTCATAAAATGTGCCTTCTGCACTTAAAACAATTTTGAAAAGATTTTCAAAATGTGTCGGTTATTTGTATTTACCAGTGTAAACTAGCGTATCTTAAAAAGACTAAGCTACAGGTACAACACGTACATAGGTTTGGAGCTGCTCGGTATCGACATAGGGGATCTTGCAAGTCCTTAGTTATGCCCAAAGTCTGTTGAACACCTTTTGTATATTTTACGATCTGCTTGTGGATCTTATTACGAACCATCTGTATATTTATTTTGAACTTTGAACATTATCGGTTTGTAATAGTAATTTAACTCCAAGATTTCCACTATGCTATTTTGTGTATATTGACTATGATGATTACAATCTTACATCACAATATTCCCCATCGGGCCCACCGGGATCTATGTGGAAATCGAGGTGTGATAGTTGTGCCCATGTATAGATTTCAAGTATGACAACCTGTCACACCCCTAATTTCCACGTGTAACCCGATGGGCCTGGTTGGGGAATTCGTGACGCAAGTTGATATCATCATTACCAAACAATACAATAAAACACAGCGAATGTTCAAAGTTCAAAAACAAATACAACGCTTATAATTAGATCCACAGGCGGATCGAAATGTGATTAACAAAGGGAAATTTAACAGACTAAGGCCTCCTAAGTAGGGGTTGCAATTCCTCTTAAGCTTCGCCTGAGCACTTCCAACCTAATTAAGTATACTTGTCACCTACACTTAGTCTTTTGGAGATACATCAGTTTTCACTGGTAAATACGTTTAACCGACTCATTTTGAAAACATTTCGAAAACATTTAGTGTACACAATGGTACTTAGTTTAATAAATAACTTGGGATAAATAATTTTCATGTTATCAGTTTACATGCCAATAATACATTTAGAGCCCGAAAACTATGCGGGATCATGATTAATTGACACGCCACTTTAACACCTTTAATAGGTGCACCCCTAATGGGTTATACTTTAATTTAGCATCTGAGGGGTGTATGCCGACACCTCATGCTTAGGTCGTGGCCATTTGTAATTAAGTGAGCCGTGGATATCCAGGACACGGTCGTTTAACCCCCAAATGTTTTATATTAAACAATACGAATTAAAATGGATTATTTGAATTCCCGACTTATTGGTATTTGTCCTATATCCAACCATGCGGTATTAGTATACCGTGCCAAGCCCGTATAAGGGAAAATAAGTTAAAGTATTTGCCTGGTTTGCAATTCTTTAATAAATAAGAAAATAAGCAAAGCACAGTCGTAATCAATTAACTAGCTTGGTGACAATCTACCGGAAGCCTCTAGTCTGGAATAGATGGTAATTATTAACCGATTAGTTAGCTAGCGGGTCTTTATTTAGTCATTGACTCAGACCGGCTAACTTAAAATAAAGATAACGGTGCAAAATGCTAGATTAAGCGGTGACCGGAAAAGAATGTATTTTGGACCCGACAAGTACTAGGACTTGTATAATATGGGTTACCACTTTACATTCTGGATTTTGAGAATGATTTGATATGGTTAAACTCGTTTCGGTTAAATTACGTAAACTAGTTACGTGGGTCAAACCGTACGCATATAAGCAAAACCGGGTAGCCGGGTGAGTCCTACACAAGTTCCATATGCCATTATGTTCAAAATATGTTAAAATATCAGTAAGTTATCAATATGTTGGCCCGTTATTGTTTTAAAATAAAACTATGTCGTAAAAGGGTAATTTCGTCATTTTTAAATGTAATAAACGAGCTTATATGTAAACTGATGTCATTATCATACAAATTCTGTAAAAATACTTATTTTATGATGTTATATCAATAGGATATCAATTATATGTGTGGTTTTTAGTTTAAGACCAAACTATGTCCCGGAAGGGCATTTTGGTCATTTCACACATAATTCGATAACTTATTTGGGAATCTGAGTTTGGGACATGTACCTACTGTTAATATTTTGAAAATATGTTTTGAAATCAGTAGGTATCAAGCCTTGAGGATCTAATATGGTTTTAAACCATTTTATGCGCCAAAAACGACGATTAAGTCGCTAAATGACGATTTAAATGGTATTTAAGTGAAACTGTTGTTGTGACCAGGTTTAAATGACCAAAATTATGTTTATATATATATATATATATATATATATATATATATATTTATATTCATCAGTAAGTATAGGGTTTTGGTCCATTAAAATGTTTAAAACCCATTTAAAGTGCCAAAAGGGCAATATCGTCATTTAAGGATATAATATGCAAACTATAGTTTAAACTTAGTTTTCAATCTGAATGAATATCCCAAATAATTCTAATAATGATATTACATCAGTAGGTATTGAGTTTTGATGTCAAGTTTAGGTTTAAACCATTTTATACGTCAAAAGGGCGTTTTAGGCATATTTAACGGATACTTGCATAATGACTCGGATTACTACATGACCATGTTCTATAACTCCAGAGGATTATAGTATACTATAACTTGGTCATAATGCAACTTAGAAACAAAAGCTAAGGTTGCTAAATCGGGCCAGAACTGAAAGTCAAAGTAAAAGTCAACTTTCACGATTTTCGGTTGCGAACCGACCTTGGACCTGGAATTGACGAGCCGAACATGTTCCCACATGTTGCTATAATTATTACCAAGTTATTAGAGTGTCAAAACAGATATTATAACACCTAAATTGCTAGTTATGATTTTATTTCAAAACTGACCCGTTTGACTTTTTATTAACATAACTTTGACCCGTCAATTGACCAAGCAAACGTGGTAATCAGGAGATGCCCTCTTGAGGGATTATCACCTACCTTATTACGATCACGTAGCCATGTTTGTTATGAACATTGGCTGGACCAGAATGGTCTTAGCTCAAAGTCAAAGCGTTTTTACGTTAACGCATTGACATTGGCTTAAAACTTAATAAAACTGAAAGGAGAGAGTTGGAACACTTACTAGTGAACCAAATATGACTAAGAGACTCAGAGGAAATCCCCAAAAAGCTCAGGAACCTCCAAGTGAGCAAGATAGAGATGAAATTGAGAATGAGCAAGTCTAAGTGTTGCAAAACCTCATCTATTTATAGTTGAGGAGATGATGTAGGATCTTGCCAGGTGTATGGGAGTGTTAGGAGATGAAAACAAGTGACTTAGAACGTGTTACAAGCAGCAAGAATGGTGGCAATGGCAGGTTAAGTGGCATGGCAGCAAGCTGCCAACAGTTCTGTCACTGCAACCCCTTACGGACCGTAAGGGTTTAGCTTTGCGGTCCGTAAGGCCATGGCGCGCCCACATATTTGAATAGGTCACGGACCGTAACCATATAGGCTTGCGGTCCGTAACCGCCTTCCAGAAATGGAATTTTGACCTTTTTCCACTTTTGATCCTCCGGCGTTTCTGATGCTCATTCAGTGGTTATTAAAAAACATGACGGCGTCTTTTAGCCCCTCTCGGTTACACGTGGCCACCAAGAATTTCCAGGACACGTGTCGAAATTTTATTCGGCGAATTTTTCGAGGTGTTACGTCACCATGTAGTGAGAATGTATGAATTTAAGTATGATTGATGACAAACACGTATAAGATTAGCATATAATATCGAGCATAAGTTGAAGTATAAAAAAGGTTAAGCATATATAAGTCTAACATACAGTTTTAAGTGTATAAATCGAAGTGTGACTGCTGCTATATGTAAGATTGTCTTGAAATTCTGATTGTATAAGTTGAAATGTGTATAACGATATGCATGCGTGTATGGTTGTTCGATCATATGAAATTTTCCTGCCCACGTGCTTAGATTTAGAATTGTGTATTAGCGATTTTGAAAATGGTATTAAGCGATAAGCTTGCTTTATTGAAATTATTTTACATTACGATGAGAAAAGTTGTGCTTGAAATTCTTGTGGGAACTTGGTTTTGTAAATTATTTTTAGCAAAACGTACTTATAGATCGTGAAGCTTCATTGGCATTAGCCAATATGTTTAGGCGTTATTATGTCTAGAATGTGTATGGGGAGTCGGGTCGACCAGTGTGATGGTTGTGGTAGGTCGATTAAATAGTAGTTTGATGGTAAGGTATTGGGTTCCGATTATACATATATAGGTACGATACTTGGTGTTAAACGACATGGTGTACGAGTGGGTTACGGGTCATGGCTATTGGGTGATTCCCTAGGTATGGTTCTTACCAGGTTTCTTGGTTTGTGAGTATAGCCGAGTTTCTAAAGAGTCTTGGGTGTTTCACTCTCGTTCTAAGGCTTTGATGGAATTACTGGTATGAGAGTTAGTTCTAAGTTGGGGTCTATTGTTGTGAATCGAAGCTTTGAGGATGTATGGGACGGTTATTTATGTTCATAAGTTAGGTTGACTATTGGTTGATTTGGTTTTCCCAACTGAGCGAGGTTAACGAAGCGAAATCTATAAGAATTGCACGTATGTGAGAGGAAGTTTTCTTTGGTTCTCTGTTGGGAACAAAGTGTTTTTAGTATAAGAGTTTAATGTAAGTGTGTTTTAGTGATTGTATCGTTATGAAATTTATGGGCAAGTAATCAATTAGACCGATTAGGTTGATAGGTAGCATATTATAAGACTTTAGAGTATCAGGTAAGAAAATATTTAAGGCATGAATGGGATAATCACGCATGTGATTTACGTAAATAGATGGTATGGTTAAAATACGTTTGGTAAAACAATGAAATTTGTGACTCATTCATAAGTGGAAAATTTGACGTAATGATAAAAAGGTTTTAGTATAAGGCTTAATCGAGTGGTTATCGTGGAGGTGATCAAGTTGTGATTTAATCACCCCATTGAAATATGGACATCACTCCTAACTCAAGGGTAAGGTTTCTTTAAGGAACGAGAATTGGTAACGATCACCAAGGTAAGGAAATAACCCCTAGCTCGTAGGTGAATTCTTTCTAATAGCGTATACTAAGGCATAACATAACATAAGCTAGCACGCAACACCTACTTGTCAACCAAAGATTCCCACTGACGTAATCTTTTCGTAGCAACGACAAGACCGTTTTGTTTCACTGAACATGACCTCAAGAATACAGGCGGTGCGTTAATCCTATAGCGCTATCATGTTAAGGGAGGCTTGTACTGTAACACCTCAACCGAAGACGGAAACGTCGGGGCGTCACGTATGATAGGATGTTCAAAGACACATGCCACTAATTAAAGTTCAAATATAATATTAAGTCAAATTCATGTTCAATAACCAAATCAAACAAACAGCAAAACAACTTGTCGGGTATGGGATCACTTAACCGAATTGTGGTTATAAAATCTTCATAACCCGTTTTAATCTGTATTGTCTGATAACATAAACATTGGGGGTTAACTCGACCGTGTCCTGGATATCCTCGGCTCATTTAAGTTACTAATGGTCATGCCCTAAGCACAGGGTGTAGGCATACATCTAACAGATGCTAATGCTAAATTATTTTATATATACTCCTTGTGAGTTTTTAAGTGGCGTGTCGGTTAATTAAGTTATTCGGTTTTTGCACCAGACCCCGTATGTATTGACCGACCTGTAAAATTGTATACAAGATCATTTTGAATTGTCCAAAGTTATTTATAAAACGTGCCTTGCGCACTTAAAACAATTTTGAAAAGATTTTCAAAATGTGTCGGTTATTTGTATTTGCCAGTGTAAACTGGCGTATTTTCAAAAGACTAAGCTACAGGTATAACACGTAAAAGATTTTCAAAATGTGTCGGTTATTTGTATTTGTATTTGCCAGTGTAAACTGGCGTATTTACTTGGGAACGTGAAGACTCAATGCGCGAAAAATACCCGCATCTTTTTCCTGTTACCACAACTACTTGAATTTCGGGACAAAATTTCTAAAAGTAGGGGATACTGTAACATCCGTCGAAAAACGGGTTTTCCAAACCCGCTTCGTTTATTAATCGAATAATCAGTTTCAAATTTTTGTTGCTCATTTAATGCTTATTTTAATTTTAAACAATACATAACTAATAAACATTTTAGAATATGGAAATTAAAATTGTTAGAAAATAAAAATAAAGCAATTAAAAATAAAAAGGGGCTGCCGGGTTTCGAACCCGGGTCAGCCGGAAAACCTTAACCTCAAACACTTAACCACTCCGCCACTTGATGTTCTTGTGTAATCTAGGAAACAAATAAAACATAAGTTCATCTGTGAAGTCATCTGTTTTGCGCCAAACTGAAACCGGTAATCGACTTTCAACTTTCCAGACGTTTGAGTGTTGATATTACTGGTTATAACCGATGCAACCATTACGACGCACCATCTCAATAAATTCAGTCATTATTATTTCGATTCATATGATTTGGGAGTTAGAAACCGAAATCTTTTACTTCCTGAATTACTCTATCAATATCATCATTCGCGACTCAAAAACACTCACAGAACCTCTAATTTCACCTTTACTCTAATTTCTTATCGTCAGAATCGTTTTCTGAAATCGCCGGACTTTCGCCGGAAAACCGTGACACTCATCAAAACGGTAAATTTCTCAATTCTTTCATCTTCTATCTGTTGTTAGACTTTTGCTAACTCAAACCTTTCAATCAGAATCAATCCCAGACGACGATATCGGATAATCAACACTCGCCGGAAGTTTTCTGAAAATTCCTAAATTGCGCTGTGAAACGGTATAATCATTCAAACCTTCTGATAACTCTTGTTTAGTCATTCAATTTCACAATTTGGTTAATCAAAACTATTAATTGGCCCGTTCAGACGAAGTTCATAAAACAGAGCCGACGACTTCGCCGGAGTTCTGAGAAAGATCATCTTCCGGTATGTTCATTCCCAAAACCTTCCCTGTCCATTTCATTTTAATCAATTATATGTCCGTCAATCGAATTAAACAAGATCAGTAGAATAATCATTGTCTGTGTTGTTTAACGGAGAAGATGAAGTATAGTTTGTATATAAATTTAATATAAATCGGGTTATACATCGGGTTAGACACACAGTCCAGCGGTGGACTGTGTGCATTTGAATCATAGAGTCCCGGGTTCGAGTCTGTCCTTGTTCCGATTTGTCACAATATTCAGACTTTTTATAAAACCCAAATACGGAAACTTCCAGTTAGTATATAAGAGAAATAAAACAAGTGTTTTAACCAGGTTAGACACACAGTCCAGCGGTGGACTGTGTGCAACGTTAATCAACAGATCCCGGGTTGGAGACCTGTTATGCACGCCGGTTTGATTGAATTAAAATCCTTTTCAAAATAAATGAATTTTGGAATAAATTAAATAGTATATAAATATAATTAAAAACAGAAATATTTCGGGTTAGACACGTAGCTCAGTTGGTAGAGCTGCGTGCACGCGTACGGGAGGTCACAAGTTCGAACCTCACTCAGTGCAAACAATATACACGACCGAACCGGTCAACAAGTCAAAGTCAATAGTCAACGTTCAACCCAAAAAAAGTCAACATTTTTTTATATTTTTATTTATTTATTTAATTTAAAAATCAATTAAAAATACTTAAAAATAATGTTTTTAAAGTTAGAAAATAGCCTTAAACTCACAAAAATATATCCAAAAATCCTATTAAAATTGTTAATAAAATCCACTTATTTACCATACCTTTTCGTTATTATTTAGGTTAGTTATTCCTCGTCGATCAATCCTCTAAACTCGTGCGCATTCAGCATCATCAAACGAACGCACCCAATGTGAGTGAATTTCTACAAATTCCCCGTTTTAATCACGATTTTGGGGTGTATCATGTGTCTTATTATTTATTACATTTAAACAATTGTGCATCCATCATATCCATGATCAAATGTGTATTCAATATGTATCAACTGTTTGTGTGGTTAATGTTTAGATTAAATTTACCATTTTCAGTACATACATTATCATAGGCCGCCGCTCCCCATTACCTATGAGCGTGAGCCGTTCCCCATTACCTATGAGCGTGAACGAGGCGTTGCCAACATACGGTCGGCTCCGTTTGATTGAGCCTTGATCACACATACATTTCATCATAGGCCGTCTGTTCCCCATTACCTATGAGCGGAACCGTTCCCCATTACCTATGAGCGTGAACGTGACGTTGCCAACATTTACATTATCATTCTTGTCATATATTCATGCAAGGTGGTTTGTTATTGTATGTTATCGTTTGTTATGGTTATTGTTATTGTATGTTTATTTACGTTTGCTCACATATGATTATTGCACAATTTTCCATAATAAATATAACAAGAAATCAATAATAAATGTTTTTCTAACAAGGTTCACTCGCCAACTTTTATTGACCCAAAAACTCCCATTTTTACACATGATACAGGTGATCCAGTTGCAGCAAGAAACATATAGGATGGCTTAGAAGAATAAATCGGTTTAGACTTTGGGATTGTTTATTTAGTTACTTTTCTTTGTAATTGTATGAACTTGTTTGGAATATTGAGGATGTAATTTTGAATTCAATAAATATGAAACATATTTGTAAGCATCATGAGCTTTGGTGATAACCCAATTATGCCCCGACTCTTATTCCGCTGCAGGTCGGGGTGTGACAGATTGGTATCAGCGCCATGACTATAGGGATATAGGATAGGTTATTAGACCCTTAGAGCCTATACTATAGTTGATTAGAATTTTTTATTTTTTTTGTGTGTTACATGCAAAATTCATGATGTTTATATGCTTTATGTTTATTGTTACATTCAATGTTATGCAAGCATGTTCATAAGTACATATTATTATACAATGCCTATCATGAATCATATTCTCATAACATATCATATCCATGAGAGCACACACCACACAATTTCCATGACTTTTGCAACGATTTTTGTATTTTCAAATCACATCAAAGTGAGTTCTCATGACGGGCATGTAGTAACTGGAAGGGTACAAGTACCGGTAATCGGAACGTCCTATCTAGGCTTGGCATTCGTATAAATCCAAAATAAAGGACCAGTTTGCCTACCTGGGGACTAACGATAAGAGTACGATGGACCTATTAGGCCAAAGCATGCTATACCAAACGTCGTGTGAGCTAACCCCACTTTGAGTTGTCATTGTGTCTACACCTGGACACCCTCCGACCATACATCTCGCAAACATATTTCATGGTTTTCATTCGGGTGATGCGAGTGTTAAACCGCCAATACCAATGTGAATCCTACTAAGCCAATAGTCATGGTGGCCCACATGACTATACAGTTGAAGGTATGGGGAACATTTAAGGCCCAAACATGAGCAAACCCAAGATATCCTATGGATGTAGTTGCATTATTGATGTTTATGTCATTTTACTTTTTTTAAGACACATGACACCTAAAAAGACTCCTTAAACTCACAATCTTCTTATGTATATTCCTGTAGATGTCGGCTAGGCAACAACGGGGGGGTAGAAGGTCAGGAAGGTCAAACGAACGCTTGGCCACCCAAATCGCAAAACAAATCGCCGCAGTACTTCCTGACATCGTAGTTCAAGTCCAACAAGCTCTCGCCGCAAATCCCATCAATCCTCCCTAGCAACCTTCCCTCCAAAAAGTGCTCATACAAACGCTTCAAGTCTTGCGATCCCCCCGAAATTTGAAGGGACTGAAGGTCACTCTCCTCCACTGGTTGAGGAAATGTAAAACACCTTCCTCAACTGCGATTGTCCCGAGGATCGCAAGGTACGTTACGCAACCGGGAGGCTATTTGGAGTAGCTCTTACCTGGTGGAATACTGAAAAGGGTAAGAGAGGAATCGAAGATTCAATGACCTTAACGTGGGAGGAGTTAAGGGAAATCATGACGAGACGCTTCTGTCCAAGAAGCGAGATCAAAAAGTTAGAGGATGAATTTCATTCGTTGAAGCAAAAGGAGGGAGATCATACTTCCTACAACAAACGGTTTTTAGAGTTGAACCAAATGGTCCCTAACTTGTTCACCCCAGTTTACCGCTTAGTCGAACACTATATTCGAGGCCTCCCCTCGAAAATTCAAGACTCAGTTCTCAGCACTTTGCCTGCAACACTCGAAGCTGCTATGGAACTAGCTACCGAGCTTACCGAGAATCGTATCTGCAACGGCAAATTTAAGGACGAGAAAAAGAAAGCCCCCGTTGAGGGTCAAACTTCAAACCATTCCACCTCCTCCTCAAAGTTTGCTAATAAGAGGAAACGAAACACCAGAAACTTTGCTGTGACACAAACAAATTTCCCTATCCTGCTGCACCCATCACTCAAGTTGCCCTCTCACCTGCACCATATAAAAGGCCATACTCCGGCCCATACCCAAAATGCAACCGTTGCCAATACCATCACTTTCCTGATCATCCCTGCCAACATTGCACCGGCTGTGGCCGCACAGGTCACACCATTCAAACTTGTCGCGTACTTCAGCGAACGAACTGCCATCAGCCCTTAACCCAAACCCACCATCCGGGTCAAGCCCAACAACCTTTACTACTACCACCTACCCAACATGTAGCCCAATCCTACTACCAACCCAACTATCCCATGGTGCAACCTATGCGGGCTTGTTACAACTGTGGAGACCAGAACCATTTCAGAAACACCTGTCCACGCCTAGTGAATATTATCCATGCCCAAGCTCAAGCTAATCCAGTAAATCAGGCTAATCAAGCTCCTCCACCTACAAGAGGAAGAGCTTTTAACATCAACGCCAATCAAGCTAGGGCTGACAACAATGTGGTTAACGGTACGTTTCTCATCAATGGTAGTTATGCATCCATGTTATTTGATATTGGCGCGGATAAAAGTTTTGTGTCCTTAGAATTTGAACCCATCCTCAACCAAACTCGAGATAAACTCATGGAATCCATAACGGTAGAAGTTGCTGACGGAAAACCGGTCTCATTAAACTCTATTATACGCAATTGTACTCTCACCTTAAACGATCACGATTTTCCAGTTGACCTCATACCTATGAAGTTGGGAAGCTTTGACATTATAATAGGTATGGACTGGCTCAGCCAACATCATGCTGAAGTTGTATGCCGCGAAAAGTTTATACGCATTCCTCTTACAAACGGTCAGACTCTACGAATCTTTGGAGAAACCCCTTCGAAAGGACTCAAATTAATGTCCTGTCTTCAAGCCCGAAAATATCTCCGCAAGAATTATGTCGCATTTCTAACTCATGTCGTCAAAAAGGGAACCAAGGAGAAGAAACTCGAAGACATCCCAGTAGTAAAAGATTTTCCACAAGTTTTTCCTGACGACATTTCAGGACTTCCTCCCGTGAGAGAAGTCGAATTTCGCATTGATCTTATACCTGGAGCTACACCAGTTGCAAAATCTCCTTGTAGGTTAGCCCCATCCGAAATGCAAGAGCTAGCCAGTCAATTGCAAGAGCTGACTGACAAAGGATTCATACGTCCTAGCTCATCGCCTTGGGGTGCACCTGTCCTTTTTGTGAAGAAGAAAGATGGAACGTTTCGCATGTGTATCGACTACAGAGAACTCAACAAGTTAAAGTGTATCGACTACAGAGAACTCAACAAGTTAACGGTTAAAAACCGCTACCCATTACCTCGCATCAATGATCTTCTTGACCAACTTCAAGGCGCCAGCTGTTTTTCAAAAATCGACCTTCGTTCTGGTTATCATCAACTCCGAGTACATGAAGAAGACGCCCAAAGACCGCCTTCCGAACTCGTTATGGTCATTATGAATTCATGGTCATGCCATTTGGTCTAACCAACGCTCCAGCTGTCTTCATGGATCTAATGAACAGAGTCTGCAAACCCTATCTTGATCACTTTGTTATAGTCTTCATCGACGACATCCTCATTTACTCAAAGTCTAAGTCTGATCATGAACGACACCTTCGACTCATCCTTACACTCTTAGGGAATGAAAAGCTCTACGCCAAATTCTCCAAATGCGAATTCTGGTTAAAAGAGGTACAATTCCTTGGACATGTCGTCAATGACAAGGGAATACATGTCGACCCCTCAAAGATCAAAGAAGTACAAGAATGGCAAGCGCCACGTACACGAAGTAAGATCATTCCTTGGTTTGGCTGGTTATTATCGCCGTTTCATTGCAAATTTCTCCCGCATCGCTGTACCACTCACGGCTTTAACACATAAAGGAAAACCCTTCATATGGGGACCCAAACAAGAAGAAGCCTTCCAAACCCTTAAACAAAAACTCTGTGACGCACCTATTCTCACTCTTCCTGAAGGTTGTGATGACTTCGTGGTTTATTGCCACGCGTCAGGGCAAGGACTAGGCTGTGTTCTAATGCAAAGAGGAAAAGTGATAGCTTATGCTTCTAGACAACTCAAAACTCATGAGAAGAACTACACTACCCACGACCTAGAACTTGGAGCCGTTGTGTTCGCTCTTAAATATGGAGACATTACCTCTACGGTACCAAGTGTGAAATATACACTGACCACAAGAGTCTCCAACATATCTTCAACCAAAAGGAGTTAAACATGAGGCAACGGAGATGGGTCGAACTTCTTAATGACTATGACTGTCAAATTCGGTATCATCCTGGCAAGGCAAATGTGGTGGCCGATGCACCCAGTCGAAAGGGTTATGCGAACTCCATTCGTCTTCTATGTTCGCAAATCATAACAGACATCAAAGATCAAATCCGAGAAGCCCAACATGTTTCAGTAACGGAAAACGACGTACGAAAGGAGCTGTCTTGTGGAGCTGAACTTAGAATTGAAACTAAATCCGACGGTATTCTGTACTATCTAGATCGCATATGGATTCATGACCACAACAACCTTCGTGAATTCCTTATGAATGAGGCGCACAAAACACGATACTCTATACACCCAGGAGCCGACAAGATGTATCAAGACCTTCGATACACCTACTGGTGGCCTGGAATGAAAAAGGATATTGCTGTTTTTGTTTCCAAGTGCCTTACATGTTCCAAAGTAATAGCTGAACATCAAAGACCCTCAGGACTTCTGGTCCAACCTGAAATACCTGTATGGAAGTGGGAAAACATAACCATGGACTTCATTACCGGGTTACCTCGCACTTCTGGTGGGTATGACACTATATGGGTAATCATTGATCGTCTTACTAAATCAGCTCACTTCATTCCGATCCGCGAAGATTTCAAGAACGAGAAGTTAGCTCGTATCTACATCAGCGAGATCGTAAGCTGTCATGGTGTAGCGTTAAGCATTATTTCAGATCGTGATGGTCGTTTCACTTCACGAACATGGCAAGCCGTTCAAGCCGTTTTGGGTACACGATTAGACCTTAGTACCGCTTATCATCCTCAAACTGATGGACAATCTGAACGCACCATCCAAACTCTTGAAGATATGCTTCGAGCATGTGTCATAGACTTCAAGGGAAATTGGGACGTTCATCTACCATTAGTTGAATTTTCGTACAACAACAGCTATCATTCAAGTATCGGCATGGCACCTTTCGAAGCTTTATATGGTCGTAAGTGCCGATCTCCAGTATGTTGGCACGAAATTGGAGAAGCTCAAATCACCGGTCCAGAATTTATTCAAGAAACCACAGACAAGATTCATCAAATTCGAAACAATCTTCTAGCAGCACAAAGTCGTCAAAAGAGTTATGCAGACAAACGACGAAAGACTTTGGAGTTTAACATTGGTGATCATGTACTTTTAGAAGTATCACCGTGGAAGGGAGTAGTTCATTTTGGCCAGAAGGGCAAGCTAGCACCACGCTACGTAGGACCTTTCAAGATACTCGAAAGAGTAGGACCTGTAGCATACAAGATTGATCTACCAGAAGAACTCAACAGAATTCACCCCACATTCCATGTATCAAACTTAAAGAAGTGTCTCGCCGATGAAAACCTCCATATTCCCCTGGAAGATATTCAGATCGATGAATCTATGCATTTCATTGAAAGACCAGTAGAGATCATGGACTTCAGAGAAAAACGTTTAAGACGGAGTCGTATTCCAATTGTTAGGGTACGATGGGAGTAGAAACGGGGACCTGAGTTTACTTGGGAACGTGAAGACTCAATGCGCGAAAAATACCCGCATCTTTTTCCTGTTACCACAACTACTTGAATTTCGGGACAAAATTTCTAAAAGTAGGGGATACTGTAACATCCGTCGAAAAACGGGTTTTCCAAACCCGCTTCGTTTATTAATCGAATAATCAGTTTCAAATTTTTGTTGCTCATTTAATGCTTATTTTAATTTTAAACAATACATAACTAATAAACATTTTAGAATATGGAAATTAAAATTGTTAGAAAATAAAAATAAAGCAATTAAAAATAAAAAGGGGCTGCCGGGTTTCGAACCCGGGTCAGCCGGAAAACCTTAACCTCAAACACTTAACCACTCCGCCACTTGATGTTCTTGTGTAATCTAGGAAACAAATAAAACATAAGTTCATCTGTGAAGTCATCTGTTTTGCGCCAAACTGAAACCGGTAATCGACTTTCAACTTTCCAGACGTTTGAGTGTTGATATTACTGGTTATAACCGATGCAACCATTACGACGCACCATCTCAATAAATTCAGTCATTATTATTTCGATTCATATGATTTGGGAGTTAGAAACCGAAATCTTTTACTTCCTGAATTACTCTATCAATATCATCATTCGCGACTCAAAAACACTCACAGAACCTCTAATTTCACCTTTACTCTAATTTCTTATCGTCAGAATCGTTTTCTGAAATCGCCGGACTTTCGCCGGAAAACCGTGACACTCATCAAAACGGTAAATTTCTCAATTCTTTCATCTTCTATCTGTTGTTAGACTTTTGCTAACTCAAACCTTTCAATCAGAATCAATCCCAGACGACGATATCGGATAATCAACACTCGCCGGAAGTTTTCTGAAAATTCCTAAATTGCGCTGTGAAACGGTATAATCATTCAAACCTTCTGATAACTCTTGTTTAGTCATTCAATTTCACAATTTGGTTAATCAAAACTATTAATTGGCCCGTTCAGACGAAGTTCATAAAACAGAGCCGACGACTTCGCCGGAGTTCTGAGAAAGATCATCTTCCGGTATGTTCATTCCCAAAACCTTCCCTGTCCATTTCATTTTAATCAATTATATGTCCGTCAATCGAATTAAACAAGATCAGTAGAATAATCATTGTCTGTGTTGTTTAACGGAGAAGATGAAGTATAGTTTGTATATAAATTTAATATAAATCGGGTTATACATCGGGTTAGACACACAGTCCAGCGGTGGACTGTGTGCATTTGAATCATAGAGTCCCGGGTTCGAGTCTGTCCTTGTTCCGATTTGTCACAATATTCAGACTTTTTATAAAACCCAAATACGGAAACTTCCAGTTAGTATATAAGAGAAATAAAACAAGTGTTTTAACCAGGTTAGACACACAGTCCAGCGGTGGACTGTGTGCAACGTTAATCAACAGGTCCCGGGTTGGAGACCTGTTATGCACGCCGGTTTGATTGAATTAAATCTTTTCAAAATAAATGAATTTTGGAATAAATTAAATAGTATATAAATATAATTAAAAACAGAAATATTTCGGGTTAGACACGTAGCTCAGTTGGTAGAGCTGCGTGCACGCGTACGGGAGGTCACAAGTTCGAACCTCACTCAGTGCAAACAATATACACGACCGAACCGGTCAACAAGTCAAAGTCAATAGTCAACGTTCAACCCAAAAAAAGTCAACATTTTTTTATATTTTTATTTATTTATTTAATTTAAAAATCAATTAAAAATACTTAAAAATAATGTTTTTAAAGTTAGAAAATAGCCTTAAACTCACAAAAATATATCCAAAAATCCTATTAAAATTGTTAATAAAATCCACTTATTTACCATACCTTTTCGTTATTATTTAGGTTAGTTATTCCTCGTCGATCAATCCTCTAAACTCGTGCGCATTCAGCATCATCAAACGAACGCACCCAATGTGAGTGAATTTCTACAAATTCCCCGTTTTAATCACGATTTTGGGGTGTATCATGTGTCTTATTATTTATTACATTTAAACAATTGTGCATCCATCATATCCATGATCAAATGTGTATTCAATATGTATCAACTGTTTGTGTGGTTAATGTTTAGATTAAATTTACCATTTTCAGTACATACATTATCATAGGCCGCCGCTCCCCATTACCTATGAGCGTGAGCCGTTCCCCATTACCTATGAGCGTGAACGAGGCGTTGCCAACATACGGTCGGCTCCGTTTGATTGAGCCTTGATCACACATACATTTCATCATAGGCCGTCTTGTTCCCCATTACCTATGAGCGGAACCGTTCCCCATTACCTATGAGCGTGAACGTGACGTTGCCAACATTTACATTATCATTCTTGTCATATATTCATGCAAGGTGGTTTGTTATTGTATGTTATCGTTTGTTATGGTTATTGTTATTGTATGTTTATTTACGTTTGCTCACATATGATTATTGCACAATTTTCCATAATAAATATAACAAGAAATCAATAATAAATGTTTTTCTAACAAGGTTCACTCGCCAACTTTTGTTGACCCAAAAACTCCCATTTTTACACATGATACAGGTGATCCAGTTGCAGCAAGAAACATATAGGATGGCTTAGAAGAATAAATCGGTTTAGACTTTGGGATTGTTTATTTAGTTACTTTTCTTTGTAATTGTATGAACTTGTTTGGAATATTGAGGATGTAATTTTGAATTTAATAAATATGAAACATATTAGTAAACATCATGAGCTTTGGTGACAACCCAATTATGCCCCGACTCTTATTCCGCTGCGGGTCGAGGTGTGACATTCTCCAACTCCGCCTCTACCGCATCCGCAACAAGATGCTCAAATGGAGCAAGTGGAACAACCTCCACCACCGCCCCCAAAATCGTCAAGGAGAAGTTGGGGCGCACGTATGTCGGTACGTGCAGGACAATGGTCGGGCTCGCTACCACCATTTCCTCCAACCTACCCAACTATTCATGAGGATCCCCAAATGGGTGGACACTCAAACACTGCACCAGCAGTTGATCCGAGACCACCACCTATGGTTCAACCGCCACCATCATATTATGATAACCCAATTCCTGCTTATCTAGATACGTTTGGATTTAACCCTTTTAACCTGCAATGGTAGATACAAACTATAAGGCACCACCGTACGACCCCTATGTGCAAGCGGCCGTACATAATGCACTTTATCCATCCCCCTTCCATCCTTACTCAGCTACTGGATATCCCAATTATGGGTACCAGTATCCTGTTATACCTCCGCCTCAACCTCAGCCACCACCACAACTTGAGGCCATTCATGAGGCCTTGGAACGAGTAAAGTACATGCAACGACAGGCTGAGAAATCAGAGAGAAAGGCAAGCAAGTTCTTCAAGAAACTCTCCAAAATGGTTAGAGGGAAGAAGGACGAATAGTGTACTTTAAATTATGCATTTTATTTCCAATAGTCCCTGCGTGGACATGTTATTTCTTTTTAGTCCCTGCGTGGACATGTTTTCTTTTAAGTCCCTACGAGGACAATTAGTTCATTTCAAAGACCTGTTTAACGTAATTATGTAATTTCTATAAATTTAATGAAAAACTTTTGTAATTACTATATATGTATTCATTACATCCTTTATTCAAGCGATCGTCTCGTTTATTCGCTCTTTATCGATCTGCTATGAAATTTCAAAAGATCTTCTTAATGGTTTACACCAGCCAAGTGGCAAGTTCACATTAGTTGGCAAACATAAATGGTAGTTAAGGATGAATAACCTTCTACCATGATAGTTAAGGAAGATTATCCCTTCTATCCAGATGTGGTGGACTATGTTCAAGCCTCTAAGCCCTTATGGTCAATGCGACCATAGCTATATCGTTTAACCATCAACACAATTATTCTATGTTAAAATTCAAGTAATGTTAACACTCCTGGTTGTGTGACTTGAGGAATCACACTAGCCGCCAAGGTATTTGGACTACGTCCAAGCCTTATAAGTCTATATGATCAAGATTAGATCATGACTAGTATCATCAACATGATGATCATAACATCCATTAGTGATGTATTGCCTACGTGTTATTATTATTAAAACATCCATTAGTGATGATTCGCCTACGGGCTATATTATATTGTCTATTTGAGACATTGACAGCTGTAGTCTTATGACTCCATGGCCAAAGGTAATGAACTATGTTCGAGCCTTAAAGCCATTGATCAACTGAGATCACGGCATAGAAAATTTAATGTCCTTTTGTGACAAGCCATGTGTGCTACAAATAAATCTCCTTTAGTTACAGGCCTTTGTGCCACATTTTGATATCCCTCGTGATAGGCCTTTGTGCTATATTTTTAACGTCCTTTGTGATTAGCCTTTGGGCTTCATATAAATATTGTCTTTATGACAATGACATTTGTGACTTTATGATCCACTGTCCAAATAATTGAAGGAATATGTCCAAACTCAGTTGCCTTTGATGGTCATTTGGAGACCCAGGCCAATTACATTCCATATAACATTCATGTAAAATGTTTAAGCCTAGCAATTGTGGCATTGTGCCCACTAGTCCACAAGGCGTAGGATTAATATATCCAAATTTTAAAAGCCTATATGGTTTGATAATACCATGGCATAAGCATGATAAGTCATCAAATGAGATGGCTAGCTAATACAAATATTCATTTTGGTGTTTAGCACCAAAGCGACTAGGAAGGCTAACTCTAATAAAGCCCTCAGTAGTCATCGCGATAAAGTCAATGATGACGCTGTGAATGTAGTCATTAATAATGATGACTTTCAAGCTCGCATAAACGCAGCCGTTGGGAAGGCAATGGAAAAAGCCTTCGAGAAGTTTAAGGGGTTGAGTGCTACTCGCTCAAAACCTGTGTCTAAACTTCATCCGTCTCAAAAAGAGAGCTCTGTGCATTCCTCAAATGTGAGGAGTGAGGTTAAGAAACTGGAGCATTCCTAAAAAGAGAGCATCGTGACAGGACACATTCTTCTAAGGATGGTTGTTCTTACAAGTATTTTGTCTCTTGCAAGCCTCGAGACTTTAACGGTGAGAAAGGGGCTGTAGAAGCATTAAGATGGTTGGATGAGATAGAAATCATCATAGACATCAGCAGCTGTGCTGATAAAGATGTGGTGAAATTTGTTTCCCAATCGTTTAAGGGCGATGCCCTTATTTGGTGGAAAGCGATGATACAATCGCCTGGAAAGGTACACCTATACAATCTGGGATGGTCCAAGTTTGTGGACCTATTTAAAGGTACCTACTGCCCACCTCACGACGTGGAAAAGATTGAGTCAGATTTCTTGACTCTTACAATGAGAAACCTGGACTGTCGGAAGTATGTGACCGACTACAATTTTTTGTCTAGGTTAGTACCTTACCTGATTACTCCTGAACCTAAACGCATTACGCGTTTTATTGGTGGTCTAGCACCAGAGATTAAAGGAATGGTAAGGACTTCAATGCCTGGTACATATAGGTCTGCTGTGGACCTATCACTGTCTCTCACTCAAGACTTAGTGAGGCAAAGGTTAGTTAGGACCGAGACTGACGGAAAAAGGAAGCTGGAGGATGATAACTCCCAGAGGTTTAAGTAGAAAGGAAAGTTTGGGTTCAATAAGAACCAGAATAGGTCCGATGAGAGACCATTGTGCAAAACCTGCAGCAAAAGGCACCGAGGTCAGTGCCAATCTGACCCGCGGACAAAGCCTTGCGGGATTTGTAAGAAAGTGGGGCATAAGACCTTGGATTGCAAGGATCTTAAGGACGCATCATGTTATGGTTGTGGCGAGAAAAGCCACATAAAGACCAACTTCCCAAACCTACCAAGGAAGGTACTGCTAAGAATGGAGGGGCATAGAAAGGGAACGATGTAACACCCTAAAGATATTAAAAATATATAAATATGTATATAAATATATATATTTATATATGTATATATACATATTGTTATAATTTATTAAATGATAACTAGGAGCATTAACCTAAATAAATATTATGATGTTAGTTAAGGAAATCATGAGTTTGGCCAATTATAAAACAAACAAAAACAAGAGGGACCAAAGTGGTCAATATGATGTTTTATAAACAAAAAGAAAAATCTAGAACACACATTTGTGTGCTTGGTGGTGCACGACCAGGAGAAAAAAAGGGAGAAACATTCCCCACTCTAAAAATCACCAAAAACCTCAAAATTGGAAGGCTAAAATCGGTTGGATCTCTTGCATGAATCAAGATTCTTGATTACCAAGTTAAGAGGATCTTAAGGTAAGTTGAATTATGTATTTTGGTGGAGTAGAGAACTATGATGAATTCCATGAAATCCGAATTTTTGAATGATCATAGATGTTATAGTAAAATTGAGGGTATGTAGATGCCTAGAGACATCACACTTGCCCAAAGTTAGAAGAATTATGCAAAAGCAAAATGAATTAAATTTTGTGTTTCTATGAGGAAATGAGTTTTAGTAAAAATATGGAATGCATAAGTTGTGATAGTTAAGTTATGCATAGGAAGTTTGATAAACTAAAATAATTGATGTAATGACTTGATATTGTTGAAATTACATGTTATTATGCATTAAGATGAATAATTGAGTTGATAAGTTGAAATTTCTTGGTTAGCCAAGGTTTAGTTTAATCAAAATGGTTAACTAAAAATATATGCACATAAGGTTCTTGATGAAAGGCCGAAGTGAAATTGCCAACTTTAACTAATATACGGAAAGTGTTAATGAAAACATGAGATAGTGTGTTTGGCAAAATTTCATGCCTTAGTTATGGTCGATAGGATTCTAATAACACATGGCTTGTATACTATAGGCAACATAAGTGAAGCGTCAGGAAGTCAAGCCGGTGCGGACACCCGTCAAAAAGGAAAGCTTTGAGGTACGTGGTTATATACTTCGTGTGATTTCATTATTAAATTGTATTGATTGAATGTTGATTTAATAAAGTAATACTAGTGAAAAATTCGGTTCGTTCATAAGTGATGGTCGTCACACAAGCGAACCAAACAAGTACATAAAGTATAACGATGAGCTTGGCTAGTTCATAAGTGATGGAATTCACTTGAACAACCAAAATGCTTAAAGAATGCGTAAACCAGGTAAAGGAAAACGTGGGTTATAAACAATTGAATTGAGATATAAGCGGAAATAAGCTTCTTGTTTGGTTAAAGTAACCAAACGGGTCAAAAACATAGTGAAAATGCTAGCCGGGTAACGGAAGCATAAAAAAAAGAAGAAGAAAATTTAGTTTAGTAAACTTGGAGAAAGGTCAAAACACATAAGGAAAAGATCCTTGCTATCACATTTGTATAATGCATACTTCAGATAGTGTACACATCAGTTTAGTGCACAATTCAGCATAGTGCACATTTCAGCATAGTGTACACATCAGTTTAGTGCACAATTCAGCATAGTGCACATTTCAGCATAATGCACACATTAGCTTAGTGCAAAATTCAGTTTAGTGCACAATTCAGCATAGTGCACATTTCAGCATAGTGTACACATCAGTTTAGTGCACAATTCAGCATAGTACAATTTCAGCATAATGCACACATTAGTTTAGTACAAAATTCAGCATAGTGCACACATTTGTATAGTGCACATTTCAGCATAGTGTACACATCAGTTTAGTGCACAATTCAGCATAGTACACATTTCAGCATAATGCACACATTAGTTTAGTGCAAAATTCAGTAAAATGCACACATTTGTATAGTGCACATTTCAGCATAGTTACACATGAGTTTACTGCACAATCCAGCATAATGCACACATTAGTTTAGTGCAAAACTAAACTTAGTGCGCACATTTATATAGTGCACATTAAAAAAAGACTAAAAATTAAAAATCTGAAACTGGGTTGAACCGTAAGCTAGGGCTCTGTTCGGACAGAATGAGTGTACCGTAAGCTGTGGTACACAACCGTAGCTTACGGTGGTCTTCTTAACAGAAAATTTTTTACTTTGTTTTGTTGGACCAAGTTAGAAGATTGTTATATTTTAGTATGTTATATTATATAACTATAAAATTTGCATGTTTCTGGTACTGTAGGTGAAAGTTGTAACGTCGCAGATGATTGAACAAGTTTCTTGAAGAACCGAACACTATTGAATATAAAGCTTCCGCTTTTGTTTGTTTGTTGTTTTAAAGAACCTAGTAATGTAGATGTGTAAAATAATATTTTAACTACTTATAACTTTGAATAGAACTGGAACTTTTGTACACAAATATGTTTGCATTTCTTTAAGGAAATGTAAATCTTTTATAAAACCAAACTAAGTCAGTTAGGGTCTTACAAACACCCGACCTTCCAGATGAATGCTACACGAATGTCATGATGGGTACGTTTCTAATCAATGACATATTTGCTAGAGTTATTTTCGATTCGGGTGCTGATAAGTCTTTTGTAGACCATAAGTTTAGTAAACTATTAAACTTGCCCAAAAGAACTCTAGACATAACATATGAAGTAGAACATGCCGATGAAACCATAGAAATTGCATCTTCCATTCTTGATGGATGTTCTATATCCATTAAGAATCATTCGATCCCTATCTCTCTTCTGCCAATAAAATTAGCGGGGTTCCATGTAGTCTTAGGCATGGATTGGTTATCCCATAATCAAGCCTGCATTACCTGTGATAAAAACTCATCGAGATTAAATCCCCATCCGGTGATATACTCAACATCCATGGAAACATACATTATGGTTTTCCAGAGAAAGCATCTTTGCTTAAGGCATCCAGGTGTTTGAAGAGAGGTTGTGTCATCTACATGGCACAAGTGACCGTTGATGAGCCAAAACCGAAGATTGAAGATATTCTTGTTATCTCGGAATACCCTGATGTTTTCCCTAAGGAATTACCCGGTTTACCCCCTGATAGGCAAGTAGAGTTTAGGATAGACATCCTACCTGGAGCTGCACCAGTTGCAAGAGCTCCTTATCGCTTGGCGCCAACAGAGATGAAGGAATTGAGACCCAACTTGATGAGCTCTTGGAGAAAGGCTTCGTACAGCCTAGCTCATCACCATGGGTAGCTCATATCCTATTTTTCAAAAAGAAGGATGGTTCAATACGAATGTGCATTGACTACCGTGAACTTAACAAGATAACGATCAAGAATCGTTATCCTCTACCCAGGATCAACGACTTGTTTGACCAGCTCCAAGGGGCAAGTTACTTTTTAAAAATTGACTTAAGGTCAGGTTATCACCAACTAAAGGTCAGAAGTGAAGATGTTCTGAAGACTGCCTTCAGGACTAGATACGGCCACTATGAGTTCTTAGTGATGCCTTTCGGCCTCACAAATGCACCTGCAGCATTCATGGATCTCATGAATAGAGTCTACAAGCTATACTTAGATAAGTTTGTCATTGTCTTCATAGACGACATACTTATCTATTCTCGCAATCATTTTGATCACGAGAAACATCTTAGGTGCATCCTAGAGCTTTTACAATAGAAGAAGCTTTATGCTAAATTCTCCAAATGCGAATTTTGGCTTCACGAAGTCCAATTCCTTGGGCATGTCGTTAGTGAGTGTGGTATCCAATTGGATCCCGCCAAGATTGAAGCAATCATAAACTCGGAAGCACCGAAGACTCCTTCTAGATTCGCAGTTTCTTAGGATTGGTCGGTTACTATAGGAGGTTTATTGAGAACTTCTCAAGAATAGCCACTCCTTTAACTACTTTGACCCGCAAGAACGTCAAGTTTGACTTGGATCCAAAGCAACAAGAATCCTTCGAGATTCTAAAGAAAAAGTTGAGCAACGCTCTCTGCCTGAAGGCATTGAGGAATTCGTTGTCTATTGCGATGTTTCGCACATTGGCATAGGTTGTGTGCTTATGCAAAGAGGCAAAGTAATTGCCTACGCATTGCGACAACTCAAAGTGCATGAAAGGAATTACACCACCCATGATTTGGAACTAGGTGCCGTTGTATTTGCACTAAAAATGTGGAGACATTATCTATATGGAACAAAGTGAATCATAAACACAAATCACAAAAGTCTCCAACATCTGTAAAATCAGAAGGATTTGAACATGAGACAACACCGATGGATGGAAACATTGAATGATTATGATTGTGAAATTAGATATCATCCCAGCAAAGCGAATGTAGTCGTTGATGCGCTTAGTCACAAGGAAAGGGTTAAACCCATACGGATTAATGCCTAGAGCATTGAGCTCAGGAACAGCTTATATGAGAAGCAATTGGATGCGCAGAAACAAGCCTTGTTAGAGGCAAACCTTCCAAGTGAAGGTTTGGGTGGAACTATTGATCAGTTGTCACCTAGGAATGATGGAATTCTTAGATTCAATGGTCGAATCTGGGTTCCAATCTTCAGAGGACTTAGGGATCTAATTCTGCAAGAAGCGCGTAATTCTAAATACTCCGTTCACCCTGGAGGTGACAAGATGTATCAAGATTTAAAAACAAACTATTGGTGGATTGGTTTGAAGAAATCCATAGCAACCTATGTAGCGAAGTGTCTGACGTGTTCGCAAGTTAAGGCCGAACATCAAAAATCGTCTGGACTTCTACAACAACTTAAGATTCCCACCTGGAAATGGGAAACGGTAACTATGGACTTGATTACCAAGTTACCTAAGACCAAACATGGTAATGACATGATTTGGGTCATTGTGGATAGGTTGACTAAGTCATCACACTTTTTGCCAATTAAAGAGACGTACAGTTCTGATAAATTGGCCAAATTATATGTGGACAAGATAGTATCCTTGCATGGTGTGCCGGTATCTATTGTATCCGATAGAGATACAAGATACACTTCTCATTTCTGGAAAAGTTTCTAGCAATCATTAGGCACGAGATTAAATTTTAGTACGGGTTACCATCCTCAGATAGATGGACAGAGTGAGCATACCATCCAGACTTTAGAAGACATGCTTCGTGCATGTGTAATCAACTTAGTTGGTAGCTGGGATGACCACCTACCCCTATTTGAATTCTCCTATAATAATAGCTATCATACAAGCATTAAGGTTGCTTCTTTCGAGGTCTTGTATACGAGAAAGTGTCGAACGCCCGTTTGTTGGGCAGAAGTTGGGGAGGCCCAACTGTCAGGACCGGAGATAGTCCTTGAGACTACGGATAAGATAATGTAAATCCATGATCGTCTCAAAACTGTCAGAGATAGGCAGAAAAGCTATGCTGATAAGAGGCGTAAACCTCTTAAGTTCCAAGTAGCGGACAAAATTTTGTTAAAGGTATCACCCTGAAAAGGTGTGATGCGCTTTGGAAAGAAGGGCAAGTTAAGCCCTAGATACATTGGACCATTCAAGATCATCGAATATGTCGGATCAGTAGCTTATAAGCTTAAGATACCTAAGGAGCTTAGTGGAATTCACGATAGGTTCCACATCTCTAATTTGAAGAAATGTCTAGCCGATGAGTCACTAGCAATGTTACATCAAGATGTGCAAATCGATGAAAACCTGAGGTTTGTTGAGACCTATCTTGATCAAGGATCGATAGGTTAAGAAGCTCCGAAAGAAGTATTACCTATTGTGAAGGTTAAATAGGATGCCCGTCGAGGCCCCGAGTATAAATGGGAGGTCGAGTCCAATATGCGACAAAAGTACCCCCCCCCCCATCTTTTTGAATAAAATCTCGAGGTTGAGATTTCTTTTAAGGGGGTGAGGATGTAACACCTCGTAAAAATCGTGTCGCATAAAATCTCGACACATATCCCGCTGATCCTCGTATGCCACATGTTGGACGAGAGGGACTGAATTTGTAGTTATGTTATTTTAATAACCTCTGAACGACAATCGAATAGAGGAAGGACTAAAGATGTCAACATGCCATTTTATGGCCTCTGAGTGACCTTTTACGGGCCGTAGGCCTAAGTGCTTAAGGACCGTAAGAAAGGATAAATAGCATATCAAAGGGTCGGTTATGGACCGTAAGCCTTAGAACTTACGGACCGTAAGAAGTTCAAAACCTCATATTGGCTTACGGACCGTAAGCATGAATCCATACGGTCTGTAAGGACTATAACTAGCAGTTTTGTTTGGAGGCCAAGGCTTTCTTCTCCTTGTGCCACCTTGCTTGTGAATTCACTTCTCCCTAGTCATGACACATCACTAGGCACATGCTAACATCCGAGATCTGGCGATTTAGGCGATGTTTTGTATTTCAGGCTTGAGCTCAGGCTCGATAACAAAACGAACTCTATTTCAAGATCGAGCTGGGGCTCGGGCTCGTTAAGGCTCGGCTCGTTCGAGCTTTTAACCAAGCCGATCACGAGTAACTCTCGAGCCCGTAGGCTTGTTTACACCCCTATTATCAACCAAGACTTGTTACCTACTGAGTTTATTACTCATTTTAATTATTTTTACAGTAGGAACACGTTCTAAACTCAGAATGCCAAATAAGCTATCGAAACTATGTGTGAAATGACCAAAATACCCTTAAGGTGCTTGCAATTCTTGTGAGAAACTTGGTTTTGAAAATTATTTTTAGCAAAATGTACTTATAGATCGTGAAGCTTCGTTGGCATTAGCGAATATGTTTAGGCGTTATTGTGTCTAGAATATGTATGAGGAGTCGGGTAGACCAGTGGGATGGTTGTGGTAGGTCGATTAAATAGTAGTTTGATGGTAAGGTATCGGGTTCCGATTATACATATATAGGTACGATACTTGGTGTTAAACGACATGGTGTACGAGTGGGTTACGGGTCATGGCTATTGGGTGATTCCCTAGGTATGGTTCTTACCAGGTTTCTTGTTTTGTGAGTATAGCCGAGTTTTTTAAGAGTCTTGGGTGTTTCACTCTCGTTCTAAGGCTTTGATGGAATTACTGGTATGAGAGTTAGTACTAAGTTGGGTCTATTGTTGTGAATCGAAGCTTCGAGGATGTATGGGATGGTTATTTGTGTTCATAAGTTAGGTTGACTATTGGTTGATTAGGTTTTCCCAACTGAGCGAGGTTAGCGAAGCGAATCATGATTGCACGTATGTGAGAGATTTTCTTGGTTTCTTTGGACAAAGTGTTTTAATAGAGTTAATGTAAGTGTGTTTTAGTGATTGTATCGATTATGAAATTTGTGGGCAAGTAATTAATTAGACCGATTAGGTTGATAGGTAGCATATTATAAGATTTTAGAAATCGGTAAGAAAATATTTAAGGCATGAATGGGATTATCATGCATGTGATTTACGTAAATAGATGGTATGGTTAAAATACGTTTGGTAAAACAATGAAATTTGTGACTCCTGCATAAGTGAAAACTTGACATAATGATAAAAGGTTTTAGTATAAGGCTTAATCGAGTGGTTATCGTGGAGTTGGTCAAGTTGTGATTTAATCACCCTATTGAGATGTGGACTTCACTCCTAACTCAAGGGTAAGGTTTCTTCAAGGAAAGAGAATTTGTAACGATCATCGAGGTAAGGAAATCACCGCTAGCTCGTTGGTGAAGTTTTTCTAATAGCGTATACTAAGGCATAACATAATATAAGCTAGCACCCAACACCTACTTGTCAACCAAAGATTCCCGCTAACGTAATCTTTTCGTAGCAACGAAAGACCATTTTGTTTGACTGAACATGACCTCAAGAATACGGGCGCTGCGTTAATCCTATAGCGCTATCATGTTAAGGGAGGCTTATACTGTAACACCCCAACCGAAGACGGAAACGTCGTGGCGTCACGTATGATAGGATGTTCAAAGACACATGCCACTAATTAAAGTTCAAATATAATATTAAGTCAAATTCATGTTCAATAACCAAATCAAACAAACAACAAAATAACTTGTCCAAAATAAAACGTAATAATTGTTTTAGATGTTTAACTAAGGGAGAAAGTCCATGATCCTAAGTGATAGAAAGCTTGCAGATCATCATCAACTGTTACCACCTAAAACATATATGAGAAAAACATGGGTCAACTAAAAGTTGGTGAACCACATAGGTTTTATAGTAAATCATGTAAAAAAATATTTTATTTACAATTCATATGGCATAAGTAGAACAATGAGCATATTGCATTTAACGAGTATGGGTCCCGGGTGGCACATTCAAACCTAAGCTGACATGTTTAACGGATTCTATCATCCTCCACTTCTCAAAAAGCAAAATAAGCAAAATGCGTAAAATAAGCAAAACTAAATAGAAGTGGAGATGGGTTGTCACACCTATAGCGAGATTATATACTACCGGACTGTTATCCGAAATTAATGAATGCACACATTGAAGCAAACCAACAAGTTTCATACAAAGCAAATAGTGATCACATAAGCCAAAATAAAAATAATGAATTGTATAACGTTAAACAAAAGTGTACAACATATGTATCATCCCAAAAAAAGGTAAAAATAGACTATGTACTCACCTTAGGGTGTAAGCAAACCAAACAATTTGCAAGTAAAGTGGATATCCACAAATGGAGTTGTCCTCAATAAATATACAAACCTAAATCCCATATTTATGAGATCCGTTCATTACAAATATCCAGTCTAAAAGTTGTTCCTTAAATGTTTCTTGGCGACTAAGAATATAACTTATGCATATAATAATAATAATGTTATAATGTTCGAAATTAGAAATGTGTTTTTAGTTGACATGATTCAAAATCTAAATGGACTAGTTTAAACTTACAAGTTTATAGTTTAATGAAAATGTATAAAAATGACTTTTAAATTTTAGTTTTTTTTTTTAATTTCACAAGTATTATTGAAACTAAATTGCATTTTAAGTTTAAAACACCATATAATAAAATATGTATCATATTCCAACCCAACTCTATTTCTAGTGAAACTTAGGTTAAAACGTGAAAAAATTAAGCTCATTCTAATTGCGTACTTTTATTTTTAAAAATGTTATATTTTAAAGGTTATGAGAGAAAAACGAGTGAAGCAGCTGAATTAATTACAATAATATAATTTATAAATCAAAGTTTCACAATCTCATCCTACGCGCACACACATATACACACCAAATGCTTACACACACTTACACTACACACTTAGGGTGATGGGTGTGGGCGGCAAACCAGATCGGTAAATGGGTTTGCTAAGCGGTAACACCGCAGCCGACCCCTTTTGCCGATCGGTAAACCAACACATTCGGTGAACGTTTGCCGATGATGAAGATGATGCTTTTTGACCGTTGTACAAGTCCAACGGCTATATTGCCGTTTCAATTTAAAAAAAAAAGAACAATAATCTCACCTATTTAAACAAACCATTTACCTATTTTTTTACACACTTCTTCTTCATACTCATCTCAAATCTTTTCAAATCATTTTACATTTTACAATGGAAGGCTCAAACAAAGGGGATGGCAAGAAAAAAATATTTAGGGTCCGGTTCGAAAGAGAGGGAACAGAAAAACGTGGCGGTGCGAGTGGTTCAAGTACACTGTTTCATCCACAACTCGGCTTTGCTACTCAAACCCAACCTTCATTTTTTAACCAAACCATGCAACCAAATTTCTGTTACAATACCCAACCGTATACAAATTTTCCGCCACAAAACTTTCATCCACACGTTCCGACGTTGGTTGCACCCGGTGTTTATGATTATCCCCTCGACGCCCAAAACTCTTTTGACCCGTTTGGTCTTCCAAGCCCACCCACACAATCACTTAGAGATTTAGTAGATGACTCCGAAGGAGAATTCGTGCCCGACAATCAAGAGCAAGACAATCATGATGATGAAGATGTTATCGTACAAGTTAATGAACCGGAAAACGACCCGAATGGATGAAGACTAAAGCAAAATGTGAAAACTGGACGCCTAAACAAGAAGAGGCGTTGGCAAAGGCTTGGGTTCATTGCACCTTAGACAAAAGAAGAGGCAATCAACAAAAGTCAGATGGTTTTTGGAAAAAAAAAAAGTTCTTAAGCACTTCAATCAAACGGTTGGAGGAAGTAACCGAAACCATCATCAAGTACGATCCAAGATGATTACCATGCATGGAACGTTGAAAACTTTCAACGGTTTTTATCATCAAGCGGTAAACTATTTAATATTTATACCCCAAAAAAGTGCTTACCTTTTTCTGTAATTTATTATTTTAGGAACGTTTATGTCCTAGCGGATGCAACGATGTTTGGGTAATGAAGCAAGCGTGTAAGGATTACAAAAATAAGGAAAAACATGACTTTGCTCATATGGAAGCGTGGGGGGTTGTTTGAACTCAAGAAAAACATAGCCAAGTACCGCTGTTGGGTGAAGATAGCTCCGGCTCGAGTCAAAAAAGAAAGTCGTCGGATTCGGGTAATTATCAAGTGGATACACCGAGTGCCGAGTTCACGAGGGGAATTCCCAACATGAACGTAGATCCCTCGCCAAGAAGACAAAAGAGGAGGGAGAAAAAAAGGCAAAACCGCCGCTTCATCAACGGCGATCCAAGAGATATAACCGCTAAATTTGAAGAATATAGGGCGATGAGAAAAAGAAATGATGGATATCAAAAGGAATCGAGAGGAAAAATACTTGGCGTTGGTCGAGGAGCAAGCCGCGGCGATGCGTTCTATTGTATTCGACAAGGACTTGGAGACGTTTAACCGGCCTCACGACAATGTTCACCCATCGATGTTGGAAATCACCCTCTCACGAAAACGAGAGATCGCCAGAAAATATGATTGGCCTTGTAATTTTTAATTTTTAGTGGTTGCATTGTTTTAGTTAAGTTATTTCTATGAATTTTATGTTTTTTTAAGTTACATTTTAATGTAATTGTTTTTTAATTAATTTGATGTTTTAGTTGTTTTTATTTAACACATAATCTAAAAAAAGTTTACCAATTCATGAAGTGTCTCACCATTGCCAACACTTTTCAGCATAGTTTAAACTTTTTAGGTGGAATGACATGGCACCCTCTCATTTGTTGATTTTGAAGTTTGCCACTTTCAAGTGTTTAACCACTCCCTTCACTCTTAGGCTACAAGGTGTGGGGGTCGGCATAGGCCTGGCATGCCTCGTCATCGCCCCCAATACCATTCCCCCCCCCCCCTTGTCGACGTCGTCGTGATCGTCCTCCTCTGGACGTTGAAGACGCGCACAAAAATACAAAACCCCCCACCTCCTTCTTCTCACACACACTTATACATACAATTCATATATATTTTTTTAGGCCCATCACCCATTTCCTTACCTCCATCCTCTTTGCCCCATCCTCATACCCATCTACGTGGCGGATCATTCTCCAAGGATGGGTCATCACCACACCCACCACCCTTATGTACTCAACTAAACATATATGATATGCACGTACAGAAACCATACAATATCAAACATACATAAACACATGCAGACGCACACACAACACCCACGCAGACATAAACTAACAGATGCATTTGTTTTCAGTAATCCGAAAAAAGTCGAGTTTCACCAGTTAGCTCTGAAGCACGGAAACGCCTGTAGTGTGCCGTCTCCCGTCCCGGGGACTGCTAGGGGACGCAAACGGCATGGGGACGGCCGGGAAACAACCCCGGCAGGTAGGAAACGGCCAGGATTCAAGCAGGATAAGGGGACGGATTATGGGGACGCGCAGGAAACGCTTCCTGCAAGTTTCCGGATCTTATTTTTCGGTTTTAAAAAAAGATTATTTAATCCCATTCAAATATATCGCCCCTACAATTCAGTTATACCAATCGACGTATAACCCTACTGCACCTCTGTAATCGCCGTTCTTCGTCTTCTTCTCTTTTCTCATTCAAACTCCAAAATCATGGCTTCTAATGAAGAAACACAAGGATCATCATCATCATCTATAGATGAACCTCCATTGTGGGATTATGTGGAAAAACAAGAAAAGCAAGGTTCGGGAGGAACTTGGAAATTCAAGTGCAAAGTTTGTGGTGAAAATCGACAAGGATCGTATTCAAGAGTTAGAGCACACTTGCTCGGTATAAAATGTATGAAAATATGAAACCCTAATTGTGTTCATGATTAAGCTATGGTTAACTGTTTTGCATGAATGTTATGCTTGAGTGATTTGTGCTTTTTTTGAATTGAATGTTACATGAATTATGCAGGAGAAGGGGACTGTTTTGCATGAATGTTATGCATTAACTGTTTTGCATGAATTAACTTTTTGACGAATTTTTTATATTATTCATGTTACACTAACATTATGATGTACATTTGATCTTGCATTGAAGAGGTAGTAACACTGTTTTGACATTAAGCGTATGTTACATTGTTTTGCATTGTGTATAGTGGCAGTTTGCATTGAAGATGTTAGTAAACATTGTTACTGTGTGATTTTTTAAGGAAATATAATAAACTTTATGTTATATGTGTTGTATCAATATGATGTACACTTGATCTTCTAATGTCTCTGATATTATTTGCTGGTTTTTTAGTATCTATTGTTTGTTGATTATTATTGATTTGTATAAAAGGTAGTGGGATTGCTATCTGCAAGAAAGCAACACAGAGTGATAAAGTTGCAATGAAAAAGTTAGAAGATGCATATGAAGAGAGAAAAAACAATTCAAAAGCGAAAGAAGTCGGGTTGCCATGTGAAGCTGGCAATCCCTTAAAGAGGAGAAAACCCGCTTCAAATCCTATACAAAAAGCTTTTGGTGTGGAAATAAGGGACCAACTTGATGAGGAGATAGCAAGGATGTTCTATACCAGAGGTCTACCTTTCAATCTTGCAAGAAACCCGCACTACCTTAGGGCTTTTCAGTTTGCTGCAGAGAACAAAATTGAGGTGTGTGTACCTCCTAACTATAATAGGCTTAGAACAACCATTCTACAAAAGGAAAAAGAGAATGTGCACAAGTTATTGGAACCGATTAGGTTATCATGGAAAGAGAAAGGTGTGTCTATTCTCAGTGATGGTTGGACAGATCCTACACGAAAGCCTTTAATCAACTTCATGGCTACCTCAACTAATGGTCCTTTATTTCTAAAGGCGGTTAATTGTTTTGGAGAAGTCAAAGATAAGTTTTTTATTGCTAATCTGATGAAAGAAGTTATCAACGAGATAGGTCATGAAAATGTTGTGCAAATCATCACAGACAATGCATCAACTTGTAAGGCGGCTGGGGAGATTATCACGAGTGAGTTTACTAACATCTACTGGACACCATGCATGGTACATACGCTTAATCTTGCATTGAAGAATATATGTTCACCACGGAATGTGGAAACCAATCAAATAACATATGATGAATGCAAATGGATAACAGAAGTTCACATGGATGCGACTGCAATAAAAAACTTTATCATGAACCATAACATGAGACTCTCCATTTTAAGCAAGTTTACTCCTCTTAGATTGCTTTCAGTGATACTCGTTTTGCTTCAATTGTTGTGATGCTTAAGAGATTCAAACTTGTCAAACGGGGTCTACAAGTTATGGTCATAAGTGATGAATGGGCTTCTTATAGAGAGGATGACACGGTGAAAGCTAACTCTGTTAAAGAGAAGATTTTGGATGACGATTGGTGGGATAAAGTATTATACATTCTTAGTTTTACTAAACCGATATATGATATGATTAGAGTTTGTGACACCGACAAGTCTACATTTGGTGTATGAGATGTGGGATTCAATGATTGAGGGCCGAGATCTACAAGAAAGAAAAACGTCCCTTATCTACTCGTAGTATCTTTTATGATGTTGTGTATCAAGTTTTAGTGGCTCGGTGGACGAAGAATAACACTCCTCTACATTGTTTAGCACACTCTTTAAATCCAAGGTATATGATTTAAAATTACATGCTTGGTTTCCATTATGTATTTATGTTTAATGTTGTAGATATTATAGTGACGCATGGTTACTTGAGAATAGTGAAAGACTCCCTCCTCATAGGGATGGAGAAATTTCACAAGAAAGGTGGACTTGTTTTAAGAGATTGTTTTCTAATGATGATGAGCATGATAGAGTCTTGGAGGAGTATGCTTTGTTTTCAATGAAGCTGGTCCTTTTGAAGATTTAACATGTATTACAAAGATGGATACTATGGAACCAAGTCATGGTGGGCTAACGTTGGTGCTCAAACCCCTCTTCTCCAAACTTTAGCTTTTAAATTACTTGGACAACCTAGTTCGTCTTCATGTGATGAGCAAAATTGGAGCACCTATGCATTTATCCACTCGCTTAGGAGGAACAGATTGACTACAAGTCGTGCTCAAGACTTGGTTTACGTCCACAACAATCTTCGGCTTTTGTCTAGGGCCCCTAACGATGTTGTAAATATGTGGGATGTGGGTGGAGATGCTTTTGACTCGATGGAAGATGTAGGATTTTTGGAGTTTGTTGATCTTTCATTAGATGAACTGGAACTCGAAAGCGATTTCCTTGTTAACGTTTTATTAGATTAGGAAGATATGGGATTTTTGAGCTTTACATCAATATATAACTATTTTGGGGTTTTGTGTTACATTATCTTTGATATATATTTATTTTTTTATATGATTTTATTCCCGTACCCGTCCCGTCCCCGCTTCTTAATTTTTTTTGTTTTGCCGTTTCCAGTTCCCGTCCCCATTCCCGTACCCGTCCCAGTGCATCATAGCCAATTAGACCACACAAACCGTACATGTATTCATAGTTTCTTTTAGGTGTCTTAGTCGCGTGAACAAATCGAGGACACAAAAAAAAAGAACGGGTTTAAGGAATAATCGTATAGTTAGCGTGAACAAAAATCTTGCCTCAAGTACTCGAAAGAAATGAGCAGATCAAGGTGGCGGTTACGATGGTTGTATTATGGTTGATGCGGGTCGGAGGAGGCAAAAGGTGGCCGATTGGGATGCGTCTAGGTGGTCACGGTGGTTTCAAACATGGCCGAGTGCGGTGATAATTGTAGTCGCTACAAGCTACGACAGTGAGTAGCTATGGCATGGTCGCGGCTTGAATACTTGTCGAGTGTGTGATGGTGCTGCATAGATGAGTGGAACGAAAATATGATTCAATACAGAACATCTCGACAACAAGATTAATACAATGATTTTGGTCTATCACTATATACTACTTTTCTAAAGGTTTTGAACGTGAGTTATGGGTTACGATACGTGATCGAGGACTGCAACTTGTGAAACATATATAGTGAATTCGGGTTACCGAAAGAAAGAGAATCATATTGAGCGGGGTTAGAAGATTTGTGATTTAAAGTGTTTGGGAGATTATCATAACATGTCCATGAGGTTTAAGAAATTTTACAAAAATGAATAGAACTTTTATTATTTATTACCTTTAACACAATAATTTGACTAAATTAGTTTAAGTAGTTAAATTCTTAAATTTTATAAGATGTAAAGCAATTTTATAAACTTTAACAAGGTTTCAAATCTTATTTTTTTTATAAAATCTAAAACTTAAAAATCTCATTTATAAACTTTAAGAATGAAAAAAAACAACTATAACTAAATATCATTAAAGAATTGTATATAATCAATTAAACGACAATTTCTTAAACGATTTATAAAATGATCTCTTATATTTTTTATAAAATTTTAAAGAGAAGAATTTTGTAAAATAGCTGGAAATATATAGTTGAATACTTAGTTAAATACGTATATACATCCTCTTATACGATTTGAATATATATGTAATTATAGGGTTAGCTATACGTACATGTGATTAAATAAAAGTAATAGTAAGTGACTAAATAAACAAAACCGTTTTCATATGTCAAAATAAGGGTGCAAATACAAATGATAAGTTGGAAATTCATGGTTGTTTAATGTACGAAGTTAATGACAAAGTATTATGCAAGTAAATTTTCTAGCATGCATGTATTTCTAAGTATAAACGTATAAAGCATGTATATTGGATGCGATTTTATGAATAATGTGTTGCGTATAAGTGTTTGTGTGACTTTTTATATGATATATATTTAACCCAAAAGTGTAAAAAAAAGGTTATGTATACTCACAGTTTTGCAAAGCTTTCCGATTAAACACGATTTGATGAGAGTGGAGTGCTGAAGTTACTTTACATTGGTGTATATGGAGTTTGTGGAGATTTCGGATTCGGAATTAAGTATAAAAGTATATGTATGCGAAAATATATCTTGTCTAAATACTCGTTTGAACACTAAGTTGTCATGTGTTTTCATAGGTCCTAACTTGCCCATTAGAATCACAAACAAGGAGTTTAGAACAAAAGATAATATAACCTAAGTTTATGACGTCTAACCATAACCGATTAGTATCGAGAATTCGGTTAATTTATATATTATATGATATAATATAATAATTAATCCAGTCCATATTGTCATATAGTATCATGTAAGTCAAGCATGGAGGTATGATTAACCTCATTATATGATTCACCAAATCACAAAGTCACCAACTTAGTTGATGACCCGGTTGGTTAGGAATAAAATGAAAATACAACTAACTAATCTTGCTAAGTAGCCAAACAAGAACAACCCGGCCGTGTCATACCCAACATGGCAAATGTTGGAGGTGAGCCGGTGTTATCTTACTTTGGTTCTTGGAAGCTACTTAGGTATCTTGCCACTAGAATAAGTGAGGTAGTGGAACAAGTTTGAGAGCCAAGGCTTCCATGGTTCACACTTACAAATAAACAAGTCTTCCAACATTGAAGGTTGGAAGCTAGGATGGTTTTAACACTTAGAACATTTTAGGCAGAATTTTAAGTTGCTTCTTGGTGGAAATCAACCACAACACAAACCCACAACTATGAGCTTAGTTGGGATCTTGGTGGGTACAATATTACACTAAGTTTCAATCAAAATATACAAGAAATAAGTACAAAAATCAAGAAGATATTTAACTATACTTTGGACCTCAACTATGGTAAGGTTCCACCTTAATTTGCCATACCAAACTTGTGAAAACCTTCCTATAGGGTATCTAAGTAGTTTATAAGAAGACAACATGAATAAATAAGAAGAAAAGTGAGTGAAAACTAGGGATGAGCTTGGTACCGAAAGAACCGGTACCGAAAATCCCCAAAAGTGGGTACCGGTGCCGAATATACCCAATACGATACAGTTCGGTAACGGTACCGGTACAGTACCGATATTTGAGGGTAAAACCGGTAAATACCGATACCGAACAGGTACCAAAAATCTAAAAAGTCGGTACCGAATCGGTATCGAAAACGTACCCGGTTTGGTAAATTCGGTACCGATATCGGGTACCATTTGCTCATCCTTAGTGAAAACTCACTTAGATTGCTTGGAACTTTCGGCCAAGACTTGAGAAATTAGAGGAGATTAGAGAGCTTGAGAGAGATTTATATGAGTGAAAAGTGTTTAGGAGGTGGTAATGGGTTGTATTTATAGTTGAGATTAGGGTTTAGGTGTTAAATGAGGTGGTTGGGGTTGAAAGGAGGAAAATGGAGCCAAAATTCGCGTGTTTTAAAATATTCTGCCATACCTGGTCATTTTGCACGACCGTGTGGATCAAGTGCACGGTCGTGCGGATCGCGGATCACAGGGTGATGCACATCAAGTGCGCGGTTATGCGGATCGCAGTGTGCATGGTCGTGCACCTCAGTTGCATGGTCGTGCACCACCTGCTAAATTTACCAAACTTTTTAGAATATGTAGTTTGACCCCCAGAGTTTGATAATTCCATTATTTAAGCTAGAAACTTATAATTAAGCATGTTTTTAGGTATTCCACGTGTATCAAGGTGGTGTATGAGTATAATGCACATATAATTGATAATTTCAAGTATTTCAAGTGTCGGTTTTGCGTAGAAACACGTATTTAAAGATTTGATTGTGTATATCACATAAGTATGAAATGTAGCACGTATGGGTGTAAAAGTGAGTTCCCATTATGATTAACACCTCGAGTTGTGATATTGGAATCAAAATACGAACGTAAGGTTTCTAAAAAATAGAATGCGAATACGAAGTTTCTAAAAATAGGAATACAGAATAATGAGGCGTTACATAAATGGGTTATTTCGCCAGGGATCCCTCGACTTCGATCCTCGAGACGAAGAGCTGAACGTTCTATATCGGCCAGCTTCCATGTCCTCTCAATTGAAATTCAGACTGAGGATTGCAAATGCCCCGCTTCCTTCAAAATTGAAAATGTCATCTTCATTAAAGTATTTGTAACATCCGTCAAAAACGGATTTACCAAACCCGCTCCGTTTATCAACCGAACAGTCAGTCAAATTTTTCGTTGCGAATTAAATGCCCAAAATAATTTTAAACGATCCGTAATCACTTATTATGCGGGGATATATATTTAGTTTTTGAAAAACTGATAAAAATAACAAAATAAAAATGTTTTAATCATGCCGGGTTTCGAACTCGGGTCTCTACCGGTTCAACCAAACGTTTAACTCACACACCGTAAACCACTCCGCCACTTTGATTTTCTGTTAAGTGAATGGATTTATTAAATCAAATAATGATGTGCGGAATTCAAACTCGGTCAACTTGCGCCCAAACAGCAGTCGTCGGAAATCCCGACGACTTCGCCCATAAAACACGCTTTCGCTCAATTTAATCAATCAATTAACTCTAGCGACAGCTATAGCCAACGTCTGAAACCGCGTCATCAGCCAAATCGCCGGAAGAACGGTTGACTTCGAATTAAGACCGAATTCAGACCCCATTCATCTCAATGCTACCCTATAAATACACCCACAACTCGCCAGAAGTCTTTCACACTCAAATCGCACCCTTTCTCGGCGAAAAATCACTCGCCGGAAATACTTGATACTTCGCCGGAAAACCGTATCAGTAATCTCTGAGCTTACTGAACCCCCTAAACCTTCACCGAAGTCACCCACAACCTTTGTAACCTTTCGGAAGACTCTCTGCTGCAAGAGACTTGTCGCCGGAAAAAGGATTCTGTCGCCGGAGTTCTGCCGGAAAACAGAGTAAAACCAGTCGGTACATCTCACGCTTAATTCATTCCCTTTTTACTTTTATCTCATTTGTAATTGATCATTAAACGCTAAAGGAACATGAATCAATATTCGAATCCGTCAGTCGTCACTTCCGGTGAAAACCAGTGAAGAAGACGACGTTACGGTAATGGTTAAGTATAATTAAAATCCAGATAATTACCGGGTTAGACACACAGTCCAGCGGTGGACTGTGTGCACTTTTAAAGCTAAGGTCACGAGTTCGAGTATTGTCCCTCACACGCCGCCTTGTTAAAAATCTTTTTTTTCGCAGAGCTGAACCGGAGTGTTTTCGGTACATGTTAAGTTTATTGATAACTGACTTAATAATCAAGTGCGACACACAGTCCAGCGGTGGAGTGTGTGTCCGCTAACCCACAGGTCCCGGGTTCGAGACCTGTGGAGCACACCGGTTCTGAGTTTTAATTCATTTTTAAAAATAAAGGATTTCTGTTAAATCCTAATTAATGTATATATGTAATTAAAATCGGATATATGACGGGTTAGACACGTAGCTCAGTTGGTAGAGCTGCGTGCACGCGTACGGGAGGTCTCGGGTTCGAGCCTCACCCGGCGCACAACAATATGCCTATGAACCGGTCAACGATATAAGTCAACGGTCAAAAGTCAACTGTAGCAAAAATAAAATATTTTTTTATTATTTTTATTTAATTATTTTAATTAAAAATACTTAAAAATAACATTTTTAAGGTTAGAAAATAGCCTCAAACTCACAAAAATACACCCAACAATCCTACTAAAATAGATTAATAAAACCCGTTTACTTACCAAACCGTAATGCGATTTATCTAGGTTTAATCTCACTTGTGGTTAAAACCACTTCGCGTGCAATCAACGTCATCAACCGAACGCACCCAATGTGAGTGAATTCTTACAAACTCCCCTTTTTTATTCATGTTTTGGGGTGTATCATGTGTCGCTTAAACTAATTCTCTTATGCAAATTCGTGCTATACCATTATATGAACTAAATTAGAATGTAACTATTGTTTGGTTGTGATGTTTTTCATATTGTCAAAGTTGTATACAAATTATTTAGGCCCATCAGTTCGTAAGAACAACGCGTGCCTCAAAACTCATTTATTAGGCCCATCAGTTCCTCGTGTGAGACGAGAACAACGCGTGCCTCAAAACTCATACATTAGGCCCATCAGTTCGTAAGAACAACGCGTGCCTCAAAACTCATTTATTAGGCCCATCAGTTCCTCGTGTGAGACGAGAACAACGCGTGCCTCAAAACTATCATTTGGTGTTTGTATGTTCAATATTCAATATTATGTGTTGTGTGAATAAATTTACATCTACATTTACTCATATGAGGTATGCACATTATTTATAATCAATTGGATAAACTCGTTCAAATGTTTTTCCATAGGATTCACTCGCCAACATTATGTTGATCCAAAAACCTTTTTACACATGATACAGGTGGACAGGTTGAAGCAAGGAAAACATAGGATATGCCTTAGAAGAGAAACAAGAAGCTTAGACTGATAGTTAGAACATGTTGTATCATTTATTGTAAATTTCCATTAAATTGTATTAATGAATATGAAACATATAATAAATGTCATGAGCTTTGATGATAACCCAATTATGCCCCGATCACCTTTTCCGCTGCGGGTCGGGGTGTGACAGTATTATGATGGAATGTCCGACCCAGACGATCACATGTTCTCTTTCACTGGAGCTGCTAATTTTGAACTATGGCCCATGCCAGCTTAGTGCCATATGTTCACATAGACGCTCACCTGTTCGGTTAGAATTTGGTTCGATGGCTTGCTGGAAGGATCGATCAGTAACTTCGAAGACTTCCGACGTCTTTTTCTCTAGAAATTTTGCCAACGAAGGCGTTGTTCCAAGGTTATCACGGAGGTCCATCATATCAAACGACAAGATGGAGAATCAGTGGAAGATTTCCTCGATCATTTCAACAAAGAGATCATGCAGATTAGCGGAGCAGTCGACCAACTAAGGGTTTCAGGGTTTTGTCACGGAGTCCGTAACAACCAGTTAGTGGAGAAGCTTCACGAAGATCTACCAAAGACTATGGAAGGCCTCATGAAACGAGCTAGAGCCTTCATTCGTGGTAAAAGTGCATTTGGGAAGCCGAATGACTCAAACACTAAAAACACACAGGCTCGAACCACGTCATGGATGAGGAACACATCTCCTCCAAAAGATCGAAGCAATAATTGGAACAGGAACCGACACCCATATCACAAACCGAATCGTAACAGCAATAGAACCGGCCAAGTGCGGTTTAACACCTTCTCTGAATTATCAAAATCCTCAAGCAAGATTTTAAGCACTGAAAGCACTCAGTTCCCGACCCCCTCAAAATAGTGGCCTTCGTCCGACAAGAACTCCAAGAAATATTGTAAATATCACCGGGACATGGGGCATACGACCGATTGGGCGTTGAAGCAGGAAATCAAGAAGGTTGTTCGATCTGCTAAACTATCACACCTTGTCAAAGAGGTTAAAGAGGGAAAAATGATGATGGCAACTACAGATAATCCAAACAACAAAGCACGTATAAACATGATTTAGGCAGCTCAACACTGAGGAACCCAATGATCAAACCAACACTTGGCGGTTTGGATGCAATAGCCAATTTACACCCCAGTAATCGCACTAGGCGATGCTTGAGACGGTTCTATCACCATATCAACAATAATTGACGGGCATCATGTTCGGCGAGTTTACGTTGATAGGGGAAGCGCCTTTGAAATAATGTGCATACAATGTTTCCAACAACTCACCACGCAGACAAAACAGAAATTGGTGGAAGTATCAACCCCCCTAGTAAGTTTTTCTAGACAAATAGTCTAACCGGTTGGAAAAATCACTCTCTCGCTTACACTAAATGAAGGTAGCAAATCTCGTACTGTACCTCTCACATTTCTGGTCGTAGGCTCCAAGTCCATCCATAACGTTATACTCGGATGACCAGGAATGTGCGCCCTTGGAGCTGTAAGCCCACGTGGCTATAAAATTCCTATTGATTCAGGCATCGCGACGATACATTCTGAGTCTACCTTGTGTGTGGTAGAGGTACGACAGCCTATAGCAACAGCGAGTTCAAAGAAATCAAAAGCACCTATCGAGTTATGGTCAATCAAACAGAATTCCCAGAACAACAGATAGCAATCGGAGCCAAATTACCCGAACGCACCAAAAAGCTCCTTTGGAACTTGCTTACGAGTTCTATAGACGTGTTTGCTTAGCAACACTATGATATGCAAGGCGTTCCTAGATCGATGGCACAATATCGTTTGAACGTTAAAGAATCGTTAAAACCGATAACACAGAAAAAGAGACACATGGCTCCGGATCAGGCTAAATCAATCGCAAAGGACGTAAAACATCTTTTGGATGAAGGAATCATACGAGAGATACGATATCAGACATGGGTTTCCAACCCAGTCATGGTTCGAAAGAAAGATGATACATGGAGAATTACACAGACTTGAATAATGCCTTCCCGAAAGATTGTTTTCCACTTCCATAAATCGATATGAAAATTGACTCCGTCGCCATATTCGGATTAAAATGTTTTCTCGAACATTATATTGTATTTAACTCAGCATACAATAAAGTTAAGTTATATCATAACGTGGATAATGAAAATGAAAGTATTAGATGTTCCTACATTATGAAATAAAATGAAAGTTATATGTTAACTGAAAAGTAAGAAAAATAAATGTTTGAATGTACTATTTACACGTACATTTGCCTCAAACAAACCTGACATGCTGGAACATGTTTTTTTTTAATCCGTTTTTTATATTGTAATTTAGGTCTTTAATAATAATATTGTGATCAATGATTGACATGTTGGAACATGTTTTTTTGATAACCTTTTCAATTGATGTTGCTGACTCCTATAAAGTAATGTAATACATGGAGTAAAATAAGTATGTAGTAAAATTCAACGTATTATATGTTGATGACTCCTATAAAGTAATGTAATACATGGAGTGACAGGAAACATGAAGACATTGAGATGGAGGAACAAAAGGAAACATAATCTTATGACGCTTGTACCAAAATATTGTGTTTTTGTTTTATGCATGTAGACATGTGCTAAGTGCATGCATGCATTGGTCGTTGTTAACTACTTCCATCGTTGTTAACTAATAACTACTGCCTTTCCTTTCATATCTCTGTTTCAGTTATTATTTTATTATTTTGTAAGTGTCGGTGCTTTTTATTTCTTTAGTGTAACACATAATCATAATTATAATATAATTATATTATAATAAAATTAAAATACATCTTGAAATTCACTGTAGTGAGCCAATGAAATTTAAGTAGTTTATGTTATTTTAGTCAATGGCCACTTGAATTTCGCTTTCTAGACCTTTATTCTTAGAAATTAGGGTGCAAATAAGCCGAGCGGCTCACGAGCGACTCGAGATTGATTCAAGAAAAAGCTCGAAACGAGTCGAATTTTATCAAGTCCGAGCCGAGCTTGAGCTTAAGATAAAACTCGTTTGTTTATCGAGCCCGATGTGAAGCTCCTTAGGCTCGTCAAGCCTATCGAGCCATAGTGTAAACGAGCCGAGTCGAGCCGAGATTAATTAAACTTGTTTACAAGCCGACCCCAACCTAAAAATAAGTTTATTTCGTAAACGACCCCGACCTCACGAGCCTAAAAATTCTATTATTTTTATAATACATGAGCCGAGCTCGAGCTTGAGAAAATACCAACGAGCCGAGATCGAGCTCGAGCTTGAGCTATCATAAGTTAATCGAGCTCAGGCTCAGCTCAACTATCTTGCACCCCTACTCAAAAATCAACAGAGGTTGATTTGTCCGATACGCAAAACCCTCCATTTTCGCTGTTAATTGCCGAAATGACACCCACTTACTTTACACTCACTTTTGTGTTTTCCTAACTTTTTTTTATAGTAACTTAACTTTATCATCTATATCCTCGTGTCTATGTATTATAAGCTAGTGATATCTTTAGATGTGCGATAAGACTTAAATATCTTAGTGTCTATGTATTATAAGTTAGTAACATCTTTAGATGTGCGATAAGACTTAAGGACTACTAGATCCTGAGTTCAATTACAACAAGAGGGTTTTTATCAGATTAATTGTATCTGCTCCTGAATCGGTAAATAAACACAATTAAGTTTAGTTTTGTTGCATGCAAGTTAAGTTCTTTCTAATATATTTTGTTACACAAATCAATGCCAACAGAATAATATCGTTACTAGTATCGGTACAATCATAACAGAGATTATTTTTTCTTTTACTATTTCTTCTTTAGCGTTTTACTTTTCTGATATGTATGTTGACGTTTCGAAGTTCTTTTCCCCGGGTTTTACGTTGTTATACCAAGCAATACTGATAATCAAACTTCCATCGCAACGTGCGGTGTAAAATTACTAGTTTTATATATATATATATATATTATATATATATATATATATATATATATATATTAACTGTATACACATTTACAAGATGGGGGAATAGTGTCAAGCAGCTGCCTAGCACTCCCCATTTGTCCAGGTATATTACGATTTTAACCCCTGTTAAAAAGTATGAATTTGTCCCATGTTCAAAGTTACTATTTTGCCCCTGCTTAAAATTACAGTATTGTTATCGCCTTAGTTTTTTGCAAATTACGATTTTACACCAGCCCAAAATTACATTTTTCCCCCACTAAAAATTACAATTTTGCCATGCCTGTCACTCCCCATTGGTCCAGGTATATTACGATTTTAACCCAGTTAAAAATTACGAATTTGCCTCCTGCTCAAAGTTTAGATTTTGCCCATAGTTAAAAATTACAGTATTGCCATCGCTTTGGCTTTTGGCAAATTATGATTTTGCCCGTTTAAATTACGATTTTGCATGTCTAAATTCACAGTTTTGCCATTGGTTTTATTCTTTTTTCTCCCAGCCAAATTACAGTTTTGCCCTCAGTTCAAATTTATAGTTTACCATCGTTTTTGTTTATTTTTCTATCAAATTATGATTTTGCCCCCATCGTGAAATTACAATCATGCCATCGTTTTCGTTTTTTTTTTTCACAAAACTAAGGTAGTGTTTTGTTCTAATTGGTTGACTCGGTATAATTTTTATCTCCACAGTTTAAAATTTAGTCTTTCCATTGTTTTAGTTTTTTTTTCTTTTTGTTGCAAAAGTATTGTAGTGTTTTGTTTTAATTGGTTACTCGATGTAATTTTTTTTAGATTGTGTTATGAGTAGTATGTACAGACAACCAAAACATAGACGTACATGTTATGAGAGGAAAATATTCGGCTTGCTGCCCCACAACACGGGCGGGGCAATAACTAGGATATACAATTATAATTATCAATTTATGTGAATAGTGATTTGGGTTTTTTTATTATTTTTTTTCCTTTTGCTTTTATTTTTGTCTTTTATTTTTATTTTTATACTTTTAGCCTTAACTTTCAACATTAACACTTACAACCCCTTAACTTTCTTAAGATTTTTAAATCGAGTTTTATGTGTTTATATTTATGTACATGTGGCTATAAATTTAAGTTAATTTACGTTTCGACGGAAATTTTCTTGGAAATGAATCAGGTCAAATATATTATGTTCTTATGCTTATTATTCGACGTATTTTTCCCATAAATGAGTCGGGTCAAATATAATGTGTTTTTATGCTTATTATTATATAAGTTTTTATTTGTTCGTGACGTTTTCACGTAAAAAAATTTCCGTTTCTTCTAAAGTAACTTAGTGGAAAACTAACAAAAATTTTATATCAGGAACACAAAAAAGAGTAGGAATAAGGTATTTATCGTAGCACGTGCTTGCGGACTTAATTTCAAACATTTGAGACGACATAATAACAATTGAACAACGCCTGATCGACTAGATATGGCTTCGACTCAAGCGTTTTGATCACGTATGGGACATGTATTTAAATTAATACCACATGAACCTAGCAAAGGCACGAATAAGGTCTAACCATCCATAAATGAAATGATGTTCGGAGATTTTCTATGTGTATATATAATTGCATTGTATTCTTAATTCTATTGATTGTATATTTGACTTAAATATGTTTTTTCTTGGACATAATATAATAAATATATTGGTAGGTAAAGTAAACAAAGTTCAATTTGTATATTTATGTATTTACATATTCAAACAAAATGATGATTATCAAGTATCACATGTTTGTTCTTTCCAAATTATATCATTTACATCGACTTTGTCCAATACAAGCTTTTCTAAGTGGTTGACTTGAGATAAAAAGACAAGAAAGTATAATATAGTCTAATATATAGAGTATCATTATCCCAACAATTATTCATGACTTCAATTAAATAGTTCGAAGACTTAATTGCTCGGATGGCCCTTGTGGTTTTCTATTTTCTCACCTTTAGTTCTCACTTTTTAAAATAGCATGTTCACTCTATGTGATTTTCTTACTTGTTACTCGCGTAGTCTCTAAAGTAAATGAATGTTAAATTATTGTCCTTTCTATTTAAAAAAATAAACAATAAAAAAGAAACTTAATTAAAGTCAAGTGGGCCACCAATATAATAAAAAGATATTAATTAAGTTCTTATACCCAACCCTAGCCCCCTCTCCAGTCTCCCCTTTTTTTTCTCACCTGCGAAACCATCACCGCCAACACCACCACAATCCGACAAAACCACCACCATCTGACAAAACACGCCTTTTTTCTCATCTGCAACACCGTCTCCCAACACCTACAACATCGTCGGAAATAGCCCTCCCGATCGCCATTGAACCACCCATTGCCTACCAAATCGAGCTAAAATTGCAAGGTTGAATTAAAGGGTTGTAACGGCTAGGAGACGCCTGGTGAATATCAACCTCAAATAGTTGATACATATCGCATATTATATTTTAAATAGTTGGTGAACATTAATACTATCACCACAGGAATCATAACCCCTATCATAAAAAAAAGTCACCCATGAAACCCCAAATCGAATATAAGCAAGGGCGTAGCTTAGTTGGGGGCAGGGGGCGCCCGACCCCCCGAACTTTTCGCTCAATAGTGTCCAGTATATAGTTTTCGTATAGCATTTTTTAGGTATATAAGTGTCGACCCCCCCCCCCCCGCGCCCCCCGGTTTTATAATTCTGTAGGTATAATTTTAGGTTTGGTGACTTCCGACCCCTGGTCGGAAATCTCAAGCTTCGCCACTAAATATAAATATAAGAACATTCATTGAATCCCAACAACAACAAATAAAATATATGGTGAAAACATGCAGAATGCTCACTATTTTGAAAACGTACCTTCCAAATCGAACCAGCCCTTTTCAGCTCCATAGTTTCATTTTCTTCAATTCCCTATCTATTTCATCCTTGTTGTTTATTTTTATCAATTTTGTTCTATGAAGGGTAATGGTGGAAGACGGTGGGTGGTGTTGGGTCGGAGACGCTGTCGGAACTAGAGAGACGGGGTGTGTGATAGGGGTTGGTTGAAGAGTTAAAAGATTTTAAGTGACTAAAATAGTGGGGACCACTTAGGTAAATATATTTGTTGATTTTATTTTATAATACACAAGGGTATTTTAGTTATTTTTCATTGACTTAACTGAGAAAACCAATGTCATTCACTTTAGGGACTATCCGAGTAACAAGTAATCAAACCACATGGAGCAAACATGCTATTTTAAAAAGGTATGGACTAAAGGTGAAAAAATGAAACCACAGCGAACATTCGGCCAATTAACTCTAGTTTGTAAACAAACCATAACATAAATCTTACAAACAATAAAGTTATTGATAGTATATGAGGATAACCAAACCTAATTACCTTTATACCAATAATAAAAAACTGCTTTTAGAGAGACACCCAACTTCAAAATATAAACCAACCATAAAATAATGGTGACTAAGTGATGTAATAAAATAAAAACATATAACATGAGAAAACAACATATGAAGATAAATACATGATGACAATCACGTGCAAAGCCCATCTAAAATATAAAAATCTAAGCCCTGAGACAAAACTCACGCATATTTTCTAAAAGTCCTTAACCTCAATGCTACGAATTTACAAACTCCCATCTTGAACCATGTCCACAGTGCAATTCTCAAAATCTTGCCTAATCTACTTACTTGGGGTTAGGTTTGTGTTGATATCGAACGTAATATTTTGATACGGGTTAGGAAGGCTTAAATACCTGATACATTTGAATCAGCTAGCCCTAAAATAATGATTTCATTCATGGAAATTTAGATCTATTTCTATACGGGTTTGGAAGGCTTAAATACTTTATACATCTGAATAAGTTAGCCCTAAAACCATGATTTCGTTCATGGAAATTTAGATCTATTTCTATAAGGGTTTGGAAGGCCTAAAATACTTTATACATCTGAGTGAGCTAGCCTAAAACAATGATTTCGTTCATGGAAATTTAGATCTATCTATGTGTAACTGAATCAACTAAAATATATTTTACAAGCTTTATAAAATAAAAAAAATTAAGTCAAAAGAAATAAAATAACATATTTACAATGTACTTAAATGCAATAAATCATTTATCTAGCTATATTATTATAATCTTATAGTATTTTAGTAATATCTTATATATTACTATACATCTTAAAAATAAAGGTGTATGCCAAATCAATCCACCGACTTTTTCTTTATACATATATATGAATAACAAAATGGTAAGAAAGTGGTATGCGGTGCAGTTGGCCAAGATGATTTTATTCACATACAAGACCATAGGTTCGAATCTAGACTCTTTTCAGTTTTTTTCTTTTGGTGTTTTCTTCTTCTTCTTTCCTTGGTTACTTTTATTCAATTTTTATATTAGGAGAGATCACTTACTTTTGGAACTTCTCAATTATCTCTATTCACGCATCAACTGAAAGTTTTGTTGTTTTTTTTAACTTAAGATTTCTTTAGTTATATACCTTTTGAGAAATTCAATAGAAAAAAACTAACATTGTTTCTTTTTTTTTGGTTTTTTCTTTCGTTTGCTATGCATCGAAACCGACTGGGTTCACACCGATCGCAACACATGGTTGTTATTCCAATAAAAAAAATTCGAGTTTGTCTACCTTTCGATGTAAATTTGGTGCACGCTTTCGTGCTTTCTTTTCAATGTTTCATATGTATAAATCGGGTCGCATATAATTCGCTCTGACTTGGCGGTATAAACTCGAGTTAGTCGGGTCACATAAAACACATTACGATTGTATGGTAAAATTCGATTTACTTTACGTTTTAATCCAATCGCAATGTTTATATAGGTTACACTGCGTTCAATCGGATACGTCGAAACATGCGTGTTTATATGGTTAACAAATCACATACCGCTTGGACTAATCCGTTCAACGTTTGCGATATACTCGCGCCGCAACGCGCGCGGGTGCTTATTACAAGTTAGTTATTTACAAAAGAAGTTATATATATGAAGGGGAATTATAGAGAAAAAACTCACTTGAGTTAAGAAAACCTTATGTAACAATTTTTTAAGGGAATGTAATTTACATGTTAATGAACATTTTGTAATAAAAAACAATACGCCGAATAGTTTCTTTTATAAAATTTTAGTGTTACAAAAAATGCTAAAAAACTGAATTTTTAAAATTATTTATAAAAAGTCCACTCGGCACTTTTTATTTTATTTTATTGTTACAAAACGTTCGTTCATTAAAATGTAACTTACATTCCCTATTTTTTTACAAAAAAAAAAATAAAAAATGTTACATAAGGTTTTCTTTGTAGACAAAAGATCAAATACATATAATTTTCTTAACTCAAGTGGGTTTTCTTTGTAGACAAAAGATCAAATACAAATAATTTTAACGTACAAAACGTACAAACTGAAGGACTTGCTGAAAAAAACGTTGTGGCATTTTCGTAATTATATGTAATTATCAAAATTACTCTACAAATGATATTGTAGAGTAATTTTGCAAAATGTTCTTGTAGAGTAATTTTGTTCTTATGGAGTAATTTTGATCTTGTAGGGTAATTATCAAAACTAATCTACAAGTGTAACAAAATTACTCTAAAAGTGTAGCAATATTACTCTGCAGGTTTATCAAAAAACATACAGTTCAATATTACTCTACAAAATCATTTGTAGAGTAATTATGATGTTCTATAAAATTACCTTACAAGATCAAAATTACCATACAAGATCATTATAGATAATTAAGATATTATACAAAATTACTTCACAAGATCAAAATTATTCTACAAGATCATTTGTAGAGTAATTTTAATAATTACCCTATGACCAAATAATTATGAAAATAACACCATGTTTTTTTGGGCTTTTTCATGCCTTTTGTACGTTTAGTACGTTAAAGTTATTTGTATCAAAACTTTACTCTTCTTTGAATTCTTTCCCTATATATGAATATGAACTACTTAACCAACTTATATTATGATCTTTAGAGAGGGGGAAAGGTTGTTGCATGGACTACGGAGTGTGAAGATAAAGTAAACTAAAGTCAAAGTTTACTTGGAGGGATGGAAGAAATGAAGAAAGGTTGAAGACATTAAGACAAGAGAAGCAAGAATCAAGGGTTATGGTTTCCTTGATGCCATATGCATTCATTCAATGTATTTTCTCCTTATCTCCCTCCCATCTCCCTTCCTCTTTTTGGACGGTAACTAATAAAAATATAATAATAAGTAATAAAGTTAAAATAAACTGGTAAAATTTTCCTTGAGGTTTAGGTAGATTTATCTAAAAAAATTTCTTTTCTCAACTAAATCATTCAGGTTTCACAAAAGTTGCTAAATCTATCCATTTATCTAACTTCATTAAAAACTAACATTAAATGATGAGTATTTTGGATGGATATGGCAAGCCCCCAAACCTTAGAGACAATTTTGGTAGTTTAATCTTTTGGAGGTTAACATAAATTTTTAACCCAGTTTGCCATTTGAATGAAAATGACGACAAAAATGAAACATCAAGGACCCACATACAAAAGGTTTCATTTTAGACTGAAGTGACATAAATGACCTAAACTTAGAGACTATTATAACGTTTTCCTCATTAATTTAGCATTTACTTGTGTCTTGAATCTTACAACTTTGAATTTTAATAGAACCTGTATGTGATTGGATGATTAATATAACTAGTTGATGCCCCGCCCGCATTGCGGGGCGATGGACCGAATAATGAGCGAGTGTTAGGCAGCTCTTTGACACGGAAAAAATTAAATCGAGTCAACCAATAAAAACATAACACTTTTATAGTTTTGCTAAAAAAACTAAAAAAATGGCAATACTGTTATTTTTAACTAATGGAAAGTTATATTTTTTCACCGGTGTAAAATCGTAATCTGTCAAAAGCTAAAGTGATGGCAGTACTGGAAATTGAAACCAGGGGCAAAATTGTAAATCTACGCAAGGGCGAATTCGTACTTTTGAACTTAAGGCAACACAGTAATATAAATTTAAACTAAAGGCATAATTGTAATTTTAGGCCGGAGGCAAAACCGTAATTTTATTTTAACCAAGGGCATAATAGCAATTTTGAGTTGGAGCTAAAAGCGATTATTTTGAACAAAGGCAAAAACGTAATTTTTAACTGAGGGCGAAAGCATAATTTTTTAAACGGGGAAAATCTACGTTTTAAGAGAGGGCAAAATCATAATTTTAAGGTGGGGGCGAAAACATATTTTTTTTCATTTGAACAGGGGCGAAAACGTAATTTTGAGCTGAGGGAGAAATCGTAATTTTGAGTCGTGGGCAAAATCGTAATTTTTGGCTGAGGCCAAAAGCGTTATTTTATTTTGAGCAGGGGGCAGAAAAACGTATTTTTAAAATGGGGACAAAAGCGGTAATTTAAAGCGTAAACAAATAATAAACGGTTTGTCCAATGGAGAGATGTCAGGCCAGCTGCCTAGCACTATTCCTCAAAAGTTAGTTATATTATATTCACTGTTCAAAACGTTTGATTTTTAATAGTATGATAATGACCCATAACATCGTTTAATCATATGCATTGATTTCTCTTCTTAAAATTTTATCACTTAGTCATGTCAAGTGTTAAAGCATTCATATCAGGTTTTCTATTTTGATTCATATCACTAAATTATAGAGAAAAAAATTGAGCTTTCATCTTTTGTAATCTCCATCAGATTTTTATTTCTACCATATCACCAAATTATAAAGAATAAAAATAGAGCTTTCATTTTTTGTAATCTTCATCAACATTTCTAAAATAGAGATAGAGTTTGGAGAACCTACACTAGTTTTTTTAAAACATTAAGATTCATTATTCATCTTTAAATATAAATATGTAACTGTATAAAACCATTAAAAATAATAAAATAAGTATTTGTAACTAAGATAAAAATAAAAATAGAGAATCTTGTGTGAGAGATTTTTAACTAATAAACAATGCTTAGAAAAAAATGTATTTTTGTTAAGTTATACTGATATAGACAAAGAACCAATTGCGAATATGCTCTTTATATATATATATATATAGGTATGGGTAAAATGAGAAACACCTTAAGTTGTGAGAACCGTAGGAACCAATAGAAGTCATTGATCAAAAGTGTTTTAATGGATGAGATTAAAAGACAATAAGTAGTTGTAATCATTTTCTTTAATTAATGAGTTTTTGTTTGTAGTAGGATACGGGTAAATTTGTATTTTTACTAAGCTTTTTAATTATTGGTAATTAAAGTTGTAATCATTGTGCTTTAATTAGTGTTTGTGATTTAATTAATGTTATTTTTGAATCATGCAATAAGAAAATTATTTTACGTAGGGGTTCAAACTTTCTTTGCACGCCGGTTTTAAACATTTTTACGCCGGGGTTCAAACTTTTTTTACCCCGATTTTAAACTTTTTTACGCGCCGGTTTTAAATTTTTTTACGCGCGGTTAAACTTTTTTTACGCGCCGATTTTAAACTTTTTTTAGGCGCCGGTTTTAAACTTTTTTTAGGCGCCGGTTTAGAACTTCTCTTTGTGTGCCGGTTTCAAACTTTTTTTGCGCGCAGGTTCAAACTTTTTTTACGCGCCGTATTAGAAACGCGCGGTTTTAAATTTTTTTACGCGCCGGTATAAAAGTTTTTTTACACGCCGGTTTTAAAACTTTCTTTAGGCGCGGGTTTAAACTTTTTTACGTGTGGTTTTAAACTTTAAAACAATTTTTTTTACAAAAAAAAACAATTTTTTTTACGGGTTTAAACTTTTTACAAAAAATATATATATTTTTACGCCAAACAAAAGTATTTTATTTTTACAAAAACTTTTTTAAATAATTTTTTTACGCCAAACATCTTTTTACGCCCCCGACACCCGATTTCGGGTTTACGAAATTTGACGATCTTACCAAACGAACTCACCCAAAAATCACGACTCAGTAGATTTCTCATGTTGAATTTTAAATAGAAGAGAGAGAAAAGATGTGACATGTTGAGTATTAAATAGAAGATGGTGAAAAGATGTGACATGCTGACTTTTAAATAGAAGAGAGGGAAATGATGTGACATGGAAAGTAAAAGACTAAAATACCCTTTTGATTTAATTTGGTTATGTGTGATGTGTAAATATGATATTGGATGATAGGAGTTCTCATGGTTTCTCGCAAATAGGATTGGTTCTCTCTTGAACCGAATCCTATATATATATATATATATATATATACTAGCTTAAAACCCCGTGTTTACACGGGTTGAATAAATGTAATTTTATATAATAAATATAAAAAAATTAAATCTCTAAAAAACACTTATGTGCTACACGGGTTGAATAAATGCGTATATTACACGAGTTGAGTAAATATAATGTAATCTTGTAACACATATTATATCATTTTACTTTGTTTTTTGTTTATTATAAAGTTAGAAACTTATGTATTAGAGAATATAAGGTTATAAACTTATGTATTATACGAGGTTGGATCAAAGGTGAAAACGTAAGAGATAAACGTAAAAATATAAAAGGTTATTGATAAGCGGAAAGTTAAGGAAATAGTTAAAAATATATATTAACCAAATAAGAAATAAATTGGAAATTACGATTCAATAATAATAATCCATAGGAGAAAGAAACGAGATAATTATTATTTAGTTGTAGAGAGATCCGTCAACATGGTATAACCTAGTTGATCATAAGTTTTTCCACAAAGTGTTTTCCTCCTAGGGGTCTCAAGTTCGAATCCAACAAGTATATGCCAATAATCCAGGAGAACACCACTATTCAAAGATTCGAACTTGGGCAAGGTGCCGACATGTATAGTCCTACCGTGTTGCAATCCAATTACACTGAAACCGTCCAAAAAAAAGTAGAAGAGAGATCAAAAATAAATGTGAAAAAACAACATAATGTAACATGTCCATAAAAGATTTTCATTTAATAATATAATAATACAAATCCATGGGCTTTTTCTTTTATAATTTAGTTTGCTCATGTAGTTAGGTGACGTTTAAATATCTCATTTAATTTGGCTTTGGATTTATACATGATAAAAAGTAAACAATGCTAAAAAAATTATACGGCTTGTCAATAATAATATAAATAACAATATCATTAATAACTTAAATAAATAAGTACACAGCAATAAATAATAATATTCACAATAATAGATGAAGATAAATATTATATCATAATAATATTAGTCAAATATAATTAAGCTAATATATTAATATTAATAACATTATTATTAAATTAAATGAGAGAATGCCACGTGGCATTATTTGTAGTCTTTTATTAGAATTTTGATAGATTAGATACATAGGATGAGGTTCATAAGTGAACCGTATCCTTGTTTGTGAACCTTGTAAACCAATCTGAGTCATTAATATTTTTTTAAGTAATGAACTAATTAACTCTTTACTTTTGTTCAATTCAACAGTATCACTTCAAAGCATGGGTCATAAGCGCTAGTAATTATCAAACTAAAATTGCAAGATGATGCCAAAAAAAAAAGTTCTACTGTTGCACAAAACAAGCAAAAGAGTTAATTTTTTTACATCATCCTACGATCACACTTTTCACATGGACTACAACTACAAGTGCTCTACTTACAAAGAGTTAATTTTTTTCATAGACCAGAATTCATCTAATTCCATTGACAACTTTTCCCGCCAATTTCCTTTTCAAATGCTCATCTCATCTCATCTTCTTCAATGGAAATCTGTTGCTGGTTGTTTGATGGAGCACTTCCAGATCTTGAAAGTGAGTTGTATGATCTCTTGCAGTGGAGAATAGCGTCTCGGATTCCATCCTGCTGTTCTAATGCAGAATCATCATTCTTCGGCGTTTGTAATATCGCATTCTCCGAACGGCTCTTACCTAACCGCTTATGAACCTCTCGAAACACTGCACCACCGCCACCACGGCTACCGCCTCTTTTCTCTTCCTTCATCGGAGAAAACACCGACGACGCCGGAGACGACGACGGCGTAGTAACAGAATTCTCGGATAACCTCGACTCCTCACTACTCCGTTTCGAAACCTTAGGCTTCATCCGATTCAGATATTTACTCACAACTTCCATGGAAAACCGTTTCGAAGGCGTCTGATTCGTTTCCAGAAGCTTCTCCGTCATCAATTTACACCTCAAGCTGTTATCTCTCTTCAACAATGCTCCAATTTTAACCTCTTCTACCTCCGGTTCCGGTGTCCGATCATTCCGAAACCCTAGCCTCACCAGCCGAAGAGGCGAGTGAGGCGTTTTCGAATTCGGTGAATCAAACGAGAAAATATTCGTCTTATCGTTAATATTGTTCGTATAAACCTCATCCGGAGATGAAAACCTGAAACTCGCGTTCGATTCTCGACGACAAAAGCTAAATCCGTTGAAACTTGGAGATCCGCCGTAACTGTACTCGTTCTCATCAGTGAACACCAGATCAAAGAACGACTCTTCGTCGTCGATTGAGGAATTGAAATCTCCGGAAGGTGTTACATCTCCGGTGGTTCTCCAGAACTTTAGCAGGCTGAAAACGTCCATTGTAGGGAAACCCAGAGTGATTGATTAAAGATGAAAGGGTTAAAGAGCTTTTTTTTTTTTTTTTTTTTTGCAGTGGGATAGATACAGTAGTCAGTAGAGTGAAGTGTTGAGTGTTTTATTTGATTTGGTTGATTTGTATTTAAATGAGTCATGGAGATGATGGGTGAGGAGTGTGATTTTTTCCACCAGGCTACATGCTATGTATAAACATTAGCACTTTCTCTCATTATTTTTCTTTTCAAATCTCAATGATCTCGTTTAGGATACGTGATCAAATGTGACAAGGTTAATTAGTTTTATTTTTTAATTGGTTGTTAGAATCAAAAAATCTTAACAAAGGTAGAGTAGATACTCTTCTGTTTTTAACTACAGGATTCCATGTTTTAACAATCTCATCAATTTTTAATAATTACATCGAGATAGAAAGTAAACGGTCAACAAGCTACGTTGCTACCACTTTCTGAATAGCAAAACTAAGTCTTAAGAAAACTACATCCATAGATCTCGGGGTCATAGCATTACTGTGCATGACCCTTTGAACTCGACTAAGTAGGTCCACAGTCTCTGGCACAGAGAACCTAAAACTATCATAAACTTGCGTTAAACGTATTAAATAACCAAAAAAAATAAATCATAGATTTCTAATTACTATATATAGCGGTAATAAAAAAAAAGTTTACTTTCAATTATACAAATATAAATTTTTAAGTTTTCACTCATCTTTTAAGTCAGAATAATCTATCTTATTATATACAGTTGTAAAACAATAACATTAAAATAATAGTAATAATAAGACTGTAACTGTTTTTAAGAGTTAAATGTCAATTTAGTCCCTTTATTTTGAGCTATTTGTCAGTTTAGTCTAAAATTTTCATTTTTCGCTTGTGTTTCTAAAAGGGTTTCACCGTTGCCATGTTATTCCACTTGGTTAACTTCATACATTTTTTACGTTAATGAGAAGGATAATTCAGTCATTTTATGTACAACTCAGTTAACTAGAAAGACAATTCAGCCATATAAAATGACCGAATTGCCCTTCTCATTAACAAAAAATTGGATGAAGTTAACCCAGTAGACTAAAATGGTAATAGTGAAACCTTTTTTGACTCACAAGCGAAATATGAAACATTTGGAATAAACTTGCAAAATGGCCCAAACCTGTCACACCCCGACCCGTAGCGGAAATAAGAGTCGGGGCATAATTGGGTTATCACCAAAGCACATGACATTTACTATTATGTTTCATATTAAATAAAGTCAAAATTACATTTTCAAATATCCAAACATGTTCATTCAATACAAAGGAAATAAACCAAACATAACAATCCCAATACTAAATTGTTTTATTCTTCTAATCCAGGTCCTATGTTTTCCTAGCTGCTGCAGGTTCACCTGTATCATGTGTAAAATGGGAGTTTTTGGGTCAACATAAGTTGGCCAGTGAACCTTATTAGATAAACATTTATTAATGAATTAATGGTTAGTTTGTCAATGAAAAATTGTGCATAATCATAAATGAGCAAATGTAAGTAATCAAGCAATGGCAAAAAGCAGTTACAATTATAACATACAATAACACTTGATAGCATACATGAACATACCAATATCATACGATAAATAACATAAATGAACTGTGCGATCAAGGCTCAATCAAACGGAGCCGATCGTATGTGGGCACGCCAGGTTCAACCGCATAATAAAATGGGGAACATGCTCAACGCTCATAAATGGGGAGCGGCGGCCTATGAAATTGCATGTACTGAATAATAAATTGCATCCAATAATAACTACTTAACAGCAACAAACAGAATACACAAGTTCATGATATGATGTATGTACAATGGTTTAGTAATAATATATATATACAAAGACACATGATACACCCCAAAACGTGATTAAAACGGGGAATTTGTAAGATTCACTCACATTGGGTGAGTTGGATTGGAGGAGGTGAGATGCGCACGATTTAGATGAGCGGATCAACGAGGAATACTAACCTAAATAATAATGGAAAAATATAATAAATGGATGGATTTTATTAAGGATTTTAATGAAATTTTTAGATATATTTTTGTGAGTTTATAGCTATTTTCTATCTTTAAAAATGTTATTTTTAAGTATTTTTAATTGATTTTTAAATTAAATTAAATAAATAAAAATATAAAAAAAAATATTATTTTTTTAGCGTTGACCGTTGACCGTTGACCGGTTTCGGTCAGCGAATTGATCTGCGCCGGGTGAGATTCGAACCAGCGACCTCCCGTTCGCGTGCACGCAGCTCTACCAACTGAGCTACGTGTCTAACCCGAAATATTCTTGTTTTTATTTATATTTAAACACTTATTCGATTTAACCGAATTTCCTTTATTTGCAAAAACATTTTAATTCAATCGGACCGGTGCTCGTGACAGGTTTCGAACGCGCGACGTGTAGTTCATGTTGCACACAGTCCACCGCTGGACTGTGTGTCTAACTCGGTTAATATCTTGGTTTTTATTATACTTAACAACTACCTGGGTTATCCCGGTTTAGTTTTTAAACAAAAAGGCGCGTTATAATATAAGGTGTGCGTATAGCAAGAATCGAACTCGGGACGTGTGTGTGAAATTTGCACACAGTCCACCGCTGGACTGTGTGTCTAACCCGTTTAAAATACTGTTTTTAATTAATCTTATGTTATGTTGTGTCTTCATCTTCTTCGTCGATTTACACAGACAGCATATTCCGACTTGTTATGATTGTTTTATGACTTATACAATTTTAAGACATTAACAGTAATTTAAAAGTAGAGAATGGAGAGAGTTTAAGGAAAAAAATATACCGATTGATGTTGTTCACAGAAACCCGGCGGAGGTTCGTCGGTACTGAAAGTGAACTCCGGCTGTTGAAACCAATTAACAGCGTTGATCAATTATTTATGAAGTTGAGTCACTTAAACAAGGTTTAACAGAAGTTTAGGAGATCATACCCGTTCACAGTGTGATTCCGGCAGTTTCAGAAGTTTTCCGGCGAAGATAAGATTTTCGATAAACGTTGACTAGGATCGATTCTGATGGTGGGGTTGTGTTAGAGACCTGATTAATCACATGATTTAAACAGAAAGAGTCGTAGGAAATACCGTGTGGATGTGAGTCCCGGTTTTCCGGTGACTTGCAGAGTTTTTCCGGCGAGCTAATTCAGATAATCTGATGGTCCGAAAATGCGACGAAATTGAAATGGAGTATTGATATGATAGCTCTGAATCGCGAGAATGGTCTGAAGCTTGAGTTATTCAGAGCTTTGATGAACTTTCGGTTTCAAAAACCGAAAATGATAAAACTTTAAGTTCAATCAATTCCAACTTGATTAGAAACCGTCATACATTGGTTATAAGCTGAACATGTGAATTAAACAACGATTTGACGATTGGTTTGCCGATTACCGTTTCTCAGATGGCGCCATCGGTTTAACTGAATTGTGTATAAATTTCATTTGTGTTCCTAGAGTTAACAGAAAAACACATTGTGGCGGAGTGGTCTTGGAAGCGAGTGATAAGTTGTTGAAGTGTCTTGGCTGACCCGGGTTCGACTCCCGGCAGCTTCATTATTTCTTTTATTTTTTTTATTTTAACTTTTTATCACATATAATTTTTATAGTTTAGTTTATTTATTAATTATGTATCGTTTTAACTCAAAATAATCATAAATATTTAATGTAACTTTTATAACTTGGTACTTGATTTATAAAACGGAGCGGGTTTTGGAGACCCGATTTTTACAAATGTTACAGTATCCCCTACTTTTAGGAATTTCGTCCCGAAATTTAAGTAGTTGAAGTAGTAGGAAAAAGATGCGGGTATTTTTCACGCATTGAGTCCTCACGTTCCCAAGTAAACTCAGGTCCCCGTTTCGACTCCCAGCGTACCCTAACAATTGGAATGCGACTTCGACGAAGACGCTTCTCCCCGTAGTCCATGATCTCCACTGGTCTTTCAATAAAATGCATGGATTCATCAATCTGAATATCTTCCAGCGGAATATGGAGATTCTCATCAGCGAGGCACTTCTTCAAGTTCGACACGTGGAATGTGGGATGAATCCTGTTGAGTTCTTCTGGTAAGTCAAGCTTGTATGCTACAGGACCTACTCTTTCGAGTATCTTGAAAGGTCCTACGTAACGTGGTGCTAGCTTCCCCTTTTGACCAAAACGAACTACTCCCTTCCATGGTGATACTTTTAAAAGCACATGATCACCTATGTTAAACTCTAAGGGCTTCCGTCGTTTATCTGCATAACTCTTTTGACGACTTTGAGCCGCTAGAAGATTGTTTCGAATTTGATGGATCTTATCTGTGGTTTCTTGGATCAATTCTGGACCAGTAATTTGTGCTTCTCCAATTTCGTGCCAACATACAGGAGATCGGCACTTACGACCATATAAGGCTTCAAAAGGTGCCATGCCGATGCTCGAATGATAGCTGTTGTTGTACGAGAATTCAACTAATGGTAGGTGGGCGTCCCAATTTTCCTTGAAGTCTATTACACATGCTCTAAGCATTTCCTCAAGAGTTTGAATGGTGCGCTCAGACTGTCCATCAGTTTGAGGATGATAGGCAGTACTGAGATCTAATCGTGTGCCCATAGCGGATTGTACTGCTTGCCATGTACGTGAGGTGAAACGACCATCACGATCAGAAATAATACTTAATGGTACCCCATGCCGGCTCACGATTTCGTTGATATAAATACGTGCAAGCTTTTCGTTCTTGAAATCTTCGCGGATAGGAATAAAGTGAGCTGATTTTGTAAGTCGGTCTATAATCACCCATATAGTGTCATACCCACCAGAAGTGCGAGGTAACCCGGTAATGAAATCCATGGTTATATTTTCCCACTTCCATACAGATATTTCCGGTTGGACTAGAAGTCCTGAGGGTCTTTGGTGTTCAGCCTTCACCTTGGAACATGTGAGACACTTGGAAACAAAAACGGCAATATCCTTCTTCATTCCAGGCCACCAATAGGTGTATCGTAGGTCTTGATACATCTTATCGGCTCCGGGGTGTATAGAATATCGCGTTTTGTGAGCTTCATTCATAAGAGTTTCACGAAGATTGTTGTGGTTAGGAATCCAGATACGATCTAGGTAATACAGGATACCGTCTGATTTAGTTTCAAGTTTTAGCTCGGCTCCACAGGACATCTCTTTTCGTACGTCTTCTTCTGTTATTGAAACGTGTTGAGCTTCACGAATTTGATCTTTAATGTTGGTTATAATTTGCGAACATAGAAGATGAATGGAGTTCGCATAACCCTTTCGACTAAGTGCATCAGCCACCACATTTGCTTTACCAGGGTGGTATCTAATTTCACAGTCGTAATCATTCAGGAGTTCGACCCATCTTCGTTGCCTCATATTTAACTCTTTTTGATTGAAGATATGTTGAAGACTCTTGTGGTCAATGTATATTTCACACTTAGTACCATAGAGATAATGTCTCCATATCTTAAGAGCGAATACAACGGTTCCAAGTTCTAGGTCATGAGTGGTGTAGTTCTTTTCATGTGTCTTGAGTTGTCTCGAGGCCTAAGCTATGACTTTTCCTCTTTGCATGAGAACGCAACCTAATCCTTGCCCTGACGCGTCGCAATAGACTACAAAATCATCACAACCTTCAGGAAGAGTGAGGATTGGTGCATCACAAAGTTTTTGTTTAAGAGTTTGAAAAGCTTCTTCTTGCTTGGGTCCCTATACGAAAGGTTTTCCCTTATGGTTTAAAGCCGTGAGTGGCACAGCAATGCGAGAGAAGTTTGAAATGAACCGGCGATAATAGCCAGCTAGTCCAAGAAAAGATCTTACTTCAGTTGGTGTACGTGGAGCTTGCCATTCTTGAACTGCTTTGATCTTTGAAGGGTCAACATGTATTCCTTTGTCATTGACTACATGCCCGAGGAATTGCACCTCTTTTAACCAGAATTCACATTTAGTGAACTTGGCATAAAGCTTTTCCTTTTCTAGAAGTGCAAGAACGAGTCGAAGATGACGTTCATGATCAGCTTTAGATTTTGAATAAATAAGAATATCGTCGATGAAAACTATAACAAATCGATCAAGGTAAGGTTTGCAGACTCTGTTCATTAGGTCCATGAAAACAGCTGGTGTGTTGGTTAATCCAAACGGCATAACCATGAATTCATAGTTTCCATAACGAGTTCGAAAAGCAGTCTTAGGGACGTCTTCTTCATGCACTCTAAGCTGATAATAGCCAGATCGAAGATCGATTTTCGAAAAGCAGCTGGCACCTTGTAGTTGGTCAAGAAGATCATCAATGCGAGGTAAGGGATAGCGATTTTTGATGGTTAACTGTTGAGCTCTCTGTAGTCAATGCACATACGAAAAGATCCATCTTTCTTCTTTACAAAAAGGACAGGTGCACCCCAAGGCGATGAGCTAGGACGTATGAATCCCTTGTCAGTCAACTCTTGTAATTGACTGGCTAGCTCTTGCATTTCAGAGGGGGCTAACCTATATGGAGACTTTGCAACTGGTGTAGCACCAGGTATAAGATCAATACGGAATTCGACGTCTCTAACTGGAGGAAGTCCTGAAATGTCGTCAGGAAAAACTTGTGGAAAGTCTTTTACTACAGGAATATCTTCAAGTTTCTTCTCTGTGGTCCCCTTCTTGATGATATGGGCTAAAAACGCGACATAATTCTTGCGAAGATATTTTTGAGCTTGAAGACAAGACATTAAGCTGAGCCCTTTCGACGAGGTTTCTCCAATGATTCGAAGAGTCTGACCGTTTGAAAGAGGAATACGAATAAATTTTTCACGACATACAACTTCCGCCTGATGTTGACTGAGCCAATCCATACCGATTATGATGTCGAAACTTCCCAGCTTCATAGGAATAAGGTCGACTGAGAAATCGTGGTCGTTTAAGGTGAGTGTACAGTTGCGTAATATAGAGTCTAATGAAACTGGTTTCCCGTCCGCAACTTCTACCGTTATGGATTCCGCGAGCTTATCCCGATTTTTGCTTAAGATAGGTTCAAATTCTAATGACACAAAACTTCTATCCGCACCAGTATCAAATAACATAGAGGCATATCTACCATTTATAAGGAACGTACCGTTGACCACATTGCCGTCAGCTCTGGCCTGGTTCGCGTTAATATTGAAAGCTCTTCCTCTTGCAGGTGGAGGAGCTTGGTTCGCTTGATTCACTGGGTTGGCTTGGGCCTGAGCATGAATAATATTAACCAGCCTTGGACATGTGTTTCTGAAATGACTTGGGTCGCCGCAATTGAAACAAGCCCGCATAGGTTGGCCCATAGGATAATTGGGTTGATAGTATGTTTGGGCTAAATGTTGGGTGGGTGGAAATGGTAGGGGTTGTTGTGCTTGACCCATTAACTGTTGGTGGGTTTGGGTTAAAGGTTGGTGGCGGTTTGTTCGTTGAGGCATGTGGCAGTTTTGAACAGTATGTCCTGCGCGACCGCAGCCGGTGCAGTATTGGCAAGGATGATCAGGGGAGTGGTGATACTGACAACGGTTACATTTTGGTAATGGGCCTGTGTAGGGTCTTCTGTATGGTGCAGGTGAAGGAGTGACTTGAGTAATGGGTGCAGCAGGAATGGGGGTGTTGGTTTGGGTAACTGCAAAACTCCTGGTGTTACGCTTCCTCTTGTTAGCAAACTTAGAGGAAGGAATGGGGTGGTTTGAAGTTTGTCCCTCAACAGGGGCTTTCTTCTTCTCTTCTTTGAACTTCCCGTTGCGAATTCGGTTTTCGGTCAGTTCAGTTGCCAACTCCATGGTAGCTTCAAGTGTTACCGGTGAAACGCTGAGAACTGAATCTTGGATTTTCGAGGGAAGTCCTCGAATATAATGCTCGATCATACAATAGGTTGGAGTGAATAAATTTGGAACCATTTGGTTCAACTCCAAGAACCTCTTGTTGTAAGTAGAGTGATCACCCTCCTTTTGCTTTAGAGCATGAAATTCATCCTCCAACTTCTTAATTTCACTTCTAGGACAGAAACGCCTAGTCATGATTTCCCTTAACTCCTCCCAAGTTAAGGCCATCGCATCTTCAGTTCCCCTCTTCCCTTTTTCAGTGTTCCACCAAGTGAGGGCTACTCCAAGTAGTCTCCCGGTGGCGTATCGAACCTTGCGATCCTTAGGACAATCGCAGTTTAGGAAGGTGTTTTCCATCTCCTCGAACCAATGTAGGAGAGCAGTGACACCCTCTGTCCCTTCAAATTTAGGAGGATCACAGGACTTAAAATGTTTGTAAGTGCACTTGTTGGTAGGAAGGTTGTCAATGTTCTGGTCCTGTTGTTGAGGAGGGTTATTAGGATTTGTAGCAAGGGCTTGTTGTACTTGTACCACAATGTCAGGCAATATCGTGGCCATTTGTTTTGCGATCTGAGTGGCCAAACGTTCCTGAGACCTTCCCGATCTTTTACCCCTTCGTTGCTGTCTAGACGACATCTACAGGATCATAAAAAGAGAAGATTGTGAGTTTAGGGTGTCTTTTTAGGTGTCATGTGTCTTTCAGAAAATGAAAATAACATAAATATCAATAATGCAACTACATCCATAGGATGTCTTGGGTTCGCTCATGTTGGGCCTCAAATGTCTCCCATACCTTCACCTATATAGTCATGTGGGCCCCCATGGCTATTGGCTTGGTAGGATTCACATTAGTATTGGCAATTTAACACTCGCATCCCCCGAATGCAAACCACAAAATATGTTCATGAGATGTTTGGTCGGAACGTGTCCATGTGTAGACACAATGACAACTCAAAGTGGGATTAGTTCACACGACGTTTGGTATAGCATGCTTTGGCCTAATAAGTACTTCGTACTCTCATCGTTAGTCACCAGGTAGGCAAACTGGTCCTTTATTTTGGATTTATACGAATGCCAGCCTAGACAGGACGTTCCGACTACCGGTACTAGTACCCTTCCGGTTACTACATGCCCGTCATGAGAACTCACTTTGATTAGATTTGAAAACACGAAAATCATTGTAAAATCAATCATGATGTGGTGTGTGCTTTCATGGATGTGATATGTTATGAGCATACGATTTCATGATAGGCATTATTTGATAATACATACTTATGAACATGCTTGCACAATATCAAATGTAACATTTAACATAAAACATATAAACATCATGAAATTTGGCATATAACACACAAAATTCTTATAAGTTTCTAATCGACTATAGTATAGGCTCTAAGGGTATAATAACCTATCCTATATCCCTATAGTCATGGCTCTGATACCAATCTGTCACACCCCGACCCGTAGCGAAAATAAGAGTCGGGGCATAATTGGGTTATCACCAAAGCACATGACATTTACTATTATGTTTCATATTAAATAAAGTCAAAATTACATTTTCAAATATCCAAACATGTTCATTCAATACAAAGGAAATAAACCAAACATAATAATCCCAATACTAAATTGTTTTATTCTTCTAATCCAGGTCCTATGTGTTCCTAGCTGCTGCAGGTTCACCTGTATCATGTGTAAACATAAGTTGGCGAGTGAACCTTATTAGATAAACATTTATTAATGAATTAATGGTTAGTTTGTCAATGAAAAATTGTGCATAATCATAAATGAGCAAATGTAAGTAATCAAGCAATGGCAAAAAGCAGTTACAATTATAACATACAATAACACTTGATAGCATACATGAACATACCAATATCATACGATAAATAACATAAATGAACTGTGCGATCAAGACTCAATCAAACGGAGCCGATCGTATTGCATGTACTGAAAATGTAAAATGAACTGTGCGATCAAGGCTCAATCAAACGGAGCCGATCGTATGTGGGCACGCCAGGTTCAACCGCATAATAAAATGGGGAACATGCTCAACGCTCATAAATGGGGAGCGGCGGCCTATGAAATTGCATGTACTGAATAATAAATTGCATTCAATAATAACCACTTAACAGCAACAAACAGAATACACAAGTTCATGATATGATGTATGCACAATGGTTTAGTAATAATATATATATACAAAGACACATGATACACCCCAAAACGTGATTAAAACGGGGAATTTGTAAGATTCACTCACATTGGGTGCGTTGGATTGGAGGTGGTGAGATGCGCACGATTTAGATGAGCGGATCAACGAGGAATACTAACCTAAATAATAATGGAAAAATATAATAAATGGATGGATTTTATTAAGGATTTTAATGAAATTTTTAGATATATTTTTGTGAGTTTATAGCTATTTTCTATCTTTAAAAATGTTATTTTTAAGTATTTTTAATTGATTTTTAAATTAAATTAAATAAATAAAAATATAAAAATATATATTATTTTTTTAGCGTTGACCGTTGACCGTTGACCGGTTCGGTCAGCGAAGTGATCTGCGCCGGGTGAGATTCAAACCGGCGACCTCCCGTTCGCGTGCACGCAGCTCTACCAACTGAGCTACGTGTCTAACCCGAAATATTCTTGTTTTTTATTTATATTTAAACACTTATTCGATTTAACCGAATTTCATTTATTTGCAAAAACATTTTAATTCAATCGGACCGGTGCTCGTGACGGGTTTCGAACGCGTGACGTGTAGTTCATGTTGCACACAGTCCACCGCTGGACTGTGTGTCTAACCCGGTTAATATCTTGGTTTTTATTATACTTAACAACTAACTGGGTTATCCCGGTTTAGTTTTTAAACAAAAAGGCGCGTTATAATATAAGGTGTGCGTATAGCAAGAATCGAACTCGGGACGTGTGTGTGAAATTTGCACACAGTCCACCGCAGGACTGTGTGTCTAACCCGTTTAAAATACCGTTTTTAATTAATCTTATGTTATGTTGTGTCTTCATCTTCTTCGTCGATTTACACAGACAGCATATTCCGACTTGTTATGATTGTTTTATGACTTATACAATTTTCAGACATTAACAGTAATTTAAAAGTAGAGAATGGAGAGAGTTTAAGGAAAAAAATATACCGATTGATGTTGTTCACAGAAATCCGGCGAAGGTTCGTCGGTACTGAAAGTGAACTCCGGCTGTTGAAACCAATTAACAACGTTGATCAATTATTTATGAAGTTGAGTCACTTAAACAAGGTTTAACAGAAGTTTAGGAGATCATACCCGTTCACAATGTGATTCCGGCAGTTTCAGAAGTTTTCCGGCGAAGATAAGATTTTCGATAAACGTTGACTAGGATCGATTCTCATGGTGGGGTTGTGTTAGAGACTGATTAATCACATGATTTAAACAGAAAGAGTCGGAGGAAATACCGTGTGGATGTGAGTCCCGGTTTTCCGGTGACCTGCAGAGTTTTTCCGGCGAGCTGATTCAGATAATCTGATGGTCCGAAAATGCGACGAAATTGAAATGGAGTATTGATATGATAGCTCTGAATCGCGAGAATGGTCTGAAGCTTGAGTTATTCAGAGCTTTGATGAACTTTCGGTTTCAAAAACCGAAAATGATAAAACTTTAAGTTCAATCAATTCCAACTTGATTAGAAACCGTCATACATCGGTTATAAGCTGAACATGTGAATTAAACAACGATTTGACGATTGGTTTGCCGATTACCGTTTCTCAGATGGCGCCATCGGTTTAACTGAATTGTGTATAAATTTCATTTGTGTTCCTAGAGTTAACAGAAAACACATTGTGGCGGAGTGGTCTTGGAAGCGAGTGATAAGTTGTTGAAGTGTCTTGGCTGACCCGGGTTCGACTCCCGGCAGCTTCATTATTTTTTTTATTTTTTTTATTTTAACTTTTTATCACATATAATTGTTATAGTTTAGTTTATTTATTAATTATGTATCGTTTTAACTCAAAATAATCATAAATATTTAATGTAACTTTTATAACTTGGTACTTGATTATAAAACGGAGCGGGTTTTGGAGACCCGATTTTTACAAATGTTACAAAACCACTAGGACTAAAATGACATTTAACTCGTTTTTAAAAATAAGAGTTAAATGCCATTTTAGTCCCTGTAGTTTGGGTTATTTTGCCAGTTTAGTCTAAAGGTTTGAAACGTTGCTATCTTAGTCCAAATACTTTCAAACGTTTCCATTTTAGTCCACTGCGTTAACTTTATCCATTTTTTCTGTTAATGATAAAGGCAATTCGATCATTTTATATAGTTGAATTGCCCTTCTAGTTAACAAAATTACATATAAAATGACTGAATTGCCCTTCTCGTTAACAGAAAAAATGGATGAAGTTAACACAGTTGACTAAAATGACAACGTTTGAACCTATTTGGACTAAAATGGCAACGTTTCAAACATTTGACTAAACTGGCAAAATGACCCAACCATAGGGACTAAATGACATTTAACTCTAAATTATAAGTTATAAGGTTCTGTAAAATAAATTATATTTAAGTTCTGATCACGAATCAAGCACAAATTCTCTTGTACGAAGTATACGTGACCTTCACAGCCATTGAACCCCAAGATCAATGGCTCAAAACTAGACGTTGGCATTTTCGTAAATTTGAGGGTCATAAGCAATTGAAGAAACAAATAGAGAAAGGGTATTATGGTTTTTCTCCTTTGAACTCTTTTCTCCTTTGATTTTCAAACGGTTATAACTTTTTCATACGTTAATATTTTTTTATAAAAATTCACTGTATTAACGAACAATTTACATTCTTTAATTCGAGCAGCCTATTTTTATAGTTTTTACAAAAAGAAAAAACAATACATGACTTTGAATACTCATTACGTGATTACGTAACCCAAAGCATATGACTATGTGATTTTGAATACCCATTAAGTGATTATGGGATTTCATTATAGTATGTGAAACCATCTTAAGTGATTACGTAATTGCCTAACAATAGTTGACTATGTATTATTATGTGACTACGTGATTTTGAATACTCATTCCTTGATTACGTGATTTCATTATAGTATGTTATGTGAAACCCCGTTGAGTGATTACGTAATTACGTAAAAACAAAACATATAATACATAATATTTCATATGGAATAACTAATATTTTAGGTACAATCACGTAATAAGTGTAAATGTAATACAAAACATTAAACAATCAACCTATAATAATCATGTAATGCCTGTATTACAAATTTAATTAGTAATAAAGCATAAACAATAAAATTCTTATTATTGAACGTGTAATCACATAATAAACATAATTGTAATAACATCAGTTATAGCAAATCATATTTAATGTGCAATCAAGTAATGAATTTATATTGAATGTGTAATCACGCAATGGATATTCAAAATCACGTAGCCATGTGCTGGGCATTCAAAATCCCGTAATGGACTAATGGGTATATTCACAATCCTGTAAATTTTTTAAGAAAACTATAGGAATAGGCTGCTCGAATTAAAGAGAGTGAAATACTTGTTAATACAACGCACTTTAAAAATATATATATTAACGTATGAAAAAATTATAGTTGTTTGAAAATTAAAGAGGGGTTGATTCAAGTGAGAAAGGATACTCTTGCTGCCAATGACACTTATCCTCCTCTTCTTCTTGTGTATGCTTAGTACCTAGTCTTATCTTGTACATGATCCAACCTCTTTAAGTTCTACTATGTATATTACCGATATAATAAATACTATTTTAGGAAATAAGGATAATAAGAATAGATACAAATATCATTATAACATAAATAATACTACATAAAATTATACCATAAATAAATTATGCATATAAAAAATAAAGAATAAAGTTTTTAAAAATATAACTTTAAATGTACAATCTTTTTAATTAAAAGCCGGCATTTAAATATTCAAATTAGAATTTTATAAATTATACAACGTCTTTGTTTAGCATGATGATAAGTTACTTAAAATAATTATAATTAAGGTTAAGAGTAAACTGCAATTTGTGTCCCTGAAGAAAGAGCCTGGTGTCAAGCTGTGTCCTCATTTTGAAAATTTCAACCAATACTTGTTGTTTGAAATTTGCTACACTTTGAGTCCCTATGTTAAGATTTTGTTAGTTTGAGCGTTAGGTTAAGGATTATTTTACTAATTTCACAATATTTAAGAAAGAAAAAACTAAAAACAAATCCTAAATTTTAACATCATATTTTAAAGATTTGGGCGCCTATGTTCATCATCTCCAAAAAAAAACTAAAAACAAATCCTAATTTCTAAACCTTTAGCCGTTTTGAATCACCCACATCTTCATGTCATCTCATTCTATTATCTTCTTCGCTTCTCATAGATTCCAATTACAATTATACAGAACCTTCGATTTCAATCTCACACATCTTCTTCATTCTCCACTACTACCATCGCACCACCTATACTCACCCACCATTTTTTTCCTTTCACCTTCAACCGAGCATATCTACTGTGTTGAATCGTTGAGAGAAAAGATGAAACTTATGTGAAAACAAATCTACTATTGAAATCAAAATCTATTGTGTTGAAATCAATCTTGCCAGACACCTTGAAACCTTAATGTGTGAAATCAAAATCTTTACTGTGCGCTAAAAATTTTAAACTTTCGTTCTTATCCAAAATTGTATCCATACTCCCCAGTGTTTGGAAATCATTTTACTTGTGAAAATATACAGGAAAAATGATAATGGTTTGCAAGTGTTTCTATTCTTTATTTACAAAAATAAAGAATATGTTTGATTAAAAATAGAAAAAGATGAGGGTGCACTATGAGACATTAGAAATTTGGACATTAGAGAGATTAGAAATTTGGACATTAGAGATTTAAAAGAAGGTGCTTTTGATTCGATGATGGATGTACGGTTTGGAGTGGAGAATATGAATCAATTGAGAAGATAACTGATGATGATGATCAGTGTGTTCTTGATGAGTTTTGTATGAGGGGTGAAATTAAGAAATAAAATTAGGGTTGGTTTGATTTAATCCTAACCCTGGAAACTTCCTACTAGTTCTTTTGTAGAAATTATTTGTTCTAAGACTGAGTAGGGCTAATTGATGCAAAATGTTCATTTCCTCTAAGTTAGTCGGATTAATGTGTTGTAAATCATCAAGAACAAAAGCCATGTTATCAATACTTTGACAATCACCATTTGTTGTAAAAGCAAAGTTTGAAGAGTATTGATCAGAGTTTATCCTAGTGGATATGTCAATATAATGATCATAACTCTGATCAATTACTATCCTGATGATGATTCTTCTTGACTCAAAAGTGTTGTGTTACGAAAGACAAAGTCATTAGACACTTTTCCAGTTTCCTGGAGCTTCTTCTTTTGGATAAGCTCTTTTAAAGGTTAAAAGCTTACCATAAAGCTAAGTCAAGGTCATGTCCTTAAACCCTGGTGTGGTTCTCATAACAAGAGCAATTGCATCCCACTTTTCAGGAAGTGACCTAAAAACCTATTACTCAAAGTGGAATTTGAAGATTCTATGTTAACCAGTTTTTATTCACTTATCAAACAGGTAAACCTTTCAAATTGTTGTGTTAAGGTCTCTCCCTTAACATGACTGAAGGTCTCATACTGTTGGTTGAGAATTTATCGTGTGTTTTCAATCACATCTTCGGTTCATCGAATTGTTCTTTTAAAGCATTCCACAACTCTTTTGCACTATTATAGTGTAATATGCCGGCATAGATTTTGTTTTGTAGAGCCATAGCAATAATAGTGAATGCTTTTACATCTAACTCAAACTTTTGATAATCTTGCTTGAAATAGTTTTCTGGTTTCTTTGGCTCTTGAACATTTGGATTTTCAGTACTTGGTACCATTGGAACATGTGGTCCAAATATAACAAACTTCCAACATCTAGTGTTTTGTTGTGTTAGTACATGAGCCATTTGACATTTCCAGATATTGTATTCTAATCTGGCAAGCATCGGAGGCTTGTTAGTGAAACCATTGTTGTGGAGATCATGATTGTTGTGTGATATCCTTTTGATCTTTGTGAAAAACAAAGTATCGTTCAAAAACTTTGTGAATTTGATACTTTGACTCAGTAATTCGATAAAACGAACAGTTGGGTTATCAATTATGTGAGTTGGTGATGTACACAAACTGCAACATGTAAATTACATCAATGAGGCATAAAACTAACCCTTTTTTAGTACTAAAGTTGGAAAAAGCACGTTTCTTTGTTCCTTTTGTATTTTCAGGGATAAAAAGAGCTCAAACGAACAAAAGAAGCAAATAAGCAGCTAAAACCAACATAAATACGGAAAGAAGGAATAACAAGCCATGCCCGACCTCTAAGCAACACCCCAAAAGACAAAAAAAAACCAGATCACAGAAGATGAGCACGGCCCGTGTCCACCAAGCACGGGCGTGGTCAAGCCCTGCACTACAAGACAAAACATTCAAAAGCTTCCACGCCCACCATGGGTCGTGTCCACGGGTCATGGTCCAACTATAAGATTTGCAGAATCTGGATAGTACAGCGAACAGTTGACCACGGGGCCGTGCCCAGAGGCCGCGGGTCGTATGGGGCCCTCTGCTGACAAATGCAATTAATGAAGAAAGAGAAGGATGTTGACCACGGGTCATGTCCGCTGGACACGGGGCCGTGGCCGGCTTCTGTTCGGGCTATAAATAGGGGTGATTGGTTACCCACAAAGGCATCCCTTGGCAAACCACTTCTCTCTCACTTTGCCACCACTCCACCACCACTACAACACCAACACCCACGAATATCATCCATCTTCCATATTTAGAGTGTGTAGTAGTCTCGGGATCCAAGATAGATTGTAAGGGTTCTTGTCAAACAAAGGCCATGCTTGGCTAAATTCCTTACATCACTTGGTGAAGACTAATCTTTTATGTATTACTTTTAGTTTTTAATCTTTCGGCACTTTTTATTTGGGTTTGTATTAATGACTTTAATAACTAGTTTCGTATGTTGAAAGTGAAATTTTTTAACCATTTCTTCATGATGTCATCGATTTGCTCATTCGTGTCTTTACGGTTTATATAAAGTGTGTTAACTACTTGGAAGGGGGTTAGAAGAGTGGTTTGGTAAGGTTCTTGTCTCGTTCAGTGTATAGACCTGCGAGGACTTGGTTCAAGCCTATTAGGGCCTCCTTCAATGCTCAACGGTTATTGGATGGCGGGGGCGCGAATGGCTTGAACCCCTCATATGTAAACTACTATTAATACTTTAAACCGGCTACTTGGGATTGTATCCCTGCTGACTCAAACCACTTAGCCGAGGGTAACGTCACCTTCAAAAGAGGGGCCTACCACTTTTCACATTAATAACGTACTTAATTGTCTTCCAATATTCCGACCTTTTGGGATTGTATCCCTGCTGACTCAAACCACTGGGTTGAGGGTAACGTCACCTTCAAAAGAGGGGCCTAGTACTATAACTAAAATAATCTCTTAAAAGTCCGAAAGTGCGAAAACTATCAAAGGATACATAAAAGAGAAGTTGGATCCAAGTGATTCTATCTTGTCTATTTGTATTTCATTTTATTTTATTTATATTTTACTTATCTTTATGTTTTAAAACTTTTATAAAAAATTAGATTGATTAGAAGTTGACGATAAACCAGTATTAAAAGCTCTTGTGTCCTTGGACGATCTCGGTATCTTACCAACGCTATACTACGCTTACGATGGGTGCACTTGCCCAAGTGTGTGTTTAGTTTTAGTAGAATATCGTGTTTATAAATTTAAAACTTGACTATGCGTAAAATGGACTAAAAAGGACAATAAAAATATAGTACGCTTAGCACACACCAGTTGGTCTTTTGTAATAAAACTTATTGTTATAATTAAGTTTAATGTGACCAAACTCTGATACCAATTGTTAGGATATAAGTTTTGGTTTGTGCTTTTGTGTGTGAATATATGAAGTGTTGAATGAATTAAATGAGGTATAAATGGAAATGATAAGATGAATTGCAATGAAATTAAATGAACACTCAAATTTGGAAAGATATTATATTGTTTTCCATTAATAATCAAAATGATTACAAATTACATATATGATTGTACACTTCCCCTCAGACTTATCACACAACTTCTTGTTCGTACAAAAGGATGTAATGTAAAAACTTGATCTTTAACATGTGAGATCTATTTATAAAGATACTAACATCTGTTGGCAATCAGGGCTAACATCACCCTGATAGCGACATCTGAACATTCTTAACAGATAACAGTTGTTCTTAGATATCTAGCATATGTTTAAACATATACTGTTACATTGGAAACAATTGTTCTTTAAACCTCTGTTGACTTGTACCAAACATCTGTTCAGGCTTAAATAGATGTTTGGCATCCTATATTAGTGTTTTGTCTTTAACAGGGCTTTGGCCTTTGAACAGACTTTTGGTCTTCTCCAATAGTGCTTTCATGTCTTCAACAGATCTTTAAAGTCTTCAAACGAATGCTCTATTAGTGTTCATTCACTATTTTTGGGAGGAGATGAACATTATAACTTGTTTATAACTTGATCAAGAACACATATTTTGGCTTTTGCAATCATCTGTTCCTTTTAGATCCAACAAGTAATGTACGTTCTACGTTAAAAACTTGTGTTTTGATTAAAAATATGTATTTACAAGTTTTTTTAGGATCACCAAAAGGGTAGTTCTCTAGCGGTATGGGTGACTTTCTCTAGGAGAAGCCGCTGGTTGGGTCTTATTCGTGACAAAATGTCTTACACGAGCCAGTGATTTTACCACAATGAACATTCGAGTGGTGGGTTTCCATTAAAATTGATGACCAGTCGGATCACCAACGTTATGTTTAGTCAATTATATTCATTTAGAGTAAACCTCAATTTTCGTCCCTGTGGTTTGCTGATTTTAACACTTCCAATAGTTTAAAAATTGCATCTATCGTCCATTAGTTTGTTAATTTTAACAGTTTCAATCCATTAGTTTGCTGATTTTAATAGTTTCAATCCACACCAACACTGATGTGGACTGAAACTGTAAAGATTTAACACTAATGGATGATAAATGCAATTTTTAAACCATTGGACTGAGAGTGTTAAAATCAGCAAACCACAGAGACGATAATTGAGGTTTACTCATTCATTTATGTTTGTTCAATTGTGTTGTTTATTGTTTGTTTAAATTGTGTTCGTTTATTTTTTATTTACGTTCACGAACTGTTTGTTTAGGTTTTAAACGAACGAACACAAACATGCCCATTTTCTTAATAAATGAACATGAACAAAAAAATGTGTTCTATTATATGTTTATGTTCAGTTAAAGGAATGAATGCAAGCATGCCTTTGTTCGTGTTTGCTTGATTCACTTACATGCCTATTCTGATATATTATTTACATAGTATGAATATAATGACATCATGTGGATTTACTTCATTCTGACTTTTAGTCAACCATATGCTGCAAATTATATTTCATAACGATTTCTATATTGTTACATTTTAACTTATAAACTGACAATCAACACATTTTCTAAATATATAGATTCAAGCTAGGGCGCAAAGAACGCGTTGGTTCACTAATAAACGTCATAAACACCTTTTGTAGAAGTTGTGCATAGAATAGCCACATCGCTTCATGATGTGTACAAAATGAAACATATAAATTACATCAAATGAGGCATAAAACTAACCCTTTTTAGTACTAATGTTGGAAAAAACACGTTTCTTTGTTCCTTTTGTATTTACAGGATAAAAAAAGAGCTTAAAAGAACAAAGAAGCAAATAAGCAGCCAAAACCAACAAAACTAAGAAAAGTAGGAATAACGTCACCTGCCCGATCCCTCAGCAACACCCCAAAGTCAAAAACAAGAAGACGGAGTCTTGCCACGGGGCCAGCCTAGCTGGGCATGGGGCGTGGCCAGCCAAGGCACTTAAAGATAAATTCTGCAGAAGCTTCTACGCCCACCATGGGGCCATGCCCAGCTCAACATGGGACGTGGTCAGCTAACAGATTTGCAGAATCCAGATAGTACAATGAATAGTTGACCACGGGGTCGTGCCCACAAGACACGGGGTCGTGTGGGGCCCTTTGCTGACAGTTGCAATTAATGAAGGAAGAGAAGGAGTTGGCCACGGGCCGTGCCCGCTAGACACGGGGCCGTGGCCAGGCTACTGTTTGGGCTATACATAGGGGTGCTTGGTTCACTTCAAAGGCATCCCTTGGCAAACCACTTCTCTCTCACTTTGCCACCACTCCACCACCACTACAACACCAACACCCACCACCATCATCCATCAATCATCTTTAAAGTGTGTAGTAGTCTCGGGATCCAAGATTGATTGTAAGGGTTTTTGTCAAACAAAGGCCATGCTTGGCTAATCTCTTACATCAGTTGGTGAAGACAAGTCTTTAATGTATTACTTTTGATTTTTAATCTTTTGGCACTTTTTAATCGAATATGTATTAATTACTTTAATAACTAGTTTCTTATGTTGAAAGTGAATTTTCCTAACCATTTCTTCATGATGTCATTGATTTGCTCATCCGTGTCTTTAGGGTCTATATAAAGCGTGTTAACTACTTGGAAGGGTGGTTTGGTAAAGTTCTTGTCTTGTTCAGTGTAGATCCTGCGAGGACTTGGTTCAAGCTTACTAGGACCTCCTTCAATGCTCTATGGGTATTGGATGGCGGGGGTGCGAATAGCTTGAACCCCTCATATGTAAACTACCATTAATACTTTAAACCGGCTTATTGGGATTGTATCCTTGCTGTTTCAAACCACTTAGCCGAGGATAACGTCACCTTCAAAAGAGGGGCCTACCACTTTTCGCATTAATAACTTATTTAATTGCCTTCCAATATTCCCTTTGGGATTGTATCCCTGCTGACTCAAACAACTGGGTTGAGGGTAACGTCACCTTCAAAAGGGGGCCTTCCTACTATAACTAAGATAATCTCTTAAAAAGTCCGAAAGTGCGAAAATCATCAAAGGATATATTAAAGATAAGTTCGGATTCAAGTGATTCTATCTTGTCTATTTGTATTTCATTTTATTTATTTATTTTTATTATTTTTATGCTTCAAAACTTTTATCAAAATTTAGATTGATTAGACGTTGATGATAAACCAGTATTAAAAGCTCTTGTGTCCTTGGACGACCTTGGTATCTTACCAACACTATATTACGCTCGCGATGGGTGCACTTGCCATGTGTGTGTTCGGTGTTAGTATAATATCGTGCTTTATAAATTTAAAACTTGACTTATGCGTAAAATGAACTAAAATATCAATAAAAATATATCACGCTTAACGCACACCACTTCACAAGAAGACTCTTCAAAAACCTAAATCACCAATCTTTTTGTGCAAGTTAGACCATCAACATACACAATGTTAGTAGTCTAACTTGTAAAGAATCTTTAATGAATGGTGTACCTTTTGTATTGTAACTGTCATTGTAGATGTGACTCAAGGAAACAACTTTGTGTAACAAATTTTGGCTTCAATAAAATAAAAGAAGGCACTGGATCACTAATAAAAGTTACGAACTCTTTTGAAGAAGTCGTGCATAGAATAGCCAAATCGCTTCACAAGAAGACTCTTCAAAAACCTAAATCACCAACCTTTTTGTGCAAATTAGACCACCAACATAGATAATGTTATAGTCTAACTTGTAAAAAATGTCTAATGAATTGTGTACCTTTTGTAACTATCATTGTAGATGTGAGTCAAAGAAACAACTCTGTGCAACAAACTTTCGGCTTTTATTACGGGGAGGGGCAGTTAAACCCCTACCCTAAGTTTCACCAAACTTTTTGTACCACATCACTTAGATCGTCAACTACCCTCTCCTACCCTATTTAGTGACGCTACTTAGATCGAGCTAACCTCTTTCTTTCTTTTTTTTTCTTACAGAAATAAATATATCATATGAATTTAAAATATAACAACCATAACCATAAGTTATATAAAAATATCAAAATGCATAATTAAAGTTAAAAAGCATACATTGTAGATAATTAAACGTGGATAAACTACACAATTAAACATAAATAATAAAACTATTAACAAACTGCATAATTAATAATTAAACGTAAACAAATTAGAGAAAGAATCATCAACGCCTGAAGAATCATCTGATCGGAATCCGGGTGCACGGGTGGTTCTGGCATACGGGGATGGTTTCTTAGTAATCGCCAATATTTGATATAAGTAAATATTATGTGAATCTGATCTGGTAATCACGACGAGTCTGGGCAGTCCTTTGCGCCTCTGTTAAGCTGTGACCATTGCCCATCATAATGTTGTAGACTTGATTAAATTTGCAACCCTCCTCTAAAATAACATGAAACTTTGAGTGAATGTGGTCTAAAGAGCGATTAGTTTCATCTACACATTGATGAAATTGTTCAAATAAGGCTACATTAAATTGTTGGGTCATGTGTAACCAAAAGTTGACCAAGGTACTTCTTCATCTACGTTTCATGGTCTTGCCATTTATTAGAGTATATGAGAGTATCTGTATGTATGATTAGGTATTTGTTATAAAAATGATTTGAGATGTATATGTATTTATAGTGTGGTGTGAAGATTTTAAAACCCAATAATTAAAAAATAAACACACAAACCGTTGAACGGTCAAGAAATTAAAAAAAAAAGAAAAGAGTAAACTTCCGTTTTGCTCATTGGTTTGGTGTTTTAATGGTTTTACCCCAATCCTTTAAAAATAGACATTTTCCTCCAAGTTTGCTATGTTTTTTCTATTTTGCTCCATGGCTTTAACTTCATCCATAATCTCTGTTAACTAGAAGGACAGTTTGGTAATTTAAGAAAAAAAATAAGGGCACTTTGGTAATTCAATTATAAAGATATTTATATGTTATAATCACAGGCATGTTCATTTTCTCTGTCATTCATCTTCTCTCTACACACTCTCCTCTCTCTTCTCTCTCTAGATCAGCAACCACCATCACACACCACCTCACCACCACCGGTCACCACCCCATCCGAACCCTCATCGAAGTTGCATATCAGCCGTCGCACCACATCTGCCGCCACCACCACCATCCGCCGCCGTAACCACCACTGCATATCAGCCGTCGCCACCACAACTCTCTCTGTCATTCGCCGCCGTAACCACCACCCCGCCGCCGCCACCACAACTCTTCTCTACCATCCGCCGCCGTAACCACCGGAACCCTACAACTCTTCTCCACCACCTGCTGCCGTAACCACCATCCCCGCCACCTCAACTCTTCTCCATCACTCTCTGGATAAACACTACAGCAGCCGGAGGTTTGAGATCTGGCCGCCGGAGGTTATACAATAATGGGTTTTCTCTAATCTGATGAAGAAGGTGCTAGGGTTTGTTAAGATCTGATGAAGACGACTAGGGTTTCATATGATGAAGATGATGTTGATGGTGGTTGCGGTTTATAGAGATAGAGGCGGTGGTTTGTTCAGATCGTCACCAACAAATATATATGAAGATGATGTTAATACTTGTATACGCCTGATGATGTTGTACATATGATGTTGTACAAAAAATGAATTTTGTTTGAAATAATAATTATGTATATTAATTGATAAATGGATTTCAAGAATTAACAGTAAATAAATAAATCTTTATATCAGAATTTATCAAAATACCATAATGCCCCTCTTGTGAGGGACACGTGACCAGGTTTTAACAAAGGAAATGAGCGGCGTTAGAGGCGGGGAGTGAAATAGAGATATGTTACATAGACTAGGGAGTAAACTGGACTATTTTTAAAGGATTAGGACAAAACCATTAAAACGACCAAACTACAGGGAGCAAAACGAAGTTTACTCAAAAGAAAAAGAAAACAAAACCACACAAATTCCAATCGGGAACAAGTTAATACAACTCATGCCTTGCCCGTCTCTACCCGCTAGACCAGCGAGGGTGTTCGGGGAGCGGTTGGGTTACCCGACTTGCTACCCCATGCGCCCCGAGTCCCCTAAGATGACAATATGAACACCGCCACATCATGGCAAATACTACTACTCTACTAGTAGGTAATATATCAAATTGAAATTGTAAAATGGTGATGATGCCAAAGAAAAAAAGGTTCTTCGATTGCAGAAGACAAGCAAAGGATTTACAGTTTCTGGTTTACATCATCCTACAGCGGTGCTTTTAACATGGACTACAACTACAAATGATCTAATTACACAGAGTTACAGACCAAATTTTATCTAATTTCATCAACAACTTTCCCCGCCAATTTCCTTTTTCAAATGCTAAGTTCTTCCATTGAAATTCTAGACTGGTTATTTGATGGAGCACTTCCAGATCTAGAAAGTACACAATCTGGTGCAGGTAAGTTGTATGATCTCTTGCAATGCAGAATAGCGTCTCGGATTCCATCCTGTTGTTCTAACGCAGAATCATCATTCTTCGTTACAGGCGTTTGCAGAATCGCAGACGCCGAACGGCTCTTACCTAACCGCTTTCGAACCTCTCGGAGCACTACACCACCGCCGCCGCCCCACCTCTTTTCTCTTCTTTCCTTGGAGAAAACACCGACGACGCCGGAGACGACGACGGTGTAACAGATTTCTCCGATAACCTCGATTTCTCACTACTCCGTTTCGAAACCTTAGGTTTCATCCGATTCAGATATTTATTCACAACGTCCTTCGAAAACCGCTTCGAAGGCGTCTGATCCGTTTCCAGAAGCTTCTCCGTCATCAGTTTACACCTCAAGCTGTTATCTCTCTTCAACAATGCTCCAATTTTAACCTCTTCGGTCTCCGATTCCGGTTTCCGACCATTCAAATCATTCCGAAACCCTAGCATCACGAGCCGAAGAGGCGACTGAGGCATTTTCGAATTCGGTGAATCAAACGAGAACATATTCGTCTTATCGTGAATATTGTTCGTATAAACCTCATCCGGAGACGAAAATCTGAAACTCGCGTTCGATTCACGGCTACAAAAGCTAAAACCGTTGAAACTTGGAGAACCGCCATAACTGTACTCGTTCTCATCAGTGAACACCAGATCGAAGAACGACTCTTCATCGTCGATTGAGGAATCGAAGTCTCCGGAAGGTGTTACATCTCCGGTGGTTCTCCAGAACTTTAGCAGGCTGAAAACGTCCATTGTAGGGAAAGCCAGAGTGATTGATTAAAGAAGAAATGGTTAAAGAGCTTTTTGCAGTGGGATAGATACAGTAGAGTGAGTATTGAGTGTTTTGTTTGATTGGTTGATTTGTACTTATACGAGTCATGGAGGTGATGGGTGAGGAGCATGTGAGTTTTTTTTTTACAAGGTTAGATGCTATGTATAAACATTAACACTTTCTCCATTATTTTTCTTTTCAGATTTCAATGATCTCTATGTGATCATATGTGACAAGGTTAATTAATTTCATTTTTTAATCGGTTGTTAGGATCAAAAAATCTTAGTAGATACTGTTTTGTCAGATGATTAGAATACACGACAAGGTTAAAGGCCTTCGATCTAATTCTAAACTAAATAAAACAAGTTTCAGTACAAGAACATCTTAGGCTAAATAAATCTCATAATTGTTGTTAACGAACTTTAAAAAAATATATCATGTCGAAAGCGGGTCCTGAAAATTTCACTAGCATAATGGCAGGCGGGGCGTCCCGTGGTGAGCCACCACCACTCGTGGTGGGCCGTGATACACCACCGCCACCCATTTGATAACGCGTGCTCACCCTAACCCGTTGTGTGTATCACGCGTTTGAATCAAAATTTCGAACGTTATTTGACCATTGTTTGTGACCGTTGGTGATGATGATGGTATATATATATATTTTATATAGGAATGTTCATTTGAGAAGAATTTTCTTAAAAAAGAAAAATGAATTAATCTACATCCTACATTTTTTTGATCAATGGTTGTGAATCATGGAAAATTACGTTTTGAGTCCCTATGTTTTAGGGTTTTAACCACTTGAGTCCAAAATTAGAATGTTTAACGCTCTGAGTCCCTACAGCCACTATTCTTAACCATTTGAGTCCAATTTTTAACCTCATCCATCAAGTCCGTTAGCTACAAGGGCAATTTAGTCATTTATATACAAAGTACAACTCTTGTATGCACAAAAGTATAAGGAACAAGTGTGTAATGCATAAAGATTTTAATATTATATATAAAAGTAAATTACATACACACCTGCACACACAAACATTTCACACACACCTGTCCCTCACCCATCTCTCTCTCTCTTTCTCTCTCTCATTTAGACCTTACCAGTTACCACCACCGTTAACACCACTACACCACCACCACCCCCACGCACCACCCCACCACTATCACCACCTTCCGTTAACCACCAACCACCTGCAAACAACACCTCCACCATTATCACCATCTTCCACACCGTCAACCACCACAGCTAAAGACCGCCACCACATCTAACATGATAGGAACATAAACATAAACAATCGAGACCACCACCAGATCTAATCGGAGAGGTGACGGCGATGATGTCGTTTTAGGGTTTTAGTGGTGTCGGTTTTAGGATTTCAGTGGTAGCGGCTTTGATGGTGATGGCAGTGATGTCGGTTTAGGGTTTCAGTGGTGGCGGTTTTAGGGTTTCAGTGGTGGCTGCTTTGATGGTGACGATGGTGTTATCGGAGGTAGGGCAATGGTGGTGGTTTATTGTATGTTGTTGGAGGTGGGGCGTAAGTGGTGTATGGTGATGATTTATTGTGGTGATAGTGGTGTCGGAGGTGGCGCCGGACGTGGTTTATGGCTGTGGTTTATTGTGGTGATGGTGCGGTTAGAGGTGGGCCCGAGGTGGTTTATTGTGGTGATGGTGGTGTATGGTTGCAGTGTCACACCCCGACCCGCAGCGGAATAAGAGTCGGGGCATAATTGGGTTATCACCAAAGCTCATGATATTTACTAATATGTTTCATGTTTATTAAAGTCAAAATTACATTCCCAATCCAAACATGTCCATACAATACAAAGAAAATAAACCAAGCAAAACAATCCCAAACTCTAAATCATTTTATTCTTCTAGTCCAATCCTAAGTGTTTCTTGCTGCAGCTGGTTCACCTGTATCATGTGTAAAAATGAGGGTTTTTGGGTCAACATAAGTTGGCGAGTGAACCTTGTTAGATAAACATTTATTATTGATTTACTTATCAGTTTATCAATGAAAAATTGTGCATAATCATAAATGAGCAAATGTAAATAACCAAGCAGTAGCAATAGCAATCACAACTATAACATACAATAACACATGATAGCATACATTAACATACCAACATCATACGATAAATAACATGAATGAAACTGTGCGATCAAGGCTCAATCAAACGGAGCCGATCGTATTGCATGTACTGAAAATGAAAAATGTCTGTGCGATCAAGGCTCAATCAAACGAAGCCGATCGTATGTGGGCACGCCAGGTTCACGCTCATAATGTAATGGGGAACATGCTCAACGCTCATAATGTAATGGGGAGCAGCGGCCTATGAAATTGCATGTACTGAAAATAATAAATTGCATCTAACGATAACCACACAACAGTTGAAACAAACTGAATACACATGTTCATCATATGAGGTATGCATAATGATTTAAATATAATATATAGCAAGACACATGATACACCCCAAAACGTGATTAAAACGGGGAATTTGTAAAGATTCACTCACATTGGGTGCGTTTGAATGGAGATGATGAGATGCGCACGAGTCGGGAGAGTTGAACAACGAGAACTATTAACCTAAATAATAACGGAAAAATATAATAAATGAGTGGATTTTATTAAGGATTTTAATGGAATTTTTAGATATATTTTTGTGAGTTTAAGGCTATTTTCTATCTTTAAAAATATTATTTTTAAGTATTTTTAATTGATTTTTAAATTAATTTAAATAAATAAAAATATAAAAAAAATTGTTTATTTTTGCGTTGACCGTTGACCGTTGACTTGTTGACCTGTTGACCCGTTCGGTCAGTGTACAAGTATGCGCTGGGTGAGACTTGAACCCGAGACCTCCCGTACGCGTGCACGCAGCTCTACCAACTGAGCTACGTGTCTAACCCGAAATAATCTTGTTTTTAATTATATTTATATACTAATTCGATATATTCAAAATTAATTTGTTTTTAGAAAAATATTTTAAATCATCGAACCGGTGCCGTTAACCAGACTCGAACGCGTGACGTGCGACTTAGTGTTGCACACAGTCCACCGCTGGACTGTGTGTCTAACCTGGTTAATATCTCGGTTTTTATTATACTTAACAACTAACGGGGTTAACCCGGTTCAGCTTTAATCAAAAAGGCGTTTTATTACTTAGAGGGTGCGTGTATCAGGGATCGAACTAGTGACGTGTGCGTATTATTTGCACACAGTCCACCGCTGGACTGTGTGTCTAACCCGTTTAAAATACCAATTTTAATTATACTTATAGTATTATCAAAGTTCATCTTCTTCGTTGGATTTTACCGACAGCAGATTACATCATTAAATCTTGTTAATTCAATTGTTAAGCATTACCCAGACTGATAAGAGATAGCAGGGATGATAATTAGAGGAAAAACATACCGGTGAACGATTGATTACAGAGTTCCGGCAAGGCGTCGGTCTCTGTTTTTAAGGACTTCAACTGAGCAATTCAATTAATCATTTTGATTAGCAAATCATGAAATTGAAGTGCTAAACAAACGTTATCAGTGTGTTTGAAGGTCCTTACCGTTTCACAGGCGAAGATACGGATTTTCAGAAGTTTTCCGGCGAGCAGAAATTATCCGATGACGACGTCTGAATTTGATTTAAATTGGAGGGTTTGAGTTAGAAATGGCTTAACAACTGTTAGACTATGATGGTATTGAAGAACTTACCGATTTGAGGACAAATACGGTTTTCCGGTGAACTTGCAGAATTTTCCGGCGAGTTGATTTAAGCTTTCTGATGGGCCGAACGGGTGACGAAAGTGAAATGGAATGTTTGTATGATGTTTCTGAGTCGCGAGAGGGGTCTTGATTGAAGTAATTTGGACTTTGATTATTTTCGGTTATAAAAACCGATGATGATAAAAATTGAAGTTCATTCAAATCCGAATTGATTAAAATCATCGGTGCATCGGTTATAAACCTGAATGTGCGATTAATCAAACGATTAGACGGTTGAATTGCCGATTTCGGTTTCTCAGTTGGCGCAACCGGTTTAACTAGGTTTGTGTATAAGAATTATTTGTTTCCCTAAGTTGACAGAAAACAAACAAGTGGCGGAGTGGTGATGTGTGTGAGCGTTAAGTCTTTGGGTTTAAATTCCGGCTGACCCGGGTTCGAGTCCCGGCAGCAACATTTTATTTTTATTTATTTTTTTTTCACTTTTTATCAAAATAATTTTTATAGTTTAGTTTGTTTATTAATTATGTATCATTAAAAATCAAAATAACCATAAATACACAACGTGACATTTATAACTTGATATTCGATTACAAAACGGAGCGGGTTTTGGAAACCTGTTTTTGACAAATGTTACAGTATCCCCTACTTTTAGGAATTTCGTCCCGAAATTTAAGTAGTAGACGTAGTAGGAAAAAGATGCGGGTATTTTTGCGCATTGAGTCTTCACGTTCCCAAGTAAACTCAGGTCCCCGTTTCGACTCCCAGCGAACCCTAACAATTGGAATGCGACTCCGTCGTAGACGTTTCTCCCCGAAGTCCATGATTTCTACTGGTCTTTCAATAAAATGCATAGATTCATCAATCTGAATATCTTCCAGAGGAATGTGGAGGTTTTCATCAGCGAGGCACTTCTTCAAGTTTGATACGTGGAATGTGGGATGAATCATGTTGAGTTCTTCTGGTAGATCAAGCTTGTATGCTACAGGACCTACTCTTTCGAGTATCTTGAAAGGTCCTACGTAGCGTGGTGCTAGCTTGCCCTTTTGACCAAAACAAACTACTCCCTTCCACGGTGATACTTTTAGAAGTACATGATCACCAATGTTAAACTCTAAAGGCTTCCGTCGTTTATCTGCATAACTCTTTTGACGACTTTGGGCTTCTAGAAGATTGTTTCGGATTTGATGGATCTTGTCTGTGGTTTCTTGGATCAATTCTGGACCAGTGAATTGAGCTTCCCCAATTTCGTGCCAACATACAGGAGATCGGCACTTACGACCATATAAGGCTTCAAAAGGTGCCATGCCGATGCTTGAATGATAGCTGTTGTTGTACGAAAATTCAACTAATGGTAGGTGGGCGTCCCAATTTCCCTTGAAGTCTATGACACATGTTCGAAGCATATCTTCAAGAGTTTGAATGGTGCGCTCAGATTGTCCATCAGTTTGAGGATGATAGGCGGTACTGAGATCTAATCGCGTACCCATAGCGGATTGTACTGCTTGCCATGTTCGTGAAGTGAAACGACCATCATGATCAGAAATAATGCTTAACGGTACCCCATGTCGGCTTACGATTTCGCTGATATAAATACGAGCAAGCTTTTCGTTCTTGAAATCTTCGCGGATAGGAATAAAGTGAGCTGATTTTGTAAGTCGATCAATTATTACCCATATAGTGTCATACCCATCAGAAGTGCGAGGTAACCTGGTAATGAAGCCCATGGTTATATTTTCCCACTTCCATATAGGTATTTTAGGTTGGACCAGAAGTCCTGAGGGTCTTTGGTGTTCAGCTTATATTTTGGAACATGAAAGGCACTTGGAAACAAAATCAAGAATATCTTTTTCCATCCCAGGCCACCAGTAGGTGTATCAAGGGTCTTGATACGTCTTGTCGGCTCCTGGGTGTATAGAATATCGTGTTTTGTGCGCCTCATTCATAAGAAAAAAATATCACGAAGGTTATTGTGGTCAGGAATCCATATACGATCTAGATAGTATAGAATACCGTCGGATTTAGTTTAAATTTTAAGTTTAGCTCCACAAGACGGCTCCTTGCGTACGTCTCCTTTCTGTTACTGAAACATGCTGGGCTTCTCGAATTTTGATCTTTGATGTCACTTACAATTTTATGTATAACAGTTTTGAGGGAACTGATACATTTGTAATGTTAGGGTATGTATCATAAAACAAAAAACTTCAACCATAACGATATTTAAACCTACACGGAAACTTTTCATAACCTCCTGGTAACGCTTTTGATCCTTTGCCAAGAATACTTATATATAGGAAGTACCAGCGGCGTATCCACCATATTCTTGTCAAATTTTCGTTGGCTTTATCAGTAAATCATGATCAGTTCTATGTGACTCTAAAACATAAACAACGCAACGAACAAAACTTGAGTCTAAATTCTGAGATGATACATGACTAAATGATGACAGTACCTTTCTCGTTGGTTATGATGAAGGGGTCAGTCTATGTAAAAGTGTGACACAACCCAACTCCTTTAAATGATGAGATTGAGGTACGTCGAGATGTATGATGATATGAATGTTAAATCAATGAGTATAGAACAAAACTGTAATATCAAATCGCATTAAAATTTTTGGATACAAAATTTCCAAATTTTACAACTGGAATACGGAAAGATTGAGATAACATAAAGAAAACATTAAAACTAGACGATTGAAGTTGAGTCTTGATTCTTGGCGAGGAAAAATTAGTTGGGTGATTCGTTTGGGCCGTTATTATTTTCAACAGTATTGGCGTTGATGTTATAAGCTCTTCCTCTTGCAGGTGGTGGAGCTTGGTTAGCTTGATTCACCGGATTTGCTTGCGCTTGGGCATGAATGATGTTCACCAAACGTGGACAAGTGTTTCTAAAATGGCTTGGATCTCCACAATTGTAGCAAGCCCGCATAGGTTGTACCATGGGATAGTTGGGTTGATAGTATGTTTGGGCTAAATGTTGGGTAGGTGGTAGTAGTAGGGGTTGTTGGGCTTGACCCATTATTTGTTGGTGGGTTTGGGTTGAAGGCTGGTGGCGGTTCGTTCGTTGAGGTATGCGACAGGTTTGAACAGTATGACCTGCGCGACCACAGCCGGTGCAATATTGGCAAGGATGATCAGGAGAATGGTGGTATTGGCAACGGTTGCATTTTGGTAACGGGCCAGAGTATGGTCTTTTGTGTGGTGCGGGTGAAGGGGCGACTTGGGTAATGGGTGCAGCAGGAATAGGGTAATTGGTTTGTGTGACGGCGAAGTTTCTTGTGCTTCGATTCCTTTTACCAGTAAACTTCGAGGAGGAACCAGAATGGCTTGAAGTTTGAGCCTCAATGGGGGCTTTCTTCTTCTCCTCTTTGAATTTACCGTTTCGAATGCGATTTTCGGTCAGTTCAGTGGCTAGTTCCATAGCAGCTTCAAGTGTTGTTGGTGAAGTGCTGAGAACTGAATCTTGAATTTTCGAGGGAAGACCTCGAATATAATGCTCGATCAAGCGATAAGTTGGGGTGAACAAGTTAGGGACCATTTGGTTCAACTCTAAGAACCTCTTGTTGTAGATGGTATGATCTCCCTCCTTTTGCTTTAAAGAATGAAATTCGTCCTCCAACTTTTTAATCTCACTCCTAGGACAGAAACGTCTGGTCATGATTTCTCTTAACTCCTCCCAAGTTAAGGCCATTGCATCATCAATACCCCTCTTCCCTTTTTCAGTATTCCACCAAGTGAGAGCTACCCCAAATAGTCTCCCGGTGGCGTATCGAACCTTGCGATCCTCAGGACAATCGCAGTTGAGGAAAGTGTTTTCCATCTCCTCAAACCAATGGAGGAGAGCAGTGACACCTTCGGTCCCTTCAAATTTAGGAGGATCACAAGATTTGAAATGTTTGTATGTGCACTTGCTGGTAGGAGGGTTGCCAATGTTTTGGTCATTCTGTTGGGGAGGATTAGTGGGATTTGTGGCGAGAGCTTGTTGTACTTGAACCACAATGTAAGGCAGTATCGTGGCCATTTGTTTCGCGATGTGTGCGGCCAAGCGTTCGTGAGATCTTCCTGATCTTTTACCCCCTCGTTGTTGTCTAGCCGACATCTACAGGAGCATACATAAGAAGATTGTGAGTTTATGGAGTCGTTTTAGGTGTCATGTGTCTTTAAGAAAATGAAAGTAACATAAATATCAATAATGCAACTACATCCATAGGATGTCTTGGGTTTGCTCATGTTGGGCCTCAAATGTCCCCCATACCTTCACCTGTATAGTCATGTGGGCCCCCATGGCTATTGGCTTGGTAGGATTCACATTAGTATTGGCGATTTAACACTCGCATCACCCGAATGCAAACCACAAAATATGTTCACGAGATGTATGGTCGGAATGTGTCCAGGTGTAGACACAATGACAACTCAAAGTGGGGTTAGCTCACACGACGTTTGGTATAGCATGCTTTGGCCTAATAGGTACTTCGTACTCTCATCGTTAGTCCCCAGGTAGGCAAACTGGTCCTTTATTTTGGATTTATACGAATGCCAGCCTAGACAGGACGTTCCGACTACCGGTACTGGTACCCTTCCAGTTACTACATGCCCGTCATGAGAACTCACTTTGATGAGATTTGAAAACACAAAAATCGTTGTAAAAGCAATCATGAAAATGATGTGGTGTGTGCTTTCATGAATGTGATATGTTATGAGATTATGATTTATGATAGGCATTATATGATAATATATACTTATGAACATGCTTGCATAATATTGAATGTAACATTTAACATAAAACATATAAACATCATGAAATTTGGCATGTAACACACAAAAATCTTAAAAATTTCTAATCAACTATAGTATAGGCTCTAAGGGTCTAATAACCTATCCTATATCCCTATAGTCATGGCTCTGATACCAATCTATCACACCCCGACCTGCAGCGGAATAAGAGTCGGGGCATAATTAGGTTATCACCAAAGCTCATGATATTTACTAATATGTTTCATGTTTATTAAAGTCAAAATTACATTCCCAAATATCCAAACATGTCCATACAATACAAAGAAAATAAACCAAGTAAAACAATCCCAAACTCTAAATCATTTTATTCTTCTAGTCCAATCCTAGGTGTTTCTTGCTGCAGCTGGTTCACCTGTATCATGTGTAAAAATGGGGGTTTTTGGGTCAACATAAGCTGGCGAGTGAACCTTGTTAGATAAACATTTATTATTGATTTACTTATCAGTTTATCAATGAAAAATTGTGCATAATCATAAATGAGCAAATGTAAATAACCAAGCAGTAGCAATAGCAATCACAACTATAACATACAATAACACATGATAGCATACATTAACATACCAACATCATACGATAAATAACATGAATGAAACTGTGCGATCAAGGCTCAATCAAACGGAGCCGATCGTATTGCATGTACTGAAAATGAAAAATGTCTGTGCAATCAAGGCTCAATCAAACGGAGCCGATCGTATGTGGGCACGCCAGGTTCACGCTCATAATGTAATGGGGAACATGCTCAACGCTCATAATGTAATGGGGAGCGGCGGCCTATGAAATTGCATGTACTGAAAATAATAAATTGCATCTAACGATAACCACACAACAGTTGAAACAAACTGAATACACATGTTCATCATATGAGGTATGCACAATGATTTAAATATAATATATAGCAAGACACATGATACACCCAAAACGTGATTAAAACGGGGAATTTGTAAAGATTCACTCACATTGGGTGCGTTTGAATGGAGATGATGAGATGCGCACGAGTCGGGAGAGTTGAACAACGAGAATTACTAACCTAAATAATAACGGAAAAATATAATAAATGAGTGGATTTTATTAAGGATTTAAATGTAATTTTTAGATATATTTTTGCGAGTTTAAGGCTATTTTCTATCTTTAAAAATATTATTTTTAAGTATTTTTAATTGATTTTTAAATTAAATTAAATAAATAAAAATATAAAAAAATTGTTTATTTTTGCGTTGACCGTTGACTTGTTGACCTGTTGACCTGTTCGGTCAGTGTGCAAGTATGCGCTGGGTGAGACTCGAACCCGAGACCTCCCGTACGCGTGCACGCAGCTCTACCAACTGAGCTACGTGTCTAACCCGAAATAATCTTGTTTTTAATTATAATTATATACTAATTCGATTTATTCAAAATTCATTTGTTTTTAGAAAAAGATTTTAAATCATCAAACCGGTGCCGTTAACCAGACTCGAACGCGTGACGTGCGACTTAGTGTTGCACACAGTCCACCGCTGGACTGTGTGTCTAACCTGGTTAATATCTCGGTTTTTATTATACTTAACAACTAACGGGGTTAACCCGGTTCAGCTTTAATCAAAAAGGCGTTTTATTACTTAGAGGGTGCGTGTATCAGGGATCGAACTCGTGACGTGTGCGTATTATTTGCACACAGTCCACCGCTGGACTGTGTGTCTAACCCGTTTAAAATACCAATTTTAATTATACTTATAGTATTATCAAAGTTCATCTTCTTCGTTGGATTTTACCGACAGCAGATTACACCATTAAATCTTGTTAATTCGATTGTTAAGCATTACCCAGACTGATAAGAGATAGCAGGGATGATAATTAGAGGAAAAACATACCGGTGAACGATTGATTACAGAGTTCCGGCAAGGCGTCGGTCTCTGTTTTTAAGGACTTCAACTGAGCAATTCAATTAATCATTTTGATTAGCAAATCATGAAATTGAAGTGCTAAACAAACGTTATCAGTGTGTTTGAAGGTCCTTACCGTTTCACAGGCGAAGATACGGATTTTCAGAAGTTTTCCGGCGAGCAGAAATTATCCGATGACGACGTCTGAATTTGATTTAAATTGGAGGGTTTGAGTTAGAAATGGCGTAACAACTGTTAGACTATGATGGTATTGAAGAACTTACCGATTTGAGGACAAATACGGTTTTCCGGCGAACTTGCAGAATTTTCCGGCGAGTTGATTTAAGCTTTCTAATGGGCCGAACGGGTGACGAAAGTGAAACGGAATGTTTGTATGATGTTTCTGAGTCACGAGAGGGGTCTTGATTGAAGTAATTTGGACTTTGATTATTTTCGGTTATAAAAACCGATGATGATAAAAATTGAAGTTCATTCAAATCCGAATTGATTAAAATCGTCGGTGCATCGGTTATAAACCTGAATGTGCGATTAATCAAACGATTAGACGGTTGAATTGCCGATTTCGGTTTCTCAGTTGGCGCAACCGGTTTAACTAGGTTTGTGTATAAGAATTATTTGTTTCCCTAAGTTGACAGAAAACAAACAAGTGGCGGAGTGGTGATGTGTGTGAGCGTTAAGTCTTTGGGTTTAAATTCCGGCTGACCCGGGTTCGAGTCCCGGCAGCAACATTTTATTTTTGTTTATTTTGTTTTCACTTTTTATCAAAAATAATTTTTATAGTTTAGTTTGTTTATTAATTATGTATCATTAAAAATCAAAATAACCATAAATACACAACGTGACATTTATAACTTGATATTCGATTACAAAATGGAGCGGGTTTTGGAAACCCGTTTTTGACAAATGTTACATGCAGCCTGCAGGTGAGGTGGTTGTGGTTGTTGTTAGGAGGAGGTGTTGTACGGTGGTGTATGATGGTTCTTGGTGGTGTTTAGAGAGAGAAAGAGAGAGAGACTCGCTTGACTGATGAGTGGGTTTGAGTGTTTGTAAAAGTGAGATAAGTTTGTTGTTATATGTGTTTCTATTTTTTTAATATAGGGGCATTTTAGTCTTTTTATTAGAAACTAACAGAATATTCAAACAGAGTTAAAAAATTGGACTCAAATGGTTAAGAAAAGTGGCTATAGGGACTCAGGGCATTAAACATTTTGATTTTGGACTCAATTGGTTAAAACCCCTAAAACACAGGGACTCAAAAAGTAATTTTCCCTAATTTTTGTCTACTTTTAATTAATGCTTTAATTACTAAGGGTAGTATAGATAATTTGATATAGAATATTAATAAATATTTTAAAGAGTTACTCATGTCTCATTAATGCAATCATAATTTCATCCTTCACCACCATTAATGTATTGGCTCGTACACCAATTTTATTAGAAGTGGCAAAATTATATAAAAATGTCGTATCCTACACATATTTTACTATTAGTCGCAAAATTATTTAAAAGTGTTTGAGTCCTACATAGTCCGTCTCCTACACAAAAATATTGTTTTAATGGTGTAGGAAACGTTGAATATATAAGATCATGTGCATGATTGTTTTTATTGTATAAGGTGCACAACTATTTTATGACATGACCTCATTAAATGATTATAGTTCATTAATTTGAATATCAAAAATAGATAATAGACTCATTAAATAATTTGTTCAGTTTACCTTTGTATCTTTTATTCTTTTATTCTTAACTTGTAATTTCTTCTCAATTGAACTCTCCACTATATATATATATATAACTCACTTTTTATATAAAATATCAAATTCAATCTCTCCACAAAAAATATACATTCTTTCAATCTTCCAAATTTATTCAATGGCATCTTCTATGGATTCGCTTCTGACGGATACCGAAAGCGATACGTCTTCCGACAACAACACGCTTGAATTTTTCGAGAAGGTGTATAACATACTTGAAGGTTCGAGCCATCCAAAGAAGAAAATGGTTCATCGTGATCGTATACATGCCAACGAGGTGTTAATGAATGATTATATTGTGGAAAATCCGGTCAACAATGCCGAAACGTTTTGGGGATCGGTTTCATTTGCCAAAGGATTTATTTTTAAAGATTGTAGGAGACATCAAAGCAAGCGAACAATGGTTTCAAGAACGCTACGACGGGAGGGGCAAACTAAGTTTCACCCCGATACAAAAATGCACGTCCGCCATTCATCAAGTAGGGACAGGTAACCCTCCCGATCAATTTGATGTATACTTAGCAATGTTAGAAAGAACTTCGCGTGAATGTAATTTTTTGTAACGCGGTCATTAAGTGTTATGCCAAAGAGTTTCTACGTAGACCGACGAGACACGACATCACACGTATTTACGTCGCGCAGAGGCTCGATGGCATTTTTCAAGGATGCTCGGTAGCATCGATTGTACACATATCGAATGGAGAAATTGTCCAAGAGAGTTGCGAGGGGCGTATGTTAGGGGTGACGTTTAAAGACCGACCATCTTACTTGAAGCGGTGGCGTCGAATGATTTATGGATTTGGCATTCGTATTTTGGTGTTCCTGGTTCAAACAACGACATCAATGTTTTGTACATATCGTCGTTGTTTCAAACCGTAACAGATGGTACCGCACCTTTTTGTCCGTTTATGGTTAACGGAAAATATTACAGACGAGGTTTTCTTCTTGTGGATGGTACCTACCCATCATGGTCAGTTTTTGTGAAAGCTCCTTCATTTCCTGTCGAGGTTAAAGAAAAGGCGTTCAAGAAGTTGCAAGAATCGGCTAGAAAGGATGTTGAGAGGGCTTTTGGTGTTTTAAAGGGTAGATGGGGGATACTAGGCCGACCGGTTCTTGCGATGAATAAAAAAACAATCCATAACATAGTATATGCATGTCTCATATTGCACAATATGCTAATTAAAGAAGACGGACGTGCAATACTCCGGATTGGGTGCTGGATCCTCCAACACAAACTCTCGTTACAGAAAATGTCCAACAAGACTTGCGTAGTGAAATACTTCACTCTCGGTTGAGATATGATTTAATTGAACTTGGAGGTTCTTTAGGTTTGGAATTTTCGGATTCGGACGAAGAATACGCTTTGTTTATGTATCGTTTTAATTTTATATGTTTATTTTTAAGTTGTATTTTTCGAAATATTTTTTTATTTAAATGAAATTTATAATTTTATAATTTTATTGTTAATTTATAATTTAAAAACAAAAAGAAAAAATACCATCACTAGTGATGGAGTGATGGGCACCCCTAGTAAAATCCATCACTAGTGATGGAATTTGGCTCGATGATGTAGCGTATGGTGATCGGATATTGTGAGTGATGAATGAGTGGTGAGTGATGAGTGCTCCTACTCCCCTAACGTTTAAAAATGTTTTGTAATGTCATTCTACTGTCTGGTACATATAAAAAACATAAAAACTTGGGATTGCAAACAAACTCGAACTTGATGGGTAAACCGAGACCTAGAGCATTTGGGCCCGCCATTCGGAAATGCGACCAAGTATGAAATTAGTTTAAAAAAATATAATTTGTATAAGACGAGAATGGTATTAGAAGATATTTGTCCATATTATCCAAATATATGAGTTTAAAATATGATTTGTGCTTTTTTATTTATTTACTTAAAATGACTAACTCGTTGTCACTCGTTGTGCTTCGAACTCACTCGTAGTCCTTCGAACTCACTCGTAAGTTTAAATCGTAACAATATTTACCTTAAGGCTACAACCTTGAACATATGAGAAGATACGATGTTTACCTTAGGACTACAACCTTGAACGCATGAGCCACTTAGGCTATAGTCTAGTGGTCAAGAGAAATTATCTCTTGTGAGGAGATTAAGGTTTAATCTTTGAAGGATGTAAATAGTTAAGGGAAAAAATTAGCTGTTAAATTAAGGTTCAATCCTTGAAGAGTATAAATATTTAAGGGGAAAAATTAGCTATTAAAAAAAGAAAAAATAAAATGATTTAAAAAAAACAACCTTGAACACATAAGATAGACCACTACAGCCAGGGGCGGACCCATGTATAGTGGGTCGGGGTCCACCACCCCAATGTTTTTAAAAGGATTAGTAGATTCGGTATATTAAATTGTCTAAGGACCCCATAAATACAATTAGGTGGACACCAAAGAAAGAAAAGGAAAGCTGGTGTAGTGGTAAATGCTCCCCTTTTCCAACAAGAGGTCATGGGTTCAATCCTTATATAGCCCATTTTTCCTGTTTTTTTTAAATCTAGTTCAAACCTTGCTATAACCCGACCCAAACGAGGACCAAAAAAAATGAACCCCATTAAAAAAAATCCTAAGTCCGTCACTGACTACTACTCACCTTCACCAGCTACTCTAAAACCTCTTTAGTGGGTAAGTTTAGGTCAAAGGTAATAAAATGTAGGGGCAGCATTTTTATCTTTACTAAAAATTACCTTTTGCCACTAATGTCGGGCCAAGGCCCGTCATGTAAGAATAAAATAAAACTGTAAATAAGAGTTATAATTGAAAAGTGAATAGAGGGGCAGAAATAAAGTGCATGACAAAGTAAAGATAGTTTATTATCACTTTTGATTATTTTTTCTTCTGCCACCATGCATACAACTGAACTATACAACATATAATGCATTGTTCTGTTTGGAAAAACAAATCCCACAAAATCACATAGTTTTTAAAGTTATGACATTATATATTATATATCGTTAACGAATGGATGTTAATGGTAATTTTATTTTTACAATAATATAATTTATTATTATAGTTTTTTCAATATTATATTAGTCTATAGTCTATTATTATATTTACTTTTTTATAACGTATATTAATATTAATTTTTTCTCCCTTTTTAAACTATATATTTTCTTTACCATTTTTTAATAATTCTTTTTAGCATCTATTAATTTATCAATTAATTTATTACTTATTTAATAAATTACGTTTATAACTTTTTTCTAAAAACTTAAGTATGTAGTTGTGCTTTATTTTTTCACTCGGCATTCCTTTATAAGTTTGTTAAAAACAAAGTTGTACTCAAAATAAAGTATTTATTTGGTATCATAAAACGGTACGGTGATAAAATAAACCGTTATAATGGTTTGGCTTTCTAAACAACATGTTTATATTTAAATCACGTTCGTTTTACATTATCATTTACTAGGTTTCGCCGCAACGCGTGACGTAAAAAAATATGATTATATACATACACACACCCACATCTAAACTTTACAATCACCACCGTGTGGCCACCAACAGCCACTCTCCCACACCAGCAAGACACCATCATCGTATCCTCACTCATCTTCATCTCACTCCGGTGGGTAACCTGATCAGTCGCCGCTAAACACCACCATTGGTCGTTGATCATCCACCCATGCTTATCCCCAACTTATTTCACGTTTTTTTTTTCCGGTAAAGACCACCAAGAAGGTCGTCGACAACTAGAGATTCTTGGTGAAGATCGTTTGTTTCTTGTTTTTTTTCCAGCAACAACCATTACGAGGATCTTATCGCTGACGAGTAGATTTGAAGTTGCAGGTTCAGATCTGAAAATAAACATTTCTTTGTTTCTCGTACTGTCTTTCGCTCCCTCCCTCACGGATTTGTCAAGATTTATGACGGGCGACTGAAATTGTGGTTGGTCATAGTGTTTAGTTTGGTGAAGATCTTCTACAATTGTGGTAGCGATGGAAAGCTTATGTATAGAGAAGAAAAAGAAGTGATGCAGATGTTACATATATGGGATTTTCAGTGGCAATTTAGGTTCTAGAGTGAATCAAGAACATGTTTTATAACAACCCAGCGTAACCGCACCATGATATTGCCCGCTTTGGCAGCCAACACTCCCTTAGCGCCTGGCCCTCACGGTTTTAAAACGCGTCATGATAGTGAAGGTATCCAGCCCCATATAATGAAGCCTTTGTTCCCCTTCACAACCGATGTGGGATATCACAATCCACCCCCCTTAAAGGGGTCCAGCGTCCTCACAGGACCTGGTACCACCGGTCCTGTAACAACCCAAATCGCGTAAATCAACACGCGGCGGAAACACTTGGGGAGTCACGTTACAAATTGTTACATAACACATGGTATTTGAAATTATGTTTTATTGAATATTAACACGATTACATTGTCCTCGGAATTTAAAATAAACAAAACAACTATATTATTTGTCTTTCTTGTTTTAAGGCACTAAAGTCCACGTCCGTCATAGGTGAAGTATGCAGCAACAATCGTCATGAAACTAATCCTGAAACATATGTGAAAAACGAGGTCAACATAAAAGAATGCCGGCGAGAACATAGGTTTTGTGAGTATCATATTCATGGCTTTATAACTATATTGCAATACCTCATCCAACTTCGAGAGTCAACGAGTATAAATCTGGAAATCAAAAAGTATTTGATATTGCAATATAATATATCACCTTTACAAGTTAATATAAGTAAATCAAAACCTTGTAGCCATGAATCTTGACTGAAAACATTTGTTTCGTAAAATTGAGTTGTAAATTATCTTGTAAGTAAACTTTGTATGGATTATATCTTTAAATAAAAATTGTTGTGTAACCTGTTCAAAAATAACCATTCGACCATTGTTTGTGTCAATAACCAATTGTTCATTGTCCTTGTCATAAACCATTGTTCATTGTACTTGTCATAAAACATTGTCCATTGTCCTTGTTTCTAATTGTGAAAACTTTTGGTCGTTCTTTAATGAATACATTCAAGCCTTTATTGACTCGACTATACCCCAAGGGTATCTTTAATAGATCCTAAAAGATCTCTTTAACAAGACTAACAAATCAATGAATGATTCGTTAATCATAAACAGTTTCTGTTGTTTCCCCAAACTACCCACCGAATCTAGTGAATAGCCTAGTAACGGGATTGTCAATCCTATGGTACCATAACTTTACTACTGGGTGGCATATAAATGTTAATGAATGTCATTCGTATTATGGATAACGCACCAACAAGTTGTATCACATTATTGAAACCATATTGTTATATAAACCATAGTATTTGAACATCGAAAACAACTTAGCACATATGAATCACCCCAAAACATTTGTAAAACATAAAAGAGAGGAGCTATGTACTCGCCTGGGATTTGCGGATAAGCCTTGTGCGATTGTGTGAACAAAGCCCAAGATCAAGGAATCAAGTGTGTGTCCTAATGAGTCGGATAACATGTAAATAAGTTTGGACATAATCGGAAGAATCGGATAGAATGAGACTTTATAAACCAAATGAGTGTTGGAACTCGTATGAAATGGTTTAATAAAGTTAACATTCTGATTTGAAAAGATTCCTAAGTGCTTTTGACCCGTTATGACCCGTTAAGGTAGTTTAAGCCACTTTAACGTGTCATTTGCGTAACTACGCGTTCGGATGGTTAGATATGTGTTATGATAAGTCTAAATTGTCAAAACATGTTTAATATTGTTATTACATCAGATTACAAGTCAGAATTTAAATTACCTATGCTTTAGATTGATTTGTTCGCAAAAAGGGTATTTTGGTCATTATTAAGGAATATAACAACTAATCACCATAACACTAACCAAATGAAGTGACCATAAGGTATAACCTCAGAGGGTTATTCCCTATATAATTATGGTCATAAATATGTATTTAGTCGGATCCTAAGATCGACCACACGGGTCGGTTTCGGAAGTCAAAGCGGTGGTCAAAACCGCTCGGCTTACGACTCTAAACAAGCACTAAAACAAAAGTGACGAGTTAGACATGTTTTGACATGTCTAACTAAGTTATAAAAGTGTTTTGATACCAAAACAAACTGTTTTGATACTCGAAAATTAGTTCCGTCATTGTAACATCCGTAAAAAATGGATTTACCAAACCCGCTCCGTTTATCAACCGAACAGTCAGTCAAAAATTTCGTTGCGAATTAAATGCCCAAAATATTTTTAAATGATACGTAATCAATTATTATACGGGAATATATATTTAGTTTTTGAAAAACTATTGAAAATCGCAAAATAAAAACAAAAGTATTCTGCCGGGTTTCGAACCCGGGTCTGTACCGGTTCAACACAAGACTTATCACTCACACACAAACCACTGCGCCACTTGCTTTGTTTGTTAAATAATGAAATCATTTAATTCATAAAGTGACATTACGAATTCAAATCGGCACCCCTTTAGTTCAGTCGTCGGAATCCCGGAAATCTCGCGAGTTTTTATCACCATTTTCAGTTATAACGTAAATTAGTATTAAGACATCGGTTATAACCGATGTTTGAAGTCCGCGACCAAACCATAACCGCCGGAGTTTTATAACCGATGAATACAGTCGGAAATCCGACCAAGTGCTTCGACGTTTTCCCCTATAAATTCACCCTCAACCCATTGAAAACCTTTTCGCTCAAAACCACACTCTTTCTCGGCGAAAACTCCCTCGCCGGAACTTTTCTGTTCGTCGCCGGAAAACCGATAACCTCATTTCCGAGCCTCATTGAGCCTCTGAAGCTTATACCGGAGATACCCATACTTTTTCCAAGCTTTCCGGAGACTTGCTGCTGCAAGACACCTGACGCCGGAGTTGATTGCTGTCGCCGGAGTTCTGCCAGAAAACAGAGGGTCCAGTCGGTATACCTCTTCGCTTATTTTCTTTATCTTTTCACCCTTATCTCACCTCAATGAACTGTAAAACGTTAATGAAACTTGAATAAAAACTCGAAACAGTCAGACTTTACCTTTGGTTATATTTCAGTGAAGAAGACGATGTATTCGTTATCATATAAGTTTAATTAAAATCCACTTATTAATCGGGTTAGACACACAGTCCAGCGGTGGACTGTGTGCACATATAACGCAAAGGTCACGAGTTCGAATCCGGTTTCACACACGCTGCCTAAATAAAAATCAAATTTTTGTTTAACTGAACCGGAGTCGATACTGGTATATGTTAAGTATATTAATAACCGGAATAATAACCAAGTTAGACACACAGTCCAGCGGTGGACTGTGTGTTTGTTTATATCGCAGGTCACGAGTTCGAGTCCGGTCCTTTGCACCGACTCGAACAATATTCTATTCTTTTTAATAAGGCAGAAAAGGTAATAACTAAATTGTATTTAAGTATAATAAAAATCGAATTATATAACATGTTTAACACACAGTCCAGCGGTGGACTGTGTGTTAGATTAAACCACAGGTCCCGGGTTCGAGACCTGTGGAGTGCACGTCCGGTTCGCTTAAAACTATTTTTGAAATAAAATGATTTTCGGTTTAAACTAATTAATATATATATATAATTAAAATCAGATATATAACGGGTTAGACACGTAGCTCAGTTGGTAGAGCTGCGTGCACGCGTACGGGAGGTCTCGGGTTCGAACCTCACCCAGCGCACTTGTATTCCGAATTGAACCGGTCAACGGTCAGGTCAACGGTCAGTCAAACGGTCAACGGTCAGAAAAAAATCAATTTTTTTATTATTTTTTTATTTAATTATTTTAATTAAAAATCAATTAAAAAATACTTAAAAATAACATTTTTAAGGTTAGAAAATAGCCTCAAACTCACAAAAATACACCCAACAATCTTATTAAAATAGATTAATAAAATCCGTTTACTTACCAAACCATAATGCGATTTATCTTGGTTAATCTCACTCGTGGTTAAAACCACTTCGCGTACATTCAACATCAACAACCGAACGCACCCACTGTGAGTGAATCTTACAACTTCCCCTTTTAAATTACACGTTTTGGGGTGTGTCATGTGTTATGAAAATAATTAATTTATTTATTTAAACTTGTGCCATACCACATCATGACCTAAACTTAGATTGTATTTATTGTTGTGATTTGCTTATTGCCTTCTGTCAAATTATATGAAACTCATACATTAAGCCCATCAGTTCCTCGTGGGAGACGAGTAGAACAACGCGTGCTTCAAATCAAATTCATTATTGTTCATGTGTGTATCATTGAGTTTATATTGTTTGTAGTTGTGTCATTCATATTATCATGTTTATGCAATTCAATCATCAGGCCCCTCAGTTCCTCGTGAGAGACGAGTTGAGCATCGCGTGCCTCTAATTGTTCCATTATTATTCATGAGTGTTTCATTTAATATCTTATGATTGTTGATTAAGTTACATCTATTTTTACTCATGTTTGGTTGTGCACATATTTCATAATCAATTTAAATAAATTTGTTCAAATGTTTTCCATAGGATTCACTCGCCAACATTATGTTGATCCAAAACCTTTCTACACATGATACAGGTGAACAGGTTGAAGCAAGGAAAACATAGGATATGCCTTAGAAGAGAACAAAGAAGTTTAGATTGTTAGTTAGATCATGTTGTAACATTTATTGTAAATTTCCATTTAATTTGTATTAATGAATATGAAACGCTTAATAAATGTCATGAGCTTTGATGATAACCCAATCATGCCCTGATCACCTTTTCCGCTGCGGGTCGGGTGTGACAGATTGGTATCAGAGCCATGACTATAGGGATATAGGATAGGTTATTAGACCCTTAGAGCCTATACTATAGTCTGCCTAAATTTTAATTGATTAGGTGGTTACATACAAACTTGTGATATTTATTTGTTTCATATTTGTTTACATTTCAGTCAAACATAAATGCTTATATACATATTCATCATACATATATACATATTCATTATACATAGGTCGATGTTCATGTATTCAATTTATTTTCATTCTCTCATTATCCAAAGATTTTGTGCAATTTTCAAATCTCATCAAAGTAAGTCCTGCGACGGACATGTAGTAACTGGAAGGGTACAAGTACCGGTAGTCGGAACGTCCTGTCTAGGCTGGCATTCGTATAAATCCAATATAACGGACCAGTTTGTCTACCTGGGGACCAACGATGAGAGTACGCAGGACCTATTAGGCCAAAGCATGCCACACCAAACGTCGTTCGAACTAACCCTACTTTGAGGTGTCACCGTGTCTACACCTGGACACATTCCGAAGATCACACGTTGTATACATATTTCTCGATTTTCTCCGGGTTTTTGTGTACGCAACCTGGCAGAAACCGTGCGAACCATATGAAAAACCGGTATTCATGGGGGCCCACATGATTACACAGGTAAAGTATGGCGGCATGTAGGGCCTAACAGCGAGCAAAGCCCAAGACATCCTATGGATGTAGTATTTTTTTTATATAATTTATTTTATGAATGTTCATTCCTAATGCGACCCATGAACCCAAAAACATTCAACTCATACTCTTATCATGTATTCCTTGTAGATGTCTTCTAACCTCGCCCGTAGGAAGACGAGAGCAAGAAAAGCCCGCGAACGCATGGCTGCCTTAATCGCTCAACAAATGGCTGCCGTAATACCCAACATTGTAATCCAAGTTCAACAAGCACTTACCGTTAATCCTGTCAATCAAGCAAACCAAAACATTTTCAACTCTTCCCCAAATACCACTAAATGCACCTACAAGCATTTCAAATCATGCGACCCTCCGAAATACAAAGGTACTGAAGGCGTCACCGCTCTCCTCCATTGGTTTGAAGAAATGGAAAACACATTTCTAAATTGCGATTGCCCTGACGATCGCAAAGTGCGATATGCTACCGGTCGATTATATGGGATAGCACTTACTTGGTGGAATACAGAGAAGGCCAAACGAGGTGTTGAAGATGCTATGTCCTTAAATTGGAACGAATTGAAGGAAATCATGACCAGACGATTTTGCCCAAGGAGCGAAATCAAGAAGTTAGAAGATGAATTTTACTCGTTGAAGCAAATGGAAGGAGACCACATCACCTACAACAAAAGATTCCTCGAGTTACATCAAATGGTTCCCAACATGTTCACTCCCCTCTACCGTTTGATCGAGCACTACATTCGTGGTCTTCCGTCAAAGATTCAAGACCCTGTAATAAGTACCAAGCCTGCAACTTTGGAAGCAGCAATGGAGCTAGCAACAGAGCTCACCGAAAACCGAATCCGAAACAAAGACTTCAAGGAGGAGAAGAAGAAGGATAAAGAATCGACTGAAACCTCCGACTCCACTCAGACCGAATCCCCTTCTCAACCCAATCCTAAGAGAAGAAGAGTCGGGCGACTTTTCGCTGCTACTCAACGAAATCAACCAGTTTTACACGCCATACCCATCCGAGCTATCCTAATCACCCAAGTGGCACCCAACTCAGCTTACCCAGATAAGAAACCATATCTTGGACCTCACCCTCGATGCAACAACTGTTTTTATCACCACCTCCATACCCTACCTTGTCGTCTATGTGCAACTTGTGGACGCTATGGTCATTTGAGCAATGTTTGTCGCACCTTTCAAAACCAAACCTTTTTCCCTACTCAAAACATGGCCCAAACTTATCACCAACCCCAATACCCCATGTTCCCACATGCTCGAGCTTGTTTCAATTGTGGCGACCCTACCCACTTTAGAAACACATGCCCTCAATTGGTTAACGTTATCAACACTCAAGCCCAATCAAACCCAGTTAACCAAGTAAACCAAGAAAACCCAAACACTATGCCACCAGCAAGAGGAAGAGTCTTCAATATCAACGCCAATCCTGTCGAAGATAATGACGGCCCAAACGAAGATACTCAGCTAGTCCTCTTCACCGAAGATCCAGATTCAACCCCTATCGTTTAGTTTGATGTTTTTCCATGTGTAGACTGTTAGAGAAATTATTGGATATTATATATTATATATTGTTTTCAGTATATGCTTTTGCCGAGGCCGTGGCTCCCCATCCATCGAGGTTGAGTTGGATCCCCATTTTATTATGTGGTTGATCTTGGCGTGCCCGCACGATCGGCTCCGTTGTTTGAGCCTTGATCGGTCATTTCATTTTACATTTCAATACATGCAATACGCTCGGCTCCGTTTGATTGAGCCTTGAGCGCACATTTCAATTTACATTTCCAGTTCATGCAATACGTTCGGCTCCGTTTGATTGAGCCTTGAGCGCACATACAATTTCATTATCAGTATCTTGTGGTTGTGGTGTTTGTAGTAGAGTCGCATCGAACCAACCATAATTTGCGGATAAAGTCAATGAAAATTTGACAAGGATATGGTGGATACGCCGATGGTACTTCCTATATATAAGTATTCTTGTCAAATGATCGGAGGCATTATCAGGAGATTATGAGAGGTTCCATGCATAGGCTGTTTGTGTGATGGTTGTTTAGATTAAGTTGTTCAATTTCAGTACATTCAATACATTCGGCTCCGTTTGATTGAGCCTTGAGCGCACATACAATTCCATTCAATACGTTCGGCTCCGTTTGATTGAGCCTTGAGCGCACAGACAATTTCATTATCAGTATCTTGTGGTTGTGGTGTTTGTTGTAGAGTCGCATCGAACTAACCATAACTTGCGGATAAAGTTAATGAAAATTTGACAAGGATATGGTGGATACGCCGATGGTACTTCCTATATATAAGTATTCTTGTCAAATGATCGGAGGCATTATCAGGCGGTTATGAGAGGTTCCATGCATAGGCTGTTTGTGTGGTTAAGTTATTCATTTTCAGTACATGCAATACGCTCGGCTCCGTTTGATTGAGCCTTGAGCACACAATTTCAATTTCAGTACATTCAATACGTTCGGCTCCGTTTGATTGAGCCTTGAGCGCACATCCATTTCATTTTCAGTACATGCAATACGATCGGCTCCGTTCGATTGAGCCTTGATCGCACAGATATATTTCATTTCAGTATTTTATGTTTGTTGTATTGGTTGTAGAGTTATAGGACTAATCATAATTCACTGATAAAACCAATGAAAATTTGACAAGAATATGGTGGATACGCCGCTGGTACTTCCTATATATAAGTATTCTTGTCAAAGGATCAGAGGCATTATCGGACGATTATGAGAAGTTCTATGTAGGATTTATTAGTTTTTTGGTAACCAATCATAACTTGCGGATAAAACTAATGAAAATTTGGCAAGAATATGGTGGATACGCCTCTGGTACTTCCTATATATAAGTATTCTTGCCAAAGGATCAGAGGCATTATCAGGCGGTTATGAGAAGTTCCATGTAGGATTTAGTATTGCCCTGGTTGGAATTTGTGTTACATTTATATCATCATGTTATTTAAAGAGATTGGAATGTGTTCCATTTCTACATAAACTAACCTCACCATCATAACAAAAGAGAGAGGAACTTCCATCATTCAAACATATATGCTATCAGAATGTGGATTCAAATATTTGCTGATGTGTTTATTCATGTTCAAATATTTGCTGATGTGTTTATTCATGTTCGAATATTAGCTGTTGTGTTTACTCATGTTCAAATATCAGCTGTTGTGTTTTTATTTATGTTCCACATAGGTTGTAGTGTTAGAAGTTTTGCCTTAGGATATAACCATACTTTCCCAAACGTATCTAAACTCTTATGCATGATATCATTTTTAGCAAATCATTTCTGCTTATCAATACTTATACAGTAGGCAACAAAAAGCGATTCCTGAATAGGGTACTTAACCCTTACAAGGAACGTTACCGCCTCGAACAAAAAACTTAAACCCTCATTTTTCTGAGCATACAACTGTCAAACAAAACATCACCATCCTTTTTAGTCAAAATATATCATTATTTAAATTTCGGGACGAAATTTCTAAAAAGCAGGGGATACTGTAACATCCGTCAAAAACGGATTTACCAAACCCGCTCCGTTTATCAACCGAACAGTCAGTCAAAAATTTCGTTGCGAATTAAATGCCCAAAATATTTTTAAACGATACGTAATCAATTATTATACGGGAATATATATTTAGTTTTTGAAAAACTGTTGAAAATCGCAAAATAAAAACAAAAGTATTCTGCCGGGTTTCGAACCCGGGTCTGTACCGGTTCAACACAAGACTTATCACCTCACACACAAACCACTGCGCCACTTGCTTTGTTTGTTAAATAATGAAATCATTTAATTCATAAAGTGACATTACGAATTCAAAATCGGCGCCCCTTTAGTTCAGTCGTCGGAATCCCGGAAATCTCGCGAGTTTTTATAACCATTTTCAGTTATAACGTAAATTAGTATTAAGACATCGGTTATAACCGATGTTTGAAGTCCGCGACCAAACCATAACCGCCGGAGTTTTATAACCGATGAATACAGTCGGAAATCCGACCAAGTGCTTCGACGTTTTCCCCTATAAATTCACCCTCAACCCATTGAAAACCTTTTCGCTCAAAACCACACTCTTTCTCGGCGAAAACTCCCTCGCCGGAACTTTTCTGTTCGTCGCCGGAAAACCGATAACCTCATTTCCGAGCCTCATTGAGCCTCTGAAGCTTATACCGGAGATACTCATACTTTTTCCAAGCTTTCCGGAGACTTGCTGCTGCAAGACACCTGACGCCGGAGTTGATTGCTGTCGCCGGAGTTATGCCGGAAAACAGAGGGTCCAGTCGGTATACCTCTTCGCTTATTTTCTTTATCTTTTCACCCTTATCTCACCTCAATGAACTGTAAAACGTTAATGAAACTTGAATAAAAACTCGAAACAGTCAGACTTTACCTTTGGTTATATTTCAGTGAAGAAGACGATGTATTCGTTATCATATAAGTTTAATTAAAATCCACTTATTAATCGGGTTAGACACACAGTCCAGCGGTGGACTGTGTGCACATATAACGCAAAGGTCACGAGTTCGAATCCGGTTTCACACACGCTGCCTAAATAAAAATCAAATTTTTGTTTAACTGAACCGGAGTCGATACTGGTATATGTTAAGTATATTAATAACCGGAATAATAACCAAGTTAGACACACAGTCCAGCGGTGGACTGTGTGTTTGTTTATATCGCAGGTCACGAGTTCGAGTCCGGTCCTTTGCACCGACTCGAACAATATTCTATTCTTTTTAATAAGGCAGAAAAGGTAATAACTAAATTGTATTTAAGTATAATAAAAATCGAATTATATAACATGTTTAACACACAGTCCAGCGGTGGACTGTGTGTTAGATTAAACCACAGGTCCCGGGTTCGAGACCTGTGGAGTGCACGTCCGGTTCGCTTAAAACTATTTTTGAAATAAAATGATTTTCGGTTTAAACTAATTAATATATATATATAATTAAAATCAGATATATAACGGGTTAGACACGTAGCTCAGTTGGTAGAGCTGCGTGCACGCGTACGGGAGGTCTCGGGTTCGAACCTCACCCAGCGCACTTGTATTCCGAATTGAACCGGTCAACGGTCAGGTCAACGGTCAGTCAAACGGTCAACGGTCAGAAAAAAATCAATTTTTTTATTATTTTTTTATTTAATTATTTTAATTAAAAATCAATTAAAAAATACTTAAAAATAACATTTTTAAGGTTAGAAAATAGCCTCAAACTCACAAAAATACACCCAACAATCTTATTAAAATAGATTAATAAAATCCGTTTACTTACCAAACCATAATGCGATTTATCTAGGTTAATCTCACTCGTGGTTAAAACCACTTCGCGTACATTCAACATCAACAACCGAACGCACCCACTGTGAGTGAATCTTACAACTTCCCCTTTTAAATTACACGTTTTGGGGTGTGTCATGTGTTATGAAAATAATTAATTTATTTATTTAAACTTGTGCCATACCACATCATGACCTAAACTTAGATTGTATTTATTGTTGTGATTTGCTTATTGCCTTCTGTCAAATTATATGAAACTCATACATTAAGCCCATCAGTTCCTCGTGGGAGACGAGTAGAACAACGCGTGCTTCAAATCAAATTCATTATTGTTCATGTGTGTATCATTGAGTTTTATTGTTTGTAGTTGTGTCATTCATATTATCATGTTTATGCAATTCAATCATCAGGCCCCTCAGTTCCTCGTGAGAGACGAGTTGAGCATCGCGTGCCTCTAATTGTTCCATTATTATTCATGAGTGTTTCATTTAATATCTTATGATTGTTGATTAAGTTACATCTATTTTTACTCATGTTTGGTTGTGCACATATTTCATAATCAATTTAAATAAATTTGTTCAAATGTTTTCCATAGGATTCACTCGCCAACATTATGTTGATCCAAAACCTTTCTACACATGATACAGGTGAACAGGTTGAAGCAAGGAAAACATAGGATATGCCTTAGAAGAGAACAAAGAAGTTTAGATTGTTAGTTAGATCATGTTGTAACATTTATTGTAAATTTCCATTTAATTTGTATTAATGAATATGAAACGCTTAATAAATGTCATGAGCTTTGATGATAACCCAATCATGCCCCGATCACCTTTTCCGCTGCGGGTCGGGGTGTGACAGTCATGATATGCGCATTTATCGCATTTTTGACCAAAACTTTGACTCGTCACTAAGACTTGAAAAGGTGGAACTCAGTAGGCATGATCACTAAGGACCACAACCATCATGATCACCATCATATTGCAAAGTTCAATTGGACTTTATTTCGATCAATTCATGATCAAAAAAGAAAGTCAAACAGAAAGTCAAACGGTTTGATTTTTAGTCCAAATAAACTAAGAGAATTGAACAAGACATGAATGGAACACTTACAAATACTCTAGGAGAGCCCTAGAACTCAGAGGATGATCTCTAATTGGTTGCTACTTTAGATGAGAGCAAGGATGTAGGTTGCAAAAGTTTAAATGGCTAAATCCCCATGTTATTTATACTTGAATTGAAGTTATAAGAGCATTACAAGTGTCCATGAGTCACCACTAAGTTGGATTAGTGTCATAACACATGTTAGATGCAGAGAGAAGGGTGTCAAAATCGTTTGCTTAGTCAATAAGGGAATTAACAAGAAGCTGCCACCTTGATTCAACAATTCTGATGAGCTAGGGACCCCTTACGGTCCGTAAGGCCCTTGCAGGGGTTGAAGTTCCAGAATTGGCAGAAATGGCCCCTGAACTTGATTTTGACGCGTTTTGGCACTTTTAACACCCGCTAACCGCATTTTCAAGCTTTATAAGGACAATAAAGTATAGGGAACTTGAAATGTGCTTAAAAACATCTCAGAAGTCAGTTCGTTTGGTCGTACAGTTGCGGTTTTTGGTTAATTACGATGAAAATCATAACGAACGCGCAAATGACCGTAAACGCGTAACGAATGATATTTTTGCATTCCAATCATTAAAATACAAGATTTTAATGATTACAAAAATTTTTGGATGTGCGTACATGTTCCGAATTAAGAAATACGTGAAGCGACATAGTTTCACAGAATTTGCAAAATAGCCCCTAGAGCTAAATAAGCATGTTTTTGCCATACCGAAGCCCTCAAAACTTATTTCTAAGTTATGTAAAGGGTATTGTTAGATCGTCTCCAGTAAGCTCGGAACCTAGATTGTATCTAATGTCCATAATTGGCGGAAACAATATGACATGATTACAAAATAGACAAGATTTACTATTTAAACGTTGTTTTATTGATTAATATGTTCACTTACATTCAGATCCTGATCCGGTAGAGCTTCGACGTCAGTGTGCCAAAATCACAAAAGTTACAAATGAAGGGATCAAGGCCTCTATTTATAGAGGCACAAGTTCGCTGGGTATTGACCAAGTTCGGGCGAACTTGACTTGATCAAGTTCGGCCGAACTTGAGCTAGTTCAAACAAGGAATGTCATTGAACTTCATGTGGTATGTGACATTCCTTGTTTGAATTAGCTCCTCAACATCTTAGTAAGGAAGTGTTTTGAAATCTGCCAGATATCTAAAGGATTGAACTCCAAATTCTCGTTTGATGTCGTAAACATTCAGCTCTTTGAACCACCCCCAACTCAAAATATCACCCAATGACACATCTTTGTCTCTGGTGAAGAATGCTAGTGGACGTCGAAACTTTCTTTCACGTGGCATTTCTTTGAACTAGGACTTTTTAGCTTGTGCGATCTCCTCCTTTGTCATAGGTTTAGGGATTTTTCCATCACGTATCGACTCCTCGATCTTTTCTTTCAAAATATCCTCATTCAGCTGTTCGTACGTCTCCTCAAAAGTAGGGAAACTATAAGTATTAGGACCGACATACTTCTCAGCTTCATCTTTTTCTTCGTCAGAGGACCAATCTTCCACTATAACTTTGTTGTATTCATCTGCCTCATATCAACGTATGTACTGATACTCGTTCGGTTCAAACGTATTCACATTTAGCACTTGTTCTTCAAAATCAAAGTCAAGTGATTCTGCATCAACGTCAATCAACTTTGCTAAATCTTCTTTGGAGTAGTTGTGCACATATTCACCTTATTCGACGTTGTGCTCAAGCATCAGAATCAGAGGCTTTAACGAGACCGCAACAACAGGCTGTGCAGAAGTAATAACATCAGATATATCAATTTCATCAACTTGCCCCCCGTGTCTGCCCCCCTGAGTTTGATCATCTATTCTGTTCGATTCATCATCCATCAGTGAGGTAAAATCAAACTCATCGTTCACTTTCGCATCGACTACTTTCAGACCGACTCCACCCTGATCATTACCATCATTTCCATCATCATTATCTGAGTCGTCTTTAGTATCATCAGCATTATCATCATCATCCTCTTTATCTTCAGCTTCATCATCGTCTTTCTTTTCTTTTTCTGTTTCCTGAACAACCACATTAGACTCCGAAGCTTTTGTAGATTCAATCACTGGAGCAGTAACTTCAGGTATACTTTCTATAACATTCTTCCCTTTGCCTTGTTCAGCCAGTTCTTTTTCAGCTTTCTCTTTTGCTTCTTGAAGATCTATACGTTCATATTCTATAACAAAATTAATGCCTAAACTGTTTGTCAGAACCTTTTGCAGTCTGTTAAATCTTTTATCATTCATCTCACATTCTGAACATAATTCTGCAATCTCTTTCATCAATCTTTCATTCGCATCCTGTAAGCTTTCAATTAGGGCTTTTAAGTACCCTCGGTCACCTTCAAGGAATTTTACTTTGTCAGACAATATTTCCTTCTCCACTTCACCCTGTTTCATCAGCTTTTCCAACTCAGTTTTCTCTGATTCATTTTTAGCAACTCTGTCTTCCAGAATCTTCACACGTTTTCTAGAACATCTACATCTGAATCTGGGAAGAGATCATTTAGATCCTGAAGATCTTTCGGCACGTTCGGAATATCACCAAATAGCTTTGATTTTGGAGTAGTCTTTGGTGTTGATTTCAGCGTACTCTTTGGTGTATACTTCTTAGGAGTTGAACTTTCAAAATGAGAAGTCGTTGGAGGATTCGGAGATTGAATAACTGGAACTTCTAACAATACAGTCTCAGGAGGTTCTTGTGTAACACCTGGACGTTCCGCTTCAGTTGTAATAACAACAGGAGGTTCTTGTGTAGGAGGTTCTTGTGTGACTCCTTTCTCCTGTGCACCAGAAGGTTCTTATGTGACTTCTGTGCTCTTCGGCTTTCCCACATACCTTCTGCTCTTAGCTTTCTTTGTTTTCTTTCATTTTGTCTTTGGAGACCCTGTAGTCTTCTTAGATATCTCAGTTGCTGAAGACTTTGTTCGCTTTTCTTTCTTTTTCGGTCTCGCTTCGTCAGATTCTTTCTCTTGTTCTGGCGCATAGTCAGCATCACCTTTTTGAGTTTATCTGCAACCAATTCAGCAATTGCTATGTTTGTTGCAATCTCCAATGAATCATCACTATCATTCTCTTCTTTATCTGATGTCGCATAAATCACATCGTCTTCCTGCGTTGTCTTTCAGCTTCCTGAATTTCTATCACCACATTCTCAGTACTAGGACCAGCTTCTGTTTGAACATTGACAAGCTCATCTTCATCCATTAACATCGTTTCAACTTTCTTTGGTTTGGGCGAAGCTTTCTTCTTTTCCTGAACCACAACCTTCTTCAAAAACCAATCACTTCGATTTTCTTTAAAAGTAGACAACCATTCAATCCAACATTACGTTCTCTTTCATCACCACTATCGTCATTCCTCCACTTAAATTCAGGCGGTGCAATGTAATTCTCGGACGCGATCGCACCAAATAGTGGTTTAGCAATAGGAGCTGATGATTGCTTCTGAAAGGTGATCAATTTCTTCACTGTAGTATCATCAAGATGACTAAGATAAACAATATCGTTCTGGTCTTTTGCAATCTTTTTGAATTGATCTTCTATCAATATCTGAACAAACCTCGGGTACATCACAAGCCTTTTCGACCCCATATTGTTCTTCATATGCGTAAATACCAGCTTCAAGTAATTAAACTTCTTGTTCAAGATCAATGCCGTGGCCATACATGCCATAAATCCTGTACGTCATCCAATCCGGTTTTTCGATGACTGAAAGTATGTATAATTGCGTGCATTAAGAACTTGTACGAATTAGGAACAGAGCCTTTCTTCAATGTAGATTCGTTGACTGCCCCTTGTACCCCATACGGCAAAAGCAACCTCGTACCATACATTCATCCAACATCATGGGATCACTAGTTGCGTCGTTGAATTCTAAAACTTTGTGTATGTCAGCTTCAGTGATAGTGATCTCTTTATCTTCATTCTCTTTGCAAACAACATACTTTATAGCAGAATCATCCTAGTTCATCGCTACAGACATCCAGAATCTGTTGACATGCGATCTATAAACCACTGTTTTCTCTGTTATCGCCTTATGAATAGGAATCCGTGCCATAAATGCGAGAATCTCATCGAAGCTCCAAGAGATGGACAAATATCTTTATCCAACGTAATGCACGTGTTGTGAAACTTGTTGAATGAAAGCCAATATTCTGCAAACACGTAAATCGAGACGAAATTAGACGACAATTTTTCAATTTTACAAAATTTCAACAAGTTCGGGCGAACTTGATATGTATTTTAACATTTTATCCCATTAAGTTCGGGGGGACTTGTAATAAACAAATTAAACATAACATACCTCAAGCCCAGGCGAACTTATCATTCTGATTTAAACATTTTTCGAAAAGTTCGGGCGAACTTGTTTAGAATTTTCAAAAACACTTTTACAAGTCCGGGCGAACTTATCAATGACAAAACAGTTTGAAATTTTTAAGAAGTTCGGGCGAGCTTGATATTTATTACTTATTAATTCCTGAGAACAAGTTCTACCGAACTTAGACAAGTTCGGGCGAACTTGTCTTCGTCCCAAAACATTGTGCAACATGATATTCAAGCTTTTAAGATCAAATTCAAGACATATTTATGGTCGATTTTAATTGTTTATCATGTTTTAATGGTTGATTTTATCATTTAATGTCCATAACATGTCCAATTGTTCGATTCAGATTCAAAATCACTAAACACTATCAATTCACGGTCCAATCTTATAATACCTACCATTGCCATGGTTAGTGATGTGCAAATCACCACTAAACACGATCAAATCGGGCAACATTCGTCGTATTGTTGTTAATTTTGCAAATCGCCTGATTTCGCTCAAGTTCGCTCAAGATGTTGTGAAAGACAATAATGAAGTTCGGGCGAACTTGTCATCTATTTATAGATGACAAGTTAGGATAACTTATAAAACAAATTAGTTAAAATTGTTCATAAGTCCGGGCGAACAAACTGTTATTCAACTTCAAGGCTTTGCATAAGTTCGGTCGGACTTGCTTGCAAGTCCGGGCAAACTTGATTTAATTCAAACTTTAATTTTTTCAAAATTTTCAATTTAGACCCTGAACTTTTCAGATTTTACAAGTTTTAACAATCCACTTAGTTGACCAAGTCCAAGCTAATACCTTGGTTAACCGATTTGTCTGCCGAGTCCAAGTTAATGACCTTGGTTTGACCCGTTATGAACAAACTGTTGAATTTTTCAGAAATCAAGTTTCAAATTAATGAACTTTTAATCTTTTGGCTTCTCAGATTTTACAGATTAGCTCCCAGCCCGTTGTCAATAAGATTCCCACCAGTCTAGCACCTTACCAGACTTCGAAGATCCGTTCTCCAACATTGGTTTGCTGAAAACAACGTAGAAACAAAATCTTTTGTATTTTTCGTAAGTTTATGCTAAAACATACTGAAAATCTTTTTGGTTTTAATCTGTAAAGCAGTTAATCTATGTAAGAACAAAGTAAACAATATACAAACATATTTACAGACATATTTTTGTGAATTCGTGTCTAAGGATCATATCAGTTGATTGAGACATATCACCAGTACCGTTGACCTTTTGATGACTTTAAGTTTTAAACTCATTTACCTAGATTGTCGATATGTTTGTCCACTTAAACTTCATCATGTTTCTCAATTGTTCCAAGATATGTTAGGTCTTAATTATGAAAATATGGTTCCCACCTCTTGAATATACTCCCGTATCAAGATTCCCTAGATTTCATCTTACATGTGAGAATAGTGTAATTGATATCTGTATCTGGGTTAATGCGAGGCCTTGAGAGCTCAGGTTAATACCACCGTATCGACAAAGAGATGAAGGCTCGACTTTAGGTGTGGGTTTCCAATTAAGGAATCTTTAAGGTACTGCAAATGATTAGATCTTTCGATACTTTTCAAGTTTGCATGCAGTTTAGAGGTTTATAGCATAAAGCATTATAGAAGTTCTAGGCTATTGCTTTCGCAAAATCAGAAGAACTTGTATAATACCCCAGATATCAACTATCTATAAAGACCTCGTATCTCAGAATCAGGAAATCTCTCAAACGAAATTTCGGAGTACTAAGTCCATATATCCAAGATGTGTTAATCCCCAAGATTAAGCAGTTGTAAAATTTAGTTATATATCCCGGGAAACAAACTACTGAACGTGTTAAGCCTATCGACACATCCACATTAAGACTTGTTTATCACTTTTAAACTTTACAGTTCTTTAGCATACTGTGATAGTCCACTGATGTACTATCATTTCCTTTTGTGACACCGAATTCTTTTTTCTTTTTTCAATGTTTTTGTACTTTTTGAAAATTTTCATATGTTTTTGTATTTTCTCAAATATTTCTCCCCCTAAAATCAACAACATATTTTTGTATTTTAGTTTTTAAGAAATATAATCTAGAAAGGTATGACAAACCAATGTGGATCACATGAACTAGTCGTCCGATCCGTATTCAACCTCAGCTTCCGCACATGTATGCAAATTTTTAATACCATTAAGCCTCATTAGATATTTAAATCTTGTTAAAGGAAATGCTTTGGTATAAAAATCAGCCTATTGTTCATCGGTGTGGATTTTTTCTATTCGCACCAACTTCTTTTTGTAGCAGTCACGAATGAAGTGATAAGGAATTTCAATATGTTTAGTACGTGAGTGATGAACCGGATTTTTGGTTATGTCGATAGCTGCCTTGTTATCTACGTATAAAGGCGTATAAGAAATTGCAAGCCAAAGTCCCTCATCTGTTGTTGAATCCAAAGGATTTGAGAACAACAGCTGGAAGCAGAAATGTATTCCGCCCCACACGTTGAAAGAGAGACCGTGGTTTGTTTCTTGCATTGCCACGTTACAAACGAGTTCCAAAGAACTAGCAATCAGCCATTGTAGATTTAGAGTTCAGCTTGTCCACTCCGAAGTCTGAGTCAGTGTATCCCGTTAGATCAAAATTATCGTTCTTTGGATACCATAAGCCGGTGCTTGGACAATCCCTTCAAGTAACGGAATATTCTTTTGACTATCTGCATGTGTGACACTCGAGGACTAGACTGATATCTCGCGCATAGGCAGGTAGGATACATGATATCTAGGTGAGATGCCGTCAGATACATGAGCGATCCTATCATCGACCGATAGAGCGTATCATCCACTTTGGTTCCAGTTTCGTCAATGCATATCCCATTGTTCAGCGCCAGCGGAGTTGAAAGCGACTTCGAGCTATCCATTTCAAACTTTTGGAGAATATCGTGAACATACTTTGTTTGATGAATGAATATGCCGTCTAGTAACTGATCCACCTGTAATCCAAGAAAGAATTTCATTTCACCCATAGAGGACATCTCGAATTTCTTCTTCATGATCTTCTCGAACTCTTTGCAAAGACTATCATCCGTTGAACCAAAGATGATATCATCTACATAGATTTGTATGATGATTAGATGATTTCCGACTTCTCTGGTAAACAATGTACTATCCATTGTGCCTCTTGTAAAGCCGTTTCCAATGAGATGTTGCAATAACGTCTCGTACCAAGCTCTCGGGGTTTGGTGTAAACCGTATAAGGCTTTGTCTAGGAGATAAGCTTTGTTCTTGTTTAGCGGATCGACGAACCCTGGTGGTTGGCCGACGTACACTTGTTCACGTAGTTTACCATAGAGAAATGCGAATTTTACATCCAACTGGTACACCTGAAAACCATTCCAAGCTGCGAATGCAAGGAAAATGCGGATTGACTCTAATCGTGCAACCGGTGCATAAAACTTCTGTATAGTCAATACCCTCTTGCTGGTGGAAACCTTTGACAACCAACCAAGCTTTGTTTCTTACTATCACACCCCGATCATCTCTTTTGCACTTGAAGACCCACTTCGTGTCTATAGCTTTCTGCTTTGGTGGTAAGTCGACAAGCCTCTAGACTCCCAATTTCTTGAACTTAACAATTCCTCTTGCATAGCTATCACCCAGTTCTCGTCACCCAGAGCTTCATTCACAGTTTTTGGCTCTATTTGAGATATGAAACATGAGTAGTAGCAGTAGTCTTGAGTTGGAGCAACTCGGGTGTAGAAACAACTTAGTGCTTTGTTGATTTGGCTTCTTGTTCGCACACCAGTTGTAATTCACCAATGATATTCGTTGAAGGATGGTATGAATAAGATCGTGGCATTTCTTCACTAGTAACATCAACTGAGCTTTGCTGATTTGGATATTCATATCAACGATCAAATCAACGTTAGGAGTGCTCGATGTAGCTTCGTTTTGATTGCTCGGACCAGCAAATTGATTTAACATGTTCGATATTGCTCTGATTCTTCATCTAAAGAGGATTCATCTCCATCATCATCGTAAGTCGGTGCTTCATCAGAGACAGAATTCTGATTCTGAGGCATATTGGGCTCTAATGTTGTATTTCCTGGTTCAGCGGAAACATTCGTAGGAGTTGTAGCAGGTGTTGTCTGTTTCAGAAATATTTTCAACCGGAACACCACTATTACTCGGACCAGCGCCAGAAGAAGAAGAATGCAACGTGGGTTGATTAACTACAATTGGCCTAATAATTTGTTCTTGGTTTGCCGACTATTGAAGATAATAAAGCGCTGCAAGTTCTTCGTCAGACGGTTCTTCAGGCAAGTCGAATGATCATTTCAAAACATGTCTTTTTCTCAGTTTGACAGTTAAGACCCTGTTTAGTGTGTAGCAAAGCGGTTGCAACCGCCTCACTCCAAAAGCTAACAGAAAGTTTCAAGTCTGCAAGCATCGTTCTTGATGTTTCCATCAATGTTCTATTCTTTCTCTCAGCTACGCCGTTTTGTTGTGGAGTATAAGGTGCACTGAATTCGTGCAGAATACCTTTGGCATTGCAAAACTCTTTCATCTTGTTATTCTTGAACTCCGTGCCATTGTCACTGCGAATACGTCTGACAGGCAGATGATAAAGATTTTCGAGCTTCTTAAAGAGAATTACCAGATTGTCGAACGTTTGATCCTCTGACTCTTGAAAGAAAAACCACGAATATCAAGAATAATCATCTGTGATGACTAAGCAGTATAGGTCTCCTGAAATGCTTTGGATGTTCACAGGACCAAATAAATCCATATGAAGACGTTCAAGCGACAACTTAATTGAGTTCAGAATCTTCTTCGGATGTGACTTCTTGATCTGCTTCCCCTTTTTAGATTCTAGACAGTGATCAGTCATGTGGAAGCTTCTTAAATTCACACCTTCTACCAGATCATTATGAACCAGAAAATTCATTTTTTGTAAGAATGTGCCCAATTTTTCTATGCCAAAGAATAGAATCTTCCTCGGTAGCCTTCGTCACAAAACATTGAGCTGATTTTCAATGATGTGGTAACGACGCCCATATCTAAGACATATAAACCATTCTCGTGAGGGGCGTGCATCAGGATTCAATCATCAGGAACTTAAAACCTGGTTTCAGAATAATACACTCTTTGTCATTGAAATGCACGGTGAGCTGTTTATCACAAATTTGCGAGATGCTCAGAAGATTGTTCTCCAGTTCAGCAATGTAATTCACACGATCAAATGATACTACGCCATTGAAAGTTTTCCTTCGGAAAAATCCTTCCACCTTGATTACCAGCAAATCCAACATATCCGCCGTTTATAGCTTTTATGTCGAACAAAAGAGCTTTCATCCCCGTCAGATGCCTGGACGCTCCACTATCCAGAATCCACTTTGAAAGAACGGATCTCTGGAGCCCCTAGATGTGTTAAAACTTAGTTAAAGAGCGCGACCCAAGCCTTCTTAGTCTTGGGTTTGGAATAAAAAGCTTGGTAATCATCCTCATAATCTCCATCTGAGTCTCCACTGTCAGTTACTTTTTCAAAGTTAACTTTTTTCTTATCGTTTGATTTGATACCAATTGTAGATTTGACATTTTCAGTTTTGGTCTCAGATTTTGATTCTTTTTTGTTATCAGTCTTAATAGGCTCAGACTTGATAACTTCATATGTTGTTGACTTTTTCTTAGCAATCCAGGCTTGTGATTTTATGTTTGCCTTTTTGATGTAAAACCTTGTTTGTTTGCCCTGGAAGTTTCACCTTTTTTGAAGATTGAATTTTCAAATTTCTTTTCAGTTTTAGGTTTAACTTCAGGTTTTGATTCATTTCTTTTCACAATCGTGACAGATTTTACAAACTCTGGTTGCTTTGGTTTTACACATTTGAACTTTCTTTTCTTGAAGATAGGCCGGCTTTGATTTCGGACATTTGCGTGCAATATGACCAACTTCATTTCACTTGAAGCAAGTCCGATTATCATGTGAATGTCCACTAGTGGATTTTACACCACTTATGGCTTTGGCCTTTTCTCGAAGTTCTTTTGCTTTCTTAAATTCATCGTTTGATTGCTTCCCAATCAAACTTTCTTCTTGAACTGTGCTCGTCCCATAAATGAATGTCATGTTTTTATCTTTGTATTCGCGAAATGGTGACTTTTTCTTAACCGGTTATTCTTCCACATCCAAACCCAACCCAGCTCTCCTATGTTCAGGAAAATCACCACCATTCCTTCGTAGTTTGTTTCTTTTAGGTTTGGAGTAAAACTTCTTTTCATTGATTTCCAAATCATTTGATGAAACTTCAACGAGTTTGAAGAATTTTCAAGTTGATCTTCCTTCACATTCCGAATCGGAAAGCTATCGTCGAAGTATAGTCTATCAAAATCCTTAACTTTGTACATGACAACGTTAGGGTCATCACTTAGGCTATCATCCGATGATTTATCGTCATCTTCGGATTGTGAATCAGAATTGTTCGAACTCGAGTTGGCGCTTTCATAGCTGCCTTCATCAGATTCACTCAAGAAATTATCAACAACTTGCTTAACCACAGCTTCACCATCATCACTCGTGTAGATTATATCAATGTTCTCAGGCAGCTCATTTTTCTTTTCGGTTAAAAGTTTAATGTTGAGCGCCTTATCCATCCCCTCAGCCTTTTTGCGGCAATACTTTTCGCAAAGGGATGGTGGAACTTTGGTATAATCTCCACTTTTCTTACCTTTGGCTTTCTGAACATTTTCTTCCGATTGAATTGTCGAAAGAATGTGATCGATGACATAGGCATTCGTGGTATAGCTCTTTAGAAGCTTTCGAACCCTTTCGATTTCAATTTTCATGTCTTGCAGTTCTTGTTTTACTTCACAATTGTGTTTATGTTAACGTTAATAGTTTTTTGTTTTCCCATTAAAGTAGCTTTTAACATTCTGATAGAATCATCTTGTTCAATGTTATTTCTATCCAACTTGCTGTAATTATCTTTCATTTTGTCATATGCCTCCTTCATTGTGCGATAATCGTATTTGAAATTATTATTATGCACACTGATTTCGGCTATGATCTGTGATTTTTCAACACATTGAATACACGGTTCGACACACTTCGTACAAGTTTTACAACCTCTACGACTTTTACTAGCTCCTTTTTTACAACCTTTACCTACCTTTGTTAGATTTGCCATCATGGTCTTGTTGGTGATCTCGGTAAGGTTTGCTTCGTTCACCTCTTTGATCACATTGATAACTTCTTCGATCTCGGGCTTTTCCTCAACAACATTCTCTGAAGACATCGTTTCACCGAAACAACCTGCAAAACTAGTGGAAATATTAGGGGAAAGGATACCCTGCATCTTTGTATGCTGATAAATTTCTTCCATTTCAGCTTGCTGCATATATTCCTCTAGTAATGCACTCTCCATGGCTGCATCCGCAACAGATGTATCTTCTACAGATGTATCTTCTACAATCTTGGCCATAAGAGCAACACCGTCTTTTTGGCGATGTATGAATTCCAGTCAAAACCGTCATCTTCATTTGAAGCGACCATTGCCTTCTCAATGTTGTTGTTTTTTGGTTTCTCCTAGATTTCGACTTGAGTCTTCTTTGGAAAGGCTTGTACTGTAGCGACTTCTTGTAGTATTCGTTGCCACCTCCAAATGGACTTTGATTTCCCGTTGCTTTAGGATTTTTGCCTTCCCTCTTTAAGTGTCCTTTCTGTCGGCATCTGAAGCAAGTGACTTTCGTTTTGTCGAACCCTAACTTGCTGCTTGAATTCCCGATATCTCTGCCAGTAAGTGCAACGAACTTTTTGACCCTCCGAATAATTGATGCTAAGGACCATTTGATGTCCATTAGTTTGAGTTCTTCCTCGTCTACTTGATCGTAGTTTCGGCGGTCATTTCAGGATTGCCATCTTTCCTGCCACCAAACTTTCATACGATTCCAAAACTGTGGCGAGAAGTGCCATGTGTTGTTTTGCAACTTGCTCAGAAACAACATTGTTTAAATTGACAGCAATGTTGCATTTGTATACATTCGGATCAGAATTCGTTGTTGATTCTGATTTGCTTGACTCTGATATGAAGAATTGACCCCGTACTTGAAAACGAAGAACTTTGCGGACTTTGATCATATTTTGGATATGGCTGGCTTTGAATCTGCGGCGAATTTGATTCAACAGTTCACCGTGCATTTCAATGACAAAGAGTGGATATTCTGAAGCCGGGTTTTAAGATTCCTGATGATTGGATCCTGATGCGCGCCCCTCGCGAGAATGATTTATATGTATTAGATATGGGCGTCGCTACCACATCATCGAAGTCAGCTCAATGTTTTGTGACGAAGGCTACTGAGGAAGATTCTATTCTTTGGCATAGAAAAATTGGGCACATTCTTTACAAAAAATGAATTTTCTGGTTCAAAATGATCTGGTAGAAGGTGTGAATTTAAGAAGCTTCCACATGACTGATCACTGTCTAGAATGTAAAAAGGGGAAGCAGATCAAGAAGTCACATCCGAAGAAGATTCTGAACTCAATTAAGTTGCCGCTTGAAGTCTTCATATGGATTTATTTGGTCCTGTAAAATCCGAAGCATTTCAGGAGACCTATACTGCTTAGTTTCACAGATGATTATTCTCATATTCGTGGTTTTTCTTTCAAAAGTCAAAGGAGAAACTTGACATCTGGTGATTCTCTTTAAGAAGCTCGAAAATCTTTATCATCTGCCTGTCAGATGTATTCGCAGTGACAATGGCACGGAGTTCAAGAATAACAAGATGAAAGAGTTTTGCAACGCCAAAGGTATTCTGCACGAATTCGGTGCACCTTATACTCCACAACAAAACGGCATAGCTGAGAGGAAGAATAGAACTTTGATCGAAACAGCAAGAATGATACATGTTTTGAAATGATCAACCGAAGGAAACCGAATTTGAAATATTTAGAGCCATTTGGTGCGCCAATGTACTGTAATCGATCAAGATGGTAAATTTGGGGCTAAATCACTTGAAGGTTTCTTTGTCGGATATGCGAGTTCGCTAAGACGAGTCTATGTTCCCGCTTTAAGAAAAGTGATTGAAGCACAACACGTTGATTGCTTTAAGTATACCTCCTATTCAGAGGAAAGTGACGCGTGGTTATTCAACTACCAAGATCTGTGGAAGTCATTTGACTTGCCTGAAGAACCGTCGAACGAAGAACTTGCAGCGCTTTATTATCTTCAACAGTCGGCAAACCAAGAACAAATTATTAGGCCAATTGTGGTTAATTAACCCACTTTGGATACTCCTTCTTCTTCTGGTGCAGGTCCGAGTAATAGTGTGTTCTGGTTGAAAATATTTCTAAACAGAAGCAAACCTGCTACAACTCCTACGAATGTTTCCACAGAACCAGGAAATACAACATTAGAGCCCAATATGCCCCAGAATCAGAATTCTGACTCTGATGAAGCACCAACTTACGATGATGACGGAGATGAATCCTCTTCAGATGAAGAATCAGAGCAGATATCCAACATGTTAAATCAATCTGCTGGTCCTAGCAATCAAAATGAACCTACATCGAGCACTCCTAACGTTGATTTGATCGTTGATATGAATATCTCAAATCAGTAAAGCTCAGTTGATGTTCCTAGTGAAAAATGCCACGATCTTATTCATACCATCCTTCAACGAATATAATTGGTGAATTACAGACTGGTGTGCAAACAAGAAGTCAAATCAATAAAGCACTAAGTTGTTTCTACACCCGAGTTGCTCCAACTCAATACTATGCTACTACTCATGTTTCATATCTCAAATAGAGCCAAAAACTATGAATGAAGCTCTGGTGACGAATGATAGCTATGCAAGAGGAACTGTTATAGTTCGAGAAATTGGGAGTCTGGAGGCTTGTCGACTTATCACCGAAGCAAAAAGCTATAGACACGAAGTAGGCTCTTCAAGTGCAAAAGAGATGATCGGGGTGTGATAGTAAGAAACAAAGCTCGGTTGGTTGTCAAAGGATTTCCACCAGCAAGAGGGTATTGACTATACAGAAGTTTATGCACCGGTTGCACGATTAGAGTCAATCCACATTTTCCTTGCATTTGCAGCTTGGAAAGGTTTTAAGGTGTACCAGTTGGATGTAAAATCCGCATTTCTCTATGGTAAACTACGTGAACAAGTGTAGTCGGCCAACCACCGGGGTTCGTCGATCCGCTGAACAAGAAACAAAGCTTATCTCCTAGACAAAGCCTTATACGGTTTACACCAAACCCCGAGAGCTTGGTACGAGACGTTATCGCAACATCTCGTTGGAAACGGCTTTACTAGAGGCACAATGGATCGTACATTGTTTACCAGAGAAGTCGGAAATCATCTAATCATGTACAATCTATGTGGATGATATCATCTTTGGTTCAACGATGATAGTATTTGCAAAGAGTTCGAAAAGATCATGAAGAAGAAGTTCGAGATGTCCTCTATGGGTGAAATGAAATTCTTTCTCGGATTACAGGTGGATCAGTTACCAGACGACAGATTCATTCATCAAACAAAGTATGTTCACGATATTCTCAAGAAGTTTAAAATGGATAGCTCAAAGTCGCTTTCGACTCCGCTGGCGTTGAACCATGGATATGCATCGATGAAACTATAACCAAAGTGGATGATACGCTCTATCGATTGATGATAGGATCGCTCATGTATCTGACGACATCTCACCCAGATATCATGTATCCTACCTGCCTATGCGCGAGATATCAGTCTAGTCCTCGAGTGTCACACATGAGATAGTCAAAAGAATATTCCGTTACTTGAAGGGATGTCCAAGCACCGGCTTGTGGTATCCAAAGAACGACAATTTTGATCTAACGGTATACGCTGAACTCAGACTTCGGAGTGGACATGCTGAACTCTAAATCTACAATGGCTGGTTGCCAGTTCTTTGAAACTCGTTTGGTAACGTGGTAATGCAAGAAACAAACCACGGTCTCTCTTTCAACGTGTGAGGCAGAATACATTTCTGCTTCCAGCTGATTGTTCTCAAATCCTTTGGATTCAACAACAGATGAGGGACTTTGGCTTGCAATTTCTTTATACGCCTTTATACGTAGATAACAAGGCAGCTATCGACATAACCAAAAATCCGGTTCATCACTCACGTACTAAACATATTGAAATTCCTTATCACTTCATTCGTGACTGCTACGAAAAGAAGTTGGTTTGAATAGAAAAAATCCACACCGATGAACAAAAGGCTGATTTTTATACCAAAGCATTTCCTTTAACAAGATTTAAATATCTAATGAGGCTTAACGGTATTAAAAATTTGCTTACAGGTGCGGAAGCTGAGGTTGAATACGGATTGGACGACGAGTTCAAGTGATCCACATTGGTTTGTCATATCTTTCTAGATTAGTATTTCTTAAAAACTAAAATACAAAAATATGTTTTTGATTTTAGGGGGAGAAATAATTGAGAAAATACAAAAACATATGAAAATTTTCAAAAATACAAAAACATTGAAAAAAGACAAAAAGAATTCGTGTCACAAAAGGAAATGATAGTACATCAGTGGACTATCACAGTATGCTAAAGAAATGTAAAGTTTAAAAATGATAAACAAGTCTTACTGTGAATGTGTCGATAGGCTTAACACGTTCAGTAGTTTGTTTCTGGGATATAAAATAAATTTTACAACTGCTTAATCTTGTTGTATTAACACATCTTGGATATATGGACTTAGTACTCCGAAATTTCGTTTGAGAGATTGCCTGATTCTGAGATACGAGGTGTTTATAGTAGTTGATATCTGGGGTATTATACAAGTTCTTCTGATTTTGCGAAGCAATAGCCTAGAACTTCTATAATGCTTTATGCTATAAACCTCTAAACCCATGCAAACTTGAAAAGTATCGAAAGATCTAATCATTTGCAGTGCCAAAAAGATTCCTTAAATGGAACCACCTAAAGTCGAGCCTTCATATCTTTGTCGATATGGTGGTATTAACCTGAGCTCTCAAGGCCTCGCATTAACCCAGATACAGATATCAATTTCGCTATACTCACCTGTAAGATTGAAATCTAGGGAATCTTGATACGAGAGTATATTCAAGAGGTGGGAACCATAGTTAAGTCAAGTTTCATAATTCATACTTAACATATCTTGGAACAATTGAGAAACGTGATGAAGTTTAAGTGGACAAACATATCGACAATCTAGGTAAAGAGTTTAAAACTTAAAGTCATCAAAAGGTCAACGGTACTGGTGATATGTCTCAATCAACTGATATGATCCTTAGACACGAATTCACAAAAATAAGTATGTAAATATGTTTGTACATTGTTTACTTTGTTCTGTACATAGATTAATCTGCTTTACAGATTAAAACCAAAAAGATTTTCAGTGTGTTTTAGCATAAACTTACAAAAAACAAAAAGATTTTGTTTCTACGTTGTTTTCAGCAAACCAATGTTGGAGAACGGATCTTCGAAGTCTGGTAAGGTACTAAATTGGTGGGAATCTTATTGACAACGGGCTAGGAGCTAATCTGTAAAATCTAAAAGCCAAAACGATTAAAAGTTCATCAATTTGAACTTCATTTCTGAAAAATTCAACAGTTTGTTCATAACGGGTCAAACCAAGGTCATTAACTTGGACTCGGCAGACAAATCGGTTAACCAAGGTCATTAGCTTGGACTTGGTCAACTGAGTGGATTGTTAAAACTGGTAAAATCAGAAAAGTTCAGGGTCTAAATTGAAAAATTTTAAAAAAATTAAAGTTTGAATTCAATCAAGTTTGCCCGGACTTGCAAGCAAGTCCGACCGAACTTATGCAAAGCCTTGAAGTTGAATAACAGTCATCAAGTTTGCCCGGCTTATGAACAATTTTAACTAATTGTTTTATAAGTTCGCCCGAACTTGCATTAAAATAATAAAGTTGCCGAATTCATATTGTCTTTCACAACATCTTGAGCGAACTTGAGCGAAATCAGGCGATTTGCAAAATTGACAACAATACGATGAAGTGCTTTCCCATTTGATAGTGTTTAGTGGTGATTTGCGCATCAATAACATGGAAATGGTTAGGTATTGTAAGATTGGAACGTGAATTGATAGTGTTTGAGTGATTTTGAATCTGAATCGAACAATTGGACATGTTATGGACATTAAATGATAAAATCAACCATTAAAACATGATAAACAATTAAAATCGATCGTAAATATGTATTGAATTTGATCTTAAAAGCTTGAATATCATGTTGCAGAATGTTTTGGGACGAAGACAAGTTCGCGCGAACATGTCTAAGTTCGACCGAACTTGTCCTCAGGAATTAATAAGTAATAAATATCAAGTTCGCCAGAACTTCTTAAAAATTTCAAAATGTTTTGTCATTGATAAGTTCGCCCGGACTTGTAAAAGTGTTTTTGAAAATTCTAAACAAGTTTGCCCGAACTTGTCAAAAAATGTTTAAATCAGAATGATAAGTTCGCCCGGACTTGAGGTATGTTATGTTTAATTTGTTTAATACAAGTCCGCCCGAACTTAATGGGATAAAATGTTAAAATACATATCAAGTTCACCCGAACTTGATGAAATTTTGTAAAACTGAAAAATTGTCGTCTAATTTCGTCTCGATTTACGTGTTTGTAGATTATTGAGCTTTCATTCAACAAGTTTCACAACACGTGCATTACGCTGGATAAAGATATTTGTCCATCTCTTGGAGCGTTTGATGATATTCTCGCATTTATGGCACGGATTCCTATTCATAAGGTGATAGCAGAGAAAATAGTGGTTTAAAGATCGCACGTCAACAGATTCTGGAGCGATGAACGAGGATGATTCTACTATAAAGTCTGTTGTTCGAGAAGAGAATGAAGATAAAGAGATCACTATCACTGAAGCTGACATACGCAAAGTTTTTTAGAATTCAACGACACAGCTAGTGATCCGATGATGTTGGATGAACGTATGGTACGAGGTTGCTTTTGCTGTATGGGGTACAAGGGGCACGTCAACGAATCTACATTGAAGAAAGGCTCTGCTCCTAATCCGTACAAGTTCTTAATGCACGCAATTATACATACTTTCAGTCACCGAAAAGCCGGATTGGATGACGTACAGGATTATATGGCATGTGTGGCCACGTCATTGATCTTGAACAAGAAGTTTAATTACTCGAAGCTGGTATTTACGCATATGAAGAACAATGTGGGGTCGAAAAGGCTTGTGCTGTACCCGAGGTTTGTTCAGATGTTGATAGAAGATCAATTCAAAAAGATTGCGACAGACCAGAACGATATTGTTTATCTTAGTCATCTTGATGATACTACAGTGAAGAAATTGATCACCTTTCAGAAGCAATCATCAGCTCCTATTGCTAAACCACTATTTGGTGCGACCGCGTCCGAGAATTACATTGCACCGCCTGAATTTAAGTGGAGGAAGGACGATAGTGGTGATGAAAGAGTACGTAATGTTGACATTTAATGGTTATCTACTTTTAAAGAAAAGCGAAGTGATTAGTTTTTGAAGAAGGTTGTGGTTCAGGAAAAGAAGAAAGCTTCGCCCAAACCAAAGAATGTTGAAACGATGTTAATGGATGAAGATGAGCTTGTCAATGTTCAAACAGAAGCTGGTCCTAGTACTGAGAATGTGGTGATAGAAAGTCAGGAAGCTGAAAAGATAACGCAGGAAGACGATGTGATTTATGCGACATCAGATAAAGAAGAGAATGATAGTGATGATTCATTGGAGATTGCAACAAACGTAGCAATTGCTGAATCAGTTGCAGATAAATTCAAAGAAGGTGATGCTGACTATGAGCCAGAACAAGAGAAAGAATCTGACGAAGCGAGACCGAAAAAGAAAGCAAAGCGAACAAAGTCTTCAGCAACTGAGATATCTAAGAAGACTACAGGGTCTCCAAAGACGAAAGGAAAGAAAACAAAGAAAGCTAAGAGTAGAAGGTATGTAGGAAAGCTGAAGAGCACAGAAGTCACACAAGAACCTTTTGGTGCACAGGTTAAAGGAGTCACACAAGAACCTCCTACACAAGAACCTCCTGTTGTTATTACAGCTGAAGCAGAACGTCCAGGAGTTACACAAGAACCTCCTGAGACTGTATTGTTAAAAGTTCCAGTTATTCAATCTCCGGATCCTCCAACGACTTCTCATTTTGAAAGTTCAACTCCTAAGAAGTCTACACCAAAGAGTACGCCGCAATCAACACCAAAGACTACTCAAAAATCAAAGCTATTTGGTGATATTTCGAATGTGCCGATAGATCTTCAGGATCTAAATGATTTCTTCCCAGATTCAGATGTAGATGTTCTAGAAAAACATGTGAAGATTCTGGAAAACAGAGTTGCTAAAAATGAATCAGAGAAAACTGAGTTGGAAAAGCTGATGAAACAGAGTGAAGTGGAGAAGGAAATATTGTCTGACAAAGTAAAATTCCTTGAAGGTGATCGAGGGTACTTAAAAGCCCTAATTGAAAGCTTACAGGATGCGAATGAAAGATTGATGAAAGAGATTGCATAATTACATTCAGAGCGTGAGATGAATGATAAAAGATTTAACAAACTGCAAAAGGTTCTGACAAACAGTTTAGGCATTGATTTTGCTGCAGAATATGAACGTATAGATTTTCAAGAAGCAAAAGAGAAAGATGAAAAAGAACTGACCGAACAAGGCAAAGGGAAGAATGTTATAGAAAGTATGCCTGAAGTTACTGCTCCAGTGATTGAATCTGCAAAAACTTCGGAGTCTAATGTGGTTGTTCCAGAAACAGAAAAAGAAATGAAAGACGATGATGAAGCTGAAGATAAAGACGATGATGATGATAATGCTGATGATACTAAAGACGACTCAGATAATGATGATGGAAATGATGGTAATGATCAGGGTGGAGTCGGTCTGAAAGTAGTCGATGCGAAAGTGAACGAGGAGTTTGATTTTACCTCACTGATGGATGATGAATCGAACAGAATAGATGATCAAACTCAGGGGGAGAAGACAGGGGGCAAGTTGATGAAATTGATATATTTGATGCTATTACTTCGCATAGCCTGTTGTTGCGGTCCCGTTAAAGCCTCTGATTCTGATGCTTGAGTACAACGTCGAAGAAGGTGAATATTTGCACAACTACTCCAAAGAGGATTTAGCAAAAGTTGATTGACGTTGATGCAGAATACTTGACTTTGATTTTGAAGAACAAGTGCTAAATGTGAATACGTTTGAACCGAATGCGTATCAGTACATATGTAGATATGAGGCAGATGAATACAACAAAGTTATAGTGGAAGATTGGTCCTCTGATGTTGGTGTAGTATGTCTATGTCTTAGTCTTATATCGAGTCTGTATAGATTAGAGTTGAATAGGCTAGCGAAACGAAGTATTTATGTGTAACTGGGACAAGTTCGTTGGTGAAGGCATTGTGAAGTCAAGTTCTGCCGAACTTGACTATGTCAAGTTCGCCCGAACTTCAACACCCCTCTATCGAACTTGTGGCCCTATATATAGCTAGGTTATCATTCTCATTTGTAACTTTGGTATCTTTGAGGCGGAGCTTTGTCAAATTGGAGACTTGATGTTATATCAATAAAATTGACGATTAATTGACAATTCTTGTTGTTTGGTAATCATGTCGTAATATTTCCGCTATTATGGACATTAGATACTAGATTTAGGTTCCTATGCTATCATGATCGGTCCTACAAGTGGTATCAGAGTTAGAATAGCCTGATTTGATTGATATTAAGACAAGAACACTTCTAATTCTACTCCATTCTTCTATTTTTCTTAACTTTTACACTAAAATGAAGAATTCAAGATCAAATTCTGTCCAATTTTGAATATGACATGTTAAATACATCATAGATAAACCCCCTGAGAGTTTGGAGACTAAAATCAAACGAATTGGTGTCAAATTGTTGCAAAAACCATGTTTTCAAAACTCATGAAAATCGAACTTGTTAGCAAAGTTCGACCGAACTTGACTTAAAAAAATCCCTTTTTGAGTGAGTTTTTATCAAGTTCGACTTGAGGGTTTTTGTCAGTAATTTTGCTAAGTTCGCTCGAACTTACAAAAAAATTCATTGATATTCTATCAAAAAAATCAAGAAAATTTAGCTAAGTTCGCCCGTACTTGTGAGTTTCTTATAAATTCCACACTGCAAGTTCGCTTGAAGTTAAAACTTAGGGAAATTTTCAAAACAAGTCACAAGTTCGACCGAACTTGTGAATTAAACTTGAAATTCTTCATTTCAAACTACAAGGTCGACCAAACTTGTAGTAAAACTAACTTTTTCAAAAGTTTGAACGTGTTTTCAGAGTACGTGTTTTGATATTCGCGATGGATGATCTACAGAGAGCGTTTATGTCAGGAGTGGGTACATCCAATGCCAATGTAATACAACAACTCAACCTCGACAACGAAATGGCACGTCCGTTAAACCGCCAAAGTTAATGAGCATGGACGAGTACACAGGATGGAAGGAGAAATTCACTTATGGGGTTCAGGCCATGCATTTCCAAGGCTGGGTGTCGATTGAGAGAGGTTATACTGTTTCGTTAGACGAACATCAGCAAATTCTAGAGAAGTACAAGTACTCGACAATTCAAAAAGATGAGTGCATTGCTGAGAAAAAGATGATTAGCCTCATTATACAATCTGTTAAAGAGGATATTACGACTGCGAGAGATCTCTGGCTATCACTGCAAAAGAAATACCAAGGAAGCGCAGAGATGATCAAGAGTAAGAAAGCTCTCATCATGAAGGAGTTTGATATCTTTAACATGTTGAAGGGTGAGACAATGAAACAAATTATTGAACGTTTTTGTCATCTGAAAGTCCAAATGAGGAGACACGGTCTCGAGAAGACAGGACCAGAGTACATCAATAAGCTTGCAGATGCGTTACCTGACGGAGAGTGGACTACTTATTTAATGGTTCTGAAAGAAAGTCCGAATTGGAATTCGTTAAGTTGTCAACATTCATCGGCAAACTTGAAGGTCATGAGATAAAACTTCAAAGATTGCAAAGTCGAAGAATGCTAACATTGTTCAAGATGTTGGTCTGTATTACAAGAACGGGATGCAAGACAACATTTCAAGCCCGAAGATTCAGACAATGTTCAGTGCAAACATGAATTCTTCTCCACAGATTCAGAACCAATCATATCCACAATATGATCAAGTTCACAGAGCTCCTCATTTTCAAGCACAAGTTCAAATTCTTCTTATCAGAGTCAAACAAATCCAAATCAACAAACGAATTCTGATTCAAATGTGTACAAGTGTAACATTGCCATTAAGCTAAACAATGTTGTTTCTGAGTAAGTTGCAAAACAACACATGGCACTTCTCGCCACTGTTCTAGAATCATATGAAAGTCTTGTAGCTGGAAAGATCGGCAATCTCGAAATGACTGCGAAGACTATGATAAGGTGGACGAAGAAGACTTGAACTGATGGACATTAAGTGGTTATTAGCTTCTATATTCAAAGAGTGCCAAATTTGTGCTCTCACAGGCCAAAATATCGGAAATTCAAGCAAAAAAATAGGGTTCGACAAAACCAAGGTCACTTGTTTCAGATGCCGACAGAAAGGGCATTTTAAGAGAGAATGCAAAAACCCTGAGGCAACAGGAAATCAGAGTCCATTTGGTGGAGGCAACGAGTATTACAAGAAATCTCTTCAATACAAGCCTTTCCCAAAGAAGACACAAGTTGAGATCCATGAAAAACCAAACATAGTAACACTGATAAGGCAATGGTTGCTACCAATGAAGATGATGGTTTCGATTGGAATTCTTATATTGGAAAGAAAACAGGAGTTGCATTAATGGCCGAGATCGTTGAAGATACTTCTGCCGAAGAAGCAACAGCGATAGAGAATGCTCTACTGGAACAGTATCTGCAACAACAGGAAGAAGAAGAAATGTATCTTCACATGAAGACACATGGCATTTTAACTCCTAATTCATCTTCTAGTTTTGCAGGTAACTTTGATGGAAGTTCCCAGGAGCAAGTGGTCGAGGAAAAACCAATTGATGAAGTTATTATTGATGTTGTTCAAGAAGTGAATGCTGAAAACCTCAAGGACATTGCCAATAAAGCTATGATGGCGAATCTAACCAAGGTAGGTCCAGAGGTAAAGGAAGTTGTCAAAGTGCAAGTTGTAGAGGTTGTAAAACCTTGTACAAAATGCACCGAGCCATGTGCTAAATGTGCCAAAAAATCACAAATCATCGCTGAACTCAATGTACATAATGAACATTTCAAATACGATTATCGTACAATGAAGGAAGTGTATGACAAAATGAAAGATGATTACGGCAGGCTCTATAGAAATAATATTGAACAACATGATATTGTGAGGATGTTAAAAGGAACGGTGATGGATAAACAAAAAGCAATAAACATTTACATTAACACCATTTCCGAAACTAAACAATAACTCCAGGACATGAAAATTGAAACAGAACATGTTCAACAACTTTTAAGAAGTTATACAACTAACACATATGTCATTGATCACATTCTTCCCACAAGTTCATCGGAAGAAAAATCTAAAAAGAAAATTGGAAAAGAATACAACAATGTTCCTCCACCCCTATGCGAGAAATATTGGTGCAAAACTGTTGATGGGATGGATAAGGCACTCAAGATTGAGTTATTATCTGAAAAGAAAAATGAGTTGTCGGAGAACATTAATGTAGTCTTTACAAAAACAGATGATGACAATGCGGTAGTGAAAAAGGTGGTTGAAAATGTTCTAAACGGTTCTGATGATGGCTGCTTTGAGAGCGCCACCTCAAGTTTGAACAGTTCTGACACAAATTCTGAAGATGACGATACATCATCGGAAGATGATCTATGTGATGATCCTAACATTGTTATGTACAAGGTTAAGGAATTTGATAGATTATACTTTGATGACAGTTTTTTCGATTCGCAACGTCAAAGAAGATCAATTGGATAAACTGTTCAAATTGGTTGAAGTTTCATCGGAGGACCTGGAGAAAAATGAAAAGAAATTTTATTCTAAACCCCAAAGAAATTACAATAACTACCGGAGAAAAGGTGGCGATCATCTGGAAAATTGGAGAGCTGGGTTGGGTCTAGATGAGGAAGAAGAACGGTTAAGAAAATGTCACCATTTCACGAGTAGAAAGATAAAAACATGAAATTTGTTTATGGGACAAACACAGTTCATGAGGAGAGTTTGATTGGGAAGCAATCAAACGACGAGTTTAAGAAACAAAAAGAACTTCGAGATAAGGCAAAAGCCACAAGTGGTGTAAAATCCACTAGTGGACATTCACATGATAATCGATTTGCTTCAAGTGCAACGAAGTCGGTCATATTGTACGGAAGTGTCCGAAGTCTAAGCCGGCATATCTTCGAAGAAAAGAAAGTTTAGATGTTGTTAAAGCAAAGCAACCAGAGTTTGTAAAACCTGTAACAATTTTGAAACGAAACTAATCAAAACCTGAAGTTTAACCTAAAATTGAAAAGAAATTTGAAAACTCAACTTTCAAAAAAGGTGAAACTTCTAGGGCAAATGAAAACAAGTTTTACATCAAAAAGACAAACATTAAATTACAAGCCTGGATTGCTAAGAAAAGGTCAACAACATCCGATGTTATTAAGTCTGAGCTTGTAAAGACTGATAACACGAAAGAACAAAATCTGAGACCAAATCCGAAACTGTCAAAATTAAAAGTGGTAATAATTCAAAAGGTAAAAAGAAAGTAAGTTTTGAAAATGTTAACGACAGTGGAGGATCAGATGCAGATTATGAAGATGATTACCAAGCTTTGAAAAGGCTTGGGTCGCGCTCTTTAACTAGATTTTAATATGTGCAGGGGCTCCAGAGATCCGTACTTTCCAAGTGGATTCTGGATAGTAGAGCATCTAGGCATATGACGGGAATGAAAGCTTTGCTGTTCGACATAAAAGCTATCAATGGCGGATATCTTGGATTTACCGGTAATAAGGGTGGAAGGATCGTAGCCGAGGGAAAACTCTCCAACGGCATTGTATCATTTGATCGCGTGAACTATGTTGCAGAACTGGAGAATAATCTTCTGAGCATATCGCAGATTTGTGACAAACAATTCACGGTGCTTTTCAACGACAAAGAATGTATGATCTTAAAGCCGGGTTTTAAATACCTGATGAGTGGATTCTGATGTGAGCTCTGCGCGAGAACGACTTATATGTCTTAGATATGGGCATCGCTACCACTTCATCAAAATCAGCGCAATGTTTGTGACAAAGGCTACTGAGAAAGATTCTATTTTTTTGGCATCGTAAGATGGGCACATTCATTTGCGTAAAATGAATTTCTTGGTTCATAATGATCTGGTAGAGGGTGTAAAGCTTCGGAGCTTTAATATGTCTGATCACTGCCTAGAATGTAAAAAGGGAAAACAGATCAAGAAATCACATCCGAAGAAAATTCTGAACTCAATCAAGTTGCCGCTTGAGCGTCTCCACATGGATTTATTTGGTCCTGTCAACGTTCAAAGTATTTCAGGAGACTTATATTGCTTGGTCGTTACAGATGACTATTCGCGTTACTCATGGGTTTTCTTCCAAGAAACAAAAAATAAAACATTCGAAAACTTGGTGATTCTTTTCAAGAAGCTAGAAAACCTTTATCATCTCCCTGTATGACGCATTAGCAGTGACAATGGCACAGAGTTTAAGAATAATAAGATGAAGGAATTTTGCAACGCCAAGGGTATTTTGCACGAATTCAGTGCACCCTACACTCCGCAGCAAAACAATGTCGCTGAAAGGAAGAACAGAACTTTAATCGAAACTGCGAGAACCATGCTTGCAGACTCAAAGCTTCCAGTCAGCTTCTGGAGTGAAGCAGTTGCAGCGGCTTGCTACACACTAAACAGAGTTCTAACTGTCAAACCAACGAAGTAGACCTGTTTTGAAATGATTAACCGACGAAAGCCAAACTTGAAATTATTGGAGCCATTTGGTGCGCCATGTACATTAATAGATCAAGATGGTAAATTCGGAGCCAAATCACTTGAAGGTTTCTTTGTCGGATATGCGAGTCCGCTACGAAGAATGTATATTCCCTCGTTGAGAAAGGTAATTGAAGCACAGCATGTTGATTGTTTCAACTATATGGATCCTATTCAAAGAAGAGGCGACGCATGGCTGTTTAACTATTAAGACCTCTGGAAGTCATTCGACTTGCCGGAAGAACCTTCTGAAGAAGAAATCGCAGCGTTATATTATCTTTAACAGTCGGTGAATCAGGAACAAATCATAAGACCAATTGGGTTAATCAACCCACGTTGGATCCTTCGTCTTCCGGAGCAGGTCCTAGCAATAGCAATTTCAAGTTGAAAATATTTCTGAAGCAGAAGTAACACCTGCTATTACTCCATCAAATGTGTCTTCCGAACCAGGAAATGAAATAACAGTGCCAAGCATGCCTCAGAATCAGAATTCTAACTCGGATGAAGCGACAACATTTGATGCTGATGGTGAAACCTCATCAGATGAATAAGTTGAGTAGATATCTAATATGTTGAATCAATCTGCTAGTCCGAGAAATCAGAACGAAGCATCATCTAGCGCTCCTAATGTTGAAGTGACCGTTTAACAGAACATCTCAAATCAACAAAGCTCAGTTGATGTTCCTACAGAAGAAATACCGCAATCATATTCTTACCATACTTCAACGAATATTATTGGTGAATTACAAACTGGTGTGCGTACACGAAGCCAAATCAATAAAGCACTTAGTTGTTTCTACACCCGAGTTGCTCCAACTCAAAACTACTGCTACTATTCATGTTTCATTTCTCAAATAGAGCCAAAAACTGTTAATGAAGCTCTGGGGGACGAGAACTGGGTGATAGCAATGCAAGAGGAACTGTTACAGTTCGAGAAATTGGTTGTTTGGAAGCTTGTAGACTTACCACCGAAGCAAAAAGCTATTGATACGAAGTGGGTCTTCAAGTGTAAAAGAGACGATCGGGGTGTAATTGTCAGAAACAAAGCTCGGTTGGTTGTCAAAGGTTTCCACCAGCAAGAGGGTATTGACTATACAGAAGTATACGCACCGGTCGCACGATTAGAGTCTAACCGCATTTTCCTCGCATTCGCAGCTTAGAAAGGATTTAAGGTGTACCAGTTGGATGTAAAATCTGCGTTTCTCTACGGTAAACTTCAAGAACAAGTGTATGTCGGCCAACCACCAGGGTTCGTCGATCCGCTGAACAAGAACAAAGCTTATCTTCTAGACAAAGCCTTATACAGATTACACCAAGCCTCGAGAGCTTGCTACGAGACGTTATCGCAACATCTCGTTGGAAATGGCTTTACAAGAGGAACAATGGACAGTACATTGTTTACCAGAGAAGTCGGATCTCATCTAATCATTGTACGAATCTATGTGGATGATATCATCTTCGGTTCTACGGATGATAGTCTTTGCAAAGAGTTCGAAAAGATTATGAAGAAGAAATTCGAGGTGTCCTCCATGGGTGAAATGAAATTCTTCCTTGGATTACAGGTCGATCAGTTACCAGACGACATATTTATTCATCAGACAAAGTATGTTCACGACATTTTCAAGAAGTTTGAAATGGATAGCTCGAAACCGCTTTCGACTCCGCTGGCACAGAATCATGGGATTTGCATAGACGAGACGGGAACCAAAGTTGATGATACACTCTATCGATCGATGATAGGATCTCTGATGTATCTGACGGCATCTCGCCCAGACATCATGTATCCTACCTGCTTGTGTGCGAGATATCAGTCTAGTCCTTGAGTGTCACACATGTAGATAGTCAAGTGAATCTTCCGTTACTTGAAGGGATGTCCAAGCACCGGCTTGTGGTATCCAAAGAACGACAATTTTGATCTAACGGGATATGCTGACTCAGACTTCGGAGTGGAAAACGGAACTCGAAATCCACAACGGCAGGATGCTAGTTCTTCGGAACACGTTTGGTAACGTGGCAGTGCAAGAAACAGACCACGGTCTCTCTCTATACCTGTGAGGCAGAATACATTTCTGCTTCCAGCTGTTGTTCTCAAATCCTCTGGATTCAACAACAGATGAGGGATTATGGTCTGCAGTTTCTTGATACGCCTTTATTTGTAGATAACAAAGCAACCATCGATATAACCAAAAATCCGGTTCATCACTCATGTACTAAACATATTGAAATTCGTTATCACTTCACTCATGATTGCTACAAAAAGAAGTTGGTGCGAATAGAAAAAATCCACATCGACGAACAAAAGGCTGATTTTTATACCAAAGCATTTCCTTTAACAAGATTTAAACATCTAATGAGGTTTGTTATTTATATTTCTAGATTAGTATTTCTTAAAAACTACAATACAAAAATATGTTTTTGATTTTAGGGGGAGAAATATTTGGGAAAATACAAAAACATATGAAAACTTTCAAAATCTACAAAAACATTGAAAAAGACAAAAAGAATTCGATGTCACAAAAAGGAAATGATAGTACATCAGTGGACTATCACAGTATGCTAAAGAAATGTAAAGTTTTAAAAGTGATAAACAAGTCTTACTGGGGATGTGTCGATAGACTTAACATGTTCAGTAGTTTGTTTCCGAGATATAAACTAAAATTTACAACTGCTTAATCTTGTGGATTAACACATATTGGATATATGGACTTAGTACTCCGAAATTTTGTTTGAGAGATTGCCTGATTCTGAGATACGAGGTCTTTATATATAGTTGATATCTGGGGTATTATACATGTAACAACTCGAAAATTCGATTGTTATCTCTTCATTTTGTTTTCCTGTTTACCTACCTTTTGTAATTCCGAGATTCGACTTATAATAAAGTTTATGTTAATTAATTTTGATGTTGTATGTTATTATCGCATCTAATCGCTTAATAAATCGCATCGCTAATCTCATCGCATCGCAAATCCCAATTATTTATGTGGTTTTATGTTATTTTTGTGTTATGTGTGTTTGTGGTTATGATTACGCTCACTATCGCATCGCTCTCGCACTCTCGAATCGCTAAATCGCACTATTATATCAATTATAACGCTTAATATAACTAACTAATACGAACCGAATAACCAAACGAACTCTTAATGCGAAATAAACAAAGAAAACCCAACTTTTTGTCAAGTTCACTCGAACTTGGTGTTACCAAGTTCGGCCGAACTTGACTGGCCAAAACAAAATCCTTCTTTACTCTCAAGTTCGTTCAAACTTGTTTGATTCCTCACAGAATCAGCAAGTTCGGCCGAACTTGACTGATCTCCTTTGAAAATCTAGCAAGTTCGCCCGAACTTGCATGAATCTCATGCAAGTTCGACCGAACTTGGTCTCCATCAGCTCTCATTTTGCCATCTCCTATAAATACCAAGCTCTGCTCTCTTATTTGAACTTGCTGTAAATTCGCCCAGAGCTCTCAATACCCAAAACCTTCGTATTATAACTAAGAATCAACCCGATTTCACTACAACAACGTTTATCAATGATCTACAAAGGTTTACAACGATTTTGGCACAAGGCATAGCCTTCGTTTTCATCAAAACTCATTCTTTTACGAAAATCTTCATCTTTTTCTTCAAAAACTTTTGTTTTAAGCTTAGATCACACAATACGAGTTCGTTTGGTGATAATAGAGACTTCCCAAACACGAGATCCGCAAGATCTCGGCTTGTAAGTGATAGATCTGAGAAAAACCTTTGAAAACCATTGATTTCTACGCAAGATACGGACTTTTGATGATGTTTTGTTCATTTTCTAGTATGAAACGAAGCATCTATCATCAAGATCGCAGATCTGGAAACACAAGGACGTTTGTGTTGGTTTACACAAGCCGGACTAATCCGAACGAACCCCGAGTTCGCCCGATTAGCCCACGCATTTGTAAAACGGCTAAAACAGCTCTAAAAGACCTTTCCGACCTAAGTTTGCTCAGTAGCACAGGTGTTGGAGGGATGAACACTCGATTTTCCTCAGCAAACAACGCGAAAAACGCAAGATTTTAGACCCGAAAAGATCAAGTTCGCTCGAGAATCACCAGCTCCACTACAATTTCGACCGAACTGCACCCAAATGGGTCAAGTTCGACCGAACTTGGGCACTTTTTCACCAAATATCTCACAAGTTCGCTCGAACTTGTCTAGTTTCATAAGAAACTATGCAAGTTCGCCCGAACTTGTCATCCCAGTAAGGTTTCTTACAAGTTCGCCCGAACTTGACAGGTTTCCTAAGGAAACTCCTCAAGTTCGACCGAACTTGGCTATAAACTCACCAAATTCATACAAGTTCGCTCGAACTTGTGTGTTGACACACAAGTTCTCCCGAACTTGGCTACTGCCCAACCAAAACTTAACCGTTTCAGCTTTTCGGAGACTGATGCACTTCCGTTTGTGTACGTAGGCTGATCCGGCGCTCCTCTCGACACTCCTTAGATCCCGGACTCTTACCTAAACGCACCCACAGTGAGTATATTGACCCATTTTCTCTTTAACACACTCTTTGGGTGTTACATACGTTCCTATATCAAAATCACTACACAAATCAAACTGTTTATCACACGTGAATAATCTGATTATATGTGCTCAATACGTGATGCTAGAAACATGTGACTGGGACTTATTTTCGTTAACTTGCCTCCTTAGCTAGTATGGTACTATATTGTGGCTTACACCCGACGGGGTCTAGTTAGGATGGACGCGCAAGCCTTCTCACGGTAGTTAGCATGAGAAATAAGCCTATGTTAATCTGTGTGAAAATGTTTTGGTGTATCATGCTATGTAGTTAGATTATTTCGCGAATGCTTTCTCGATTATGCTAGTAGTACTTAAACCTGTATGCTCACCTTTACTTAATTGTATTGACTTGTATTTTAACGTATGTAACAGGTTGAGGATTTAGCGTGGATGCTTGGATGTTGCTAGTTTAGTTATGTTGTTTAGTTAGTTGGTTGATGTATTTCAGATTTTGAACCTATGTATGAAATCTAGGGGAAATCGAACCCGGTTGAATGTTATGAGAAATCTCCGTTTTGTAATAATTGTTTAAATGTTACGTTTAATAGTATGGGATATTAAGTAGGTTGTGATATGTTAAATGATTGTTATGGAACATCTCGTGAAATCAATCTGGTCGCCTAGTGCCACTAACCCCGATGTTTCCGCCATCGGTTGGGGTGTGACAGATTGGTATCAGAGCGCCATAACTTAGGATAATAGGTAGAATTGCCATGATTCGACCTAGTAGCATGTTTAAGTACCCGATCAATCCATCTCTGACTTAAAATGTTATTACTTGCCATAAATGCTTAAATGTGCCTTTCCTAAGGCTAATACAATAATACACGCTTGGAAACGCTCGCATCACACCAAACGAGTGATCAAGTCGAGAATAGGTGTGAAAACCGAGAATTCTCGACGAGATCATTCACTCCGCGCATTCTCTCGCACGAGATACCTTCGTTGAGTTAGGAGTGCATGCAGACCTCGACGAAAATCTCAATTTCTAACTAGGAATAAAGTTGCTAAGTTAGGGTGAAACCCGCATCTTAGTAACAAATTCCGCCTTTCGATTTTCAATCTCACCAAAGTCTCGGTTATGCCAATGGTTTGGAACACGTATTAACTGGAAGGGTAAACGTCGTTAGCCGCTTGCGTTGAGAACGTTTATCTATTAGGCTAAAACGTGGGTCCAAATGCAAAGGGTAGTCGAACCACTTTGGGTAGTCGACGTCTCAAAACCCCGGACACTCCCAATTGATTTAAGCCTATATCATCGATTTACGCATCATCGAGTTTATTACTATTTATGTGTTTAAAATTTTGAGAATTTTCGCTTTATTCGATTTTTCGCTTTGATGATTTATCATATCATCGGTTTCTCGATTTATCGCATTTACGCTCCATCGAATGTATGCACAACTCCCACAGCTCTCGAAATCTAAAACGCTAATTAATACACCAACCAAACTAATCGCTTAACTCGCTTGCGCCTATGAGGACGTGTGCCTCATACGCGGTATTATCTCGCTTATCTCGCTATTATATATCGCTTATATCTCGCATCTCGTATCGCGCTACGCATTGTTACTATTAGAAGGTGAATACGTGCAAATATGTGCTTACGTGCTTATGTGCTTACGTGTTTATGTGCTTATGTGGATACGTGCTTATGTGTTTTTTTGTGCCTTATATGAATAATAATAAGAATAATAATAAATATTTAGACATAACTCTATTATAATCGAATCTCATCTAATCTAAATCCTTCGTGTAGATGTCTTCTATGGGATCGCACACCCAAAGGAATCTCCATCGCAGCAACGCCGACAAGCTATTGCCACCATGGTAGCCAAGGAAATGGTTAAGGTCATCCCGCAAATCATCTCAGAAATCCATGCTGTGAGCAGTAACTCGTCAGTTGACTCGAAAGCTGAGAACCCCATGTCGCAATTCAGCTTCAAGAATTTCAAAGCTTGTGCTCCTCTCGCCTTCACGGGCAACGATGGAGCGACAACTATATTCCATTGGTTTGACGCCATCGAGGTCACCTTTAGGCAAAGTGGATGCACTGATGACCTCCACACAGTGAACGCTACCGGAGTCTTCCAGTCCCGTGCTCTTGACTGGTGGACCGCCGAAAGGAATTGGGGCGATAATGATGAAGCCTACAGTCTAACTTGGGAGGAACTCAAGGAAGTGATGTTGAAGGAGTTCTGTCCTCCGCCTGAACTGCAAAAGCTCGAGAATGAGTTTTGGGGAATCAAACAGGATGGTCCTGAATGTGTTGGATTCACTGCTCGGTTTAAGATTTTGAGCATCATCTGTCCCAGCCAGGTTGATACGTCTGAGAAAGCTATCAACAAGTACATCCGTGGTTTGCCTGAATGTGTTGCAAATTTTGTGAAAGTTGCTCGTACTACAAACATCGAGGAAACCTTCATGCTCGCTGCTGAGATCAATGATCAGCAAGTTCAGGAAGGTTATTTCAAGAACTCTGCTAAAGTCGCCAATCAAGCTATCGTCAAACCTACCACTGCTACCGAACCACCAAGTGACCGAAGGGAAAGCGTCAGGGACACAAAAGAGGAAACCCGAGTAAGAACTATGCTCTCGCCGCTCCAGCAAACTCTCAGTCACTTCAGTCAGCCGCTCCGAACGCACCTCCAGCTAAGCGTGCGTACACTGGTCCTCACCCACTATGCCCTAAGTGCACTTATCATCATGTGGTGGGTGGAAACTGCCGTTTGCACAAACTGCAATATCTACGGCCATTTTACTATGAGTTGCCGATCAGGTCCTCATCAGCCAGCTCCTCAGGCTCCAGCAGCTCCAGCTTTACCCGCTCCTCCTCAAGCCAATCAGCAGCAAGCTCAAAAAGCACGCGTGTGCTATGTTTGTGTTGATCCGAATCATTTCCCTAATGTTTGTCCGAATCGTCCTGTCAAGCAAGAGCAGCCAGCACCGCAGCCTCAGTAACCACAAGCTGCGTGTGGCAGAGCCTTCAATCTCAACCATCGCCAGGCTCAGAATGACAACAATGTTGTCAATGGTACGCTTCTCGTCAATGGTATTTATGCTTCACGTTTATTTGATACTGGTGCTGATAATTGTTTTGTATCGTTAGAATTCGAAAAGGTTTTAAAATGTAAGCGCACTAAACTCCCAAAGACTTTAGATGTGGAAGTCGCCACCGGAAGAACCGTTACTATTAACTCCATTTTGCATGGTTGTAATCTCGATCTCAACAACCATGTCTTCTCGATCAATCTCATACCTATGCAATTAGGTAGCTTCGATATCATAGTAGGCATAGATTTTCTTCGTGAGAATCATGCTGAAGTTGTATGCTTTGATAAAATGATTCGTTTCCCTCTTCCAAACGGTGATCAACTTCATCTTTATGGTGAAACTCCCTCAAAGAAGTTGATGCTTTTGTCATGTACTCGAGCACACAAATGCTTACAAAAGCGATGTGTTGCTTTCCTCGCTCATATCGTGAATCCGGAGAAAGAAAAGAAGACTTATAAAGATGTTCCCGTTGTTTGTGAATTTCCTTAAGTCTTTCCCGACGACTTACCCGGTTTACCGCCTACTCGAGATGTTGAATTCTGTATCGATTTAGTTCCCGGAGCTACTCCAGTTGCTAAAGCTCCTTATCGTCTAGCACCATACGAATGCGCGAGCTATCAAGCCAACTTCAAGAGCTTCTTGATAAAGGCTTCATACGCCTGAGCACTTCGTCGTGGGGCGCGCCTGTCCTTTTCGTGAAAAAGAAGGATGGATCGTTCCGTATGTGCATCATTGTCGTGAACTTAACAAACTCACGATAAAGAACCCCTTATCCTCTTCCTCGTATCGATGACTTATTTGATCAGCTTCAAGGTGCTACCTGTTTTTCTAAGATCACTCTTCGTTCCGGTTATCATCAGTTACGCGTGTTGGAAGGAGACATTCCTAAAACCGCCTTTCGTACTCGCTATGGCCATTTCGAACTCGTGGTCATGCCTTTTGGTCTTACGAATGCACCCGCGGTCTTCAAGGATTTGATTAACCGTGTGTGTAAATCTTTCTTAGATCGTTTCGTCATTGTTTTCATTGATGATATCCTTATCTACTCGAAGTCGAGAGACGAACACGCGCGTCATCTCCCTTTACTCCTCGAACTTCTTCAAGGAAATCACCTTTATGCTAAGTTCTCTAAGTGTGAATTCTGGCTCGAAGAAGTCCAATTTCTCGGCCACATCGTTAATAGTAAAGGAATTCACGTCGACCCTGCAAAGATTGAAGCCGTCAAGAGTTGGATTACACCGAAGAATACTTCCGAAATCCGTTCATTTCTTGGATTGGCGGGTTATTACCGTCGATTCATCACCGACTTTTCAAAAATCGCCGTTCCGCTTACCGCTTTAACTCATAAAGATAAACCCTTCGTTTAGGAAACCAAACAAGAGGAAGCTTTTCAAACGCTCAAGCGTATGCTATGCAACGCTCCCGTACTCGCTTTACTCAACGGAAATGATGATTTTGTTGTTTACTGCGATGCCTCTAATCTGGGTCTTGGTTGTGTTCCTATGCAATGAGACAAGGTTATCGCGTATGCGTCTCGACAACTCAAAATCCACGAGAAGAACTACACTACCCACGATCTCGAACTCGGTGCAATTGTTTTTGCATTAAAGATATGGCGACACTACCTTTACGGTACAAAGTGTACGGTCTTTACCGACCATAAGAGCTTACAACATATCTTTAATAAAAAAGAACTAAACATGCGACAACGTCGATGGGTTGAACTTCTCAGCGATTACGATTGCGAGATACGCTACCATCCCGGCAAAGCAAACGTCGTCGCCGATGCTCTAAGTCGACGAAGCTATGTATATAGCGTTCGTGACTCTCAAGCTTTGAATGATCTCGAAATCATGATTCGCTCCGCTCAATTTGCTTGTTTTAACGAGAATACCCTTTAAGACGAAATGAAATGTGGTGCCGAAACTCAGCTGTATCTAAATCCGATGGTATTTATTACTATCTCAATCGCGTTTGGATTCCCAGTCGTCATAATCTTGAAATCTGCTAATGACCGAAGCTCATAAATCCCAATATTCCATTCATCCCGGTGCCGACAAGTTGTACCAGGACCTTCGTCCTAAGTATTGGTGGCCGGACATGAAAAAGGATATCGCCTTGTACGTCTCAAAATGCTTAACTTGTTCGAAAGTCAAGGCTGAACATCAAAGGCCCTCTGGTTTACTCGAGCAACCCGAAATCCCGATGTGGAAGTGGGAGAGTATAGCTATGGACTTCGTTACTAAACTCCCGCGTACTTCATCCGGTCACGATAGAATTTGGGTTATCGTTGATCGTCTTACCAAATCTGCGCACTTTATTGCTATACGAGAAGACTTTAAGGTTGAACGGTTAGCCTGAATCTATACCGACGTAGTCATTTTTCGACACGGGATGCCTCGTGACATCATTTCTGACCGAGACGGTCGCTTTACCTTGCGTCTCTGGGAGACTTTTCAATCCGCTCTCGGTGCTACTCTCAATCTCAGTACCGCTTTTCACCCTCAAACCGATGGTGAGACTGAACGAATGATCCGCACCCTCAAAGACATGCTTCGTGCGTGCATCATGGATTTCGGTGGTAACTGGGATACGCATTTACCTTTAATTGAATTCTGTACAATAATAGTTATCATACCAGAATTCTAATGGCTCTTTTTGAGGCACTGTATGGAAGAAAATGTCGATCACCTATTGCATGGCACGAGATCGGAGAAGCACAAATCACCGGTCCCGAGCTAATTCAAGAAACGACGGACAAGATCCTCCAAATCAGAGACAATCTCTTGAAAGCTCGGAGTCGTCAAAAGAGTTATGCCGATAAACGCCGCAATCCCCTACAGTTCGAAGTGGGATATCATGTTCTCCTAAAGGTTGCACCTTGGAAGGGAGTGGTCTGCTTCGGCAAGAAAGGAAAGCTAGCGCCTCAATATGTTGGACCTTTTAAGATTCTGGAAAGAATCGGTAAAGTAGCCTATCGTCTCGAATTATCGGAGGAACTTAATAATGTACATCCGACTTTCCATGTGTCTAACCTCAAGAAATGCCTAGCCGAAGAGAATCTCCATGTCCCTCTCGAAGATCTGCAAATCAACGAGACTCTCCATTTCGCGGAAAAGACTGTGGAAATCATGGACCGAGAGACTAAGAAACTACGACGCTCTCGCATCCCTATCGTGAAGGTCCGATGGGAGGGCAAACGCGGCGCCGAGTTTACCTGGGAATTGGAAATTGATATGAAGGCCAAGTACCCACATCTATTTTTTACAGCTACCACTTGAATTTCGGGACGAAATTCCCTAAAGTAGGGGAGACTGTAACAACTCGAAAATTCGATTTTTATCTCTTCATTTTGTTTTCCTGTTTACCTGCCTTTTGTAATTCCGAGATTTGACTTATACTAAAGTTTATGTTAATTAATTATGGTCTTGTATGTTATTATCGCAGCTAATTGCTTAATAAATCGCATCGCAAATCGCAGTTATTTATGTGGTTTTATGTTATTTATGTGTTATGTGTGTTTGTGGTTATGATTACGCTCGCTATCGCATCGCTCTCGCATCGCTCTCGCACTCTCGAATCGCTAAATCGCACTATTATACCAATTATAACGCTTAATATAACTAACTAATACGAACCGAATAACCAAACGAACTCTTAACTCGGAATAAACGAAGATAACCCAACTTTTGGGTCAAGTTCGCTCGAACTTGGTGTTACCAAGTTCGGCCGAACTTGACTGGCCAAAACAAAATTCCTTCTTTACTCTCAAGTTCGCTCGAACTTGTTTGATTCCTCACAGAATCAGCAAGTTCGGCCGACCTTGACTGATCTCCTTTGAAAATCTAGCAAGTTCGACCGAACTTGGTCTCCATCAGCTCTCATTTTGCCATCTCCTATAAATACCAAGCTCTGTTCTCTCATTTGAACTTGCTGCAAGTTCGCCAGAGCTCTCAAAACCCGAAATCTTCATGTTCTAAGTAAGAATCAACCCGATTTCACTGCAACAACGTTTATCAACGATATACAAAGGTTTACAACGATTTTGGCATAAGGCATAGCCTTCATTTTCATCAAAACTCATTCTTTTATGAAAATCTTCATCTTTTTCTTCAAAAACTTCTGTTTTAAGCTTAGAACTACACAATACGAGTTCGTTTGGTGATAGTAGAGACTTCCCAAACACGAGATCCGCATGATCTCGGCTTGTAAGTGATAGATCTGAGAAAAACCTTTGAAAACCATGGATTTCTACACAAGATACGGACTTTTAATGATGTTTTGTTCATTTTCTGGTATGAAACGAAGCATCTATCATTGAAGATCCCAGATCTGGAAGCACAAGGATGTTTTTGTTGTTTTACACAAGCCGGACAAATCCGAACAAACACCGAGTTCGCCCGGATTAGCCCACGCTTTTGTAAAAGGCTAAAACAGCTCTAAAAGACCTCTCTGACCTAAGTTTGCTCAGTAGCACAGGGTTGGAGGGATGAACATTCGACTTTCCTCAGCAAACGATGAGAAAACGCAAGATTTTGGACCCGAAAACATCAAGTTCGCTCGAGAATCACCAGCTCCACAGGTCAAGTTCGACCGAACTTGCACCCAAATGGGTCAAGTTCGACTGAACTTGGGCACTTTTTCACCAAATATCTCACAAGTTCGCTCGAACTTGTCTAGTTTCCAAAGAAACTTTGCAAGTTCGCCCGAACTTGTCATCCAAGTAAGGTTTCTTACAAGTTCGCCCGAACTTGACAAGTTTCCTAAGGAAACTCATCAAGTTCGATTGAACTTGGCTATAACTCACCAAATTCATACAAGTTCGCTCGAACTTGTGTGTTTACACACAAGTTCTCCCGAACTTGGCTACTGCCCTTCGAAAATTTAACCGTTTCAGCTTTTCAGAGACTGATGCACTTCCGTTCGAGTATGCAGCCTGATCCGGCGCTCCTCTCGACATTCCTATGATCCCGAACTCTTACCTAAACGCACCCACAGTGAGTATACTTGACCCATTTTTACTTTAACGCACTTTTTGGGTGTTACATACGTTCCTATATCAAAACCACTACCCAAATCAAACTGTTTATCACACGTGAATAATCTGATTATATGTGCTCAATACGTGATGCTAGAAACATGTGACTAGGACTTATTTTCGTTAACTTGCCTCCTTAGCTAGTATGGTACTATAGTGTGACTTACACACGATGAGGTCTAGTTAGGATGGACGTGCAAGCCTTCTCACGGTAGTTAGCATGAGAAATAAGCCTATGTTAATCTGTGTGAAAATGTTTCGGTGTATCATGCTATGTAGTTAGATTATTTCGCGAACGCTTTCTCGATTATGCTAGTAGTACTTAAACATGTATGCTCACCTTTACTTAATTGTATTGACTTGTATTTTAACGTATGTAACAGGTTGAGGATTTAGCGTGGATGCTTGGATGTTGCTAGTTTAGTTATGTTGTTTAGTTAGTTGGTTGATGTATTTCAGATTTTGAACCTATGTATGAAATCTAGGGGAAATCGAACCCGGTTGAATTTTATGAGAAATCTCCGTTTTGTAATAATTGTTTAAATGTTACGTTTAATAGTATGGGATATTAAGCAGGTTGTGATATGTTAAATGATTGTTATGGAACATCTCGCGAAATCAATCTGGTCGCCTAGTGCCACTAACCCTGATGTTTCCGCCATCGGTTGGGGTGTGACAATACAAGTTCTTCTGATTTTGCGGAAGCAATAGTCTAGAACTTCTATAATACTTTCGCTATAAACCCCTAAACTGCATGCAATCTTGAAAAGTATCGAAAGATCTAATCATTTGCAGTGCTGAAAAGATTCCTTATATGGAACACACCTTAAAGTCGAATAGATTCTGAGATCCGTTCTCAAACCAATGTTGGAGAACGGATCTTTGAAGTCTGGTAAGGTGCTAAACTGGTGGGAATCTTATTGACAACGTGCTGGGAGCTAATTTGTAAAATCTGATAAGCCAAAACGATGAAAAGTTCATTAATTTGAAACTTTAAAATTTTGAAAATATCAACAGTTTGTTCGTAACGGGTCAAACCGGGGTCATTAACTTGGACTCGGCAGACAAATCGGTTAACCAAGGTCATTAGCTTGGACTTGGTCAACTGAGTGGATTTTTAAAACTGGTAAAAGGTGAAAAGTTCAGGGACTAAAATTGCAAAAAGTTGAAAATTTGAAAATTAGGTTTAGGCAAGTTCGGCCGAACTTGCTAAACTTATTAAAGTTTCACATTTAAACAAGTTCGACCGAACTTGTCTTTGATGGCGGTTGCAGAAAGTAAGTTCGCCCGGACTTGTTATGGGCTTTGTAACTTGGACTTGCAAGTTCGCCCGAACTTGCTAGGGTATTTATACCTTGCAAGTTCAGCCGAACTTCAGTATCTGTCAAAACACATTCTCTGAGCGAACTTATCTTCTGAGAGCGATTTGTTAAAATTGGCAATTTAGGGTCATTGTGCTGCTGAAATTTATATTACTTTAAGTGATTTGCACACTTATTGTAATGGATGAGGTGAGAATTCAATCATTGAACCGTTAATTGACCCTAATTGCTAAACTTAGATCTGAATCCAATAAAATCCGATAGAACTAGGGAATGTATGGACAAATTGGACTTGGAATCATGTTATTGAATAAAAATCGACTATGGATTTGGATTAGAATCAACCAGAATGGTCACAAATTGTATTTGCAGCTTTTGATGTAGATGACAACAAGTTCGACCGAACTTGTTAACATGTTCGACCGAACTTGCATCTCAAACCAATAAAATTCACTGTTAAAACTCAAGTTCGCCCGAACTTATGTAAAATCTGGAATTTGAATGTCATCTGTGAAGTTCTGCCGAACATAGATGTTAGAAAATTTGAAAGTTGTTCACTGTTCGTTCGTCCGAACTTACAAAAGGTTATTGAACATATGTTTGGATATGTTCGGGCGAACTTGACCATAATCTGTTTGTTATATCCACATCAAGTTCGCCCGAACTTGATGAAAATGGGTTGAAAATTTTTGTTATTTTTTCTTGTAATGTGTACTAAGTGTTTTTGTGTCGTCTTTCAGGTTCAAGCACCAGCTCGGGTAATCACGATGGACTTTTCCAAGTTCCATAACACCTGCATCACTCTAGATAAGGCATTATGTCCGTCGCTGAAGGAGTGCGAAAGCATATTGAAATTTCTAAAGGATTGCCCTATTCATCGAGCCATTACGGAGCGTACAGTGTCGTATAGATCACATACATATCATTTCTGGATGAATGCTTCTCTCAGTACAGACCAGAAGACTATCACATCGTCTGTTCAATTTGGAAACGAAGTGAAATAGATCACGGTTATTGAAGATGATATTCGCAGGATTCTACAGTTTAACGACGATAAAGATGATCCGATATTCTTAGACGAGAAGATGGTCCGAGGATGTTTCTATCAGATGGGTTACAAGGGTAGTGTGAATAAACCAACGTTGAAGAAAGGGGAAGTGCCTAACCCCTACAAGCTTCTTATGCACGCGATTATACATACTTTCAGTCACAGAAAGGCGGGCCTTGACGATGTTCAAGACTACATGGCCTGCATGGCAACAGCGTTAATTCTGAAGAAGCCATATAACTACTCAAAGCTCGTATTCACGCACATGTCGAAGAATATGGAAGGCGCGAGATTATGCTTATATCCAAGATTCGTCCAGATGCTAATCGATGAGAAGTTCACAGACGTTGCACGTGATTCAAACGATGTTCTATATCTCAGTCACCTTGATGATACTACAGTAAAGAAGTTGATCAAATTCTAGAAACAGGATTCAGCACCTGTTGCTAAACCGATATTTGGGGCGTTAAAGAATGAAAATTATGTTGCACCGCCTGATAACAAATGGAGGAATGATGGAAGTGGTGACGAGAAGGAATTAAATGCAGAAAAAGAGTGGTTCAAGTCGTTTAAGCCTAAAGCTCGTATTGATTGGTTTGTAAAAAATTAAATTCGAAAAGAATAAGAAGCGAGTGGCTAAGAAAGTTGATACGATGCTTGTGGATAAAGAAGAACATGTTAATGTTCAAACAGAAGCTGGTTCGAGTGCAGCAGTTGTTATAGAAAGTCTGGAGACAGAAAAGACTACTCAAGAAGATGATGTTATTTCAGCTACTTCCGAGAATGACGATGATTCTGATGATTCTCTTGAAAAGCGGCAAAAGATTGTGGATTCCGAAGCTGAAAAAGAAAAGCTAACTAAAAACTAAAATCTTATTATGTGCCTGAGTTTGAAAAAGATTCTAATGAGGAAAGCCCGAAGAAAAAGGCAAAGCTTGCAAAATCTGCAGTGGTTTCAACAACAAAAACCACAGGTTCACCAAAGACTAAGGGTAAAAAGTCAAAGAAATCTCAGAAACTACCAAGTCGTCGTTACATTGGAAAGCTTAAAAGTGCAGAAGTTACACAAGAACCTTCTGGCACACAGGAGAAAGGAGTTACACAAGAACCTCCTACACAAGAACCTCCTTTTGGTATTTCATCTAAAGCTGAAAGCCCAGGAGTTACATAAGAACCTCCTGTTATCATTTCATCAGAGATAGAAAGGCCAGGAGCAACACAAGAACCTCTTGAGTCTAATTTACTTGAAGTTCTAGTGATACAATCACCAGATCCAAAAGCAGCTCAACTTGAAGGCTCTACACCGAAATCAACTCCAAAGAAGTCAACCTTAAAAGCTGCTACTCATAAGTCGACACCAAAAACACCAAAGAAGTCACAGTCAAACCAATTTGGTGATATTCCAAATGAATTAGTAGATCTTCAGGACTTAGATGAGTTCTTCCGTGACACAGATATTGATGTTCTAGAAAAGTGTGTCAAAAATTTCGAAGATAGAGTTCAAAAGAGGAGAAAGCTGAGCTAACCAAGAAAGTAAATCAAAGCTCAGTGGAAAAAGAAATGATGGATGACAAGATAAAGGTGTTAGAAAGTGAACGAGAATTCTTCAAGGCTTTGATTGAGAGTCTGCAAGATGCGAATGATAAACTGCAGACAGAAATTGCTGATTTGAAGAAGATTCAAGCCCTAAATGATAGACGATTCACAAGGTTGTAGAAAGTTCTATCTAACAGCCTTGGAATCAACTTTATTGATGAATATGATCGTCTGATAGGCAAGAGGCGAAAGAAAGAGCTGAAAAAGAGCTTGCAGCTAGTGGTAAGGGCAAAGGTGTTGAAGGTGAAGCACCTAAATCTTCTGAAGTTTCCGATAAGCCTATTGATGAGAATGTAGAGAAAGCTTTTGATTCTGATGTTTCTAAGGTTGACGAATTTGTCAAGCATTCTGATCCTGTATCTACTACTGAAGAAAAAGTCGATGATGAAGCAGATGATGAAGATAAAGAGGATGAACCACCAACTGATGATCCTAAGGATGATTCTGATCACGATGGAGGTAACGATGATGATCCTAGTGGTACAGGAATGAAAGTTTTGATTTCACTGATCTTCTGAACGATGAAGCGAATGCCATGAATGAACAGATTGAGGGGGAGTCAGGGCAAAAGGGCCTACTGAAGATATTGAAATGTCTGATGCTATCACTATTGCTAATCCTGTTGCTGCATTTCCAACAAAACCGTTGATACTTATGCTTGAACATAATGTTGAATTTTTGAAGGAAGAGAAGCGTCTAGAGGAAATACACGAAAAAGGTAGGGCGGCAAGGCTTAGAAGATTTCAGTACATGAACAAAGTACCTCCTACAGATCAGACGCCAGATCCGAAGCAAGAACGACGAAAGAAGCCATTCAAGAACTTCTTCGGTCGTGTTCGTTAAAGTTTATTTGAAGACTGATACAAGACGAAGACGATATCCAAGGGGGAGTCTGTTGGTGCAGAATGTCTATGTCTTAGTCTTATATCGAGTCTATATAGATTAGAGTTGAATAGGCTAGCGAAATGAAGTATTTATGTGTAATTGGGACAAGTTCACGGTGAAGGCATTGTGAAGTCAAGTTCGGCCGAACTTCAACACCCCTCTAGCGAACTTGTAAGTTTGGCATCTTTGAGGCGGAGCTCTGTCAAATTGGAGACTTGATGTTATATCAATAAAATTGACGATTAATTGACTAATTCTTGTTGTTTGGTAATCATGTCATAATATTTCCACTATTATGGACATTAGATATCAAATTTAGGTTCCTATGCTATCAGGATCGGTCCTACATCTGACGAAGAAAAAGATGAAGCTGAGAAGTATGTCGTCCTAGTACTGATAGTTTTCCTAATTTTGAGGAGATGTACGAACAGCTGAATGAGGATATGTTGAAAGAAAAGATCGAGGAGTCGGTACGTGATGGAAAAATCCCTAAACCTATGACAAAGGAGGAGATCGCACAAGCTAAAAAGTCCTGGTTCAAAGAAATGCCACGTGAAAGAGAGTTTTGACGTCCACTAGCATTCTTTACCAGAGACAAAGATGTGTCATTGGGTGATATTTTGAGTTGGGATGGTTCAAAGAGCTGAATGTTTACGCCATCAAACGGGAATTTGGAGTTCAATACTTCAGATATCTGGCAGATTTCAAGAAACTTCCATACTGGGATGTTGAGGAGTTAGTTCAAACAAGGAATGTCACGTACCACATGAAGTTCATTGATCAGCTACTATGGAAAATGATCAAGTTTGAAGCTACGAAGGGTTTTAGATACTGGAAGCCATTTATCCCGAAGCGTCGCATCAAAACCAATAAGAAGACTGGGAGAAAGACATTACTTTGATCATGAAACACCCAAGAGCGATGAGAAACATGCCTTTGATGCCGATCAAAAAGAACATTTATCCTTTGTTTAAGTGTGGCAGATTGATCCAACTACTTGTGAAGCTGTGATTGTGCTACGATTTGAAGATCATCTGGATAATACGAAAGAAAGGGTTGAAATGTTTGGGGTTGAAGGTCTGAGAGGGTTAAGGAGAACGATAAGGATACTAGACCCAATGTGGCCAGTGAATTGTTCGAGGGAGGATATTACATGTCTATTCTACAGCAAGATTGTTTTTGAGGATCGTGAACAAGAGCAGGCGATGCAATATCAGAGGGTGGTTAATGTATGTTATGCACACGAGGTGAACTCTGGTAGAATGTGGGAATCGACCTAGAGAGAACTTGAACGCCATGAGTTTTTGAAGGAAGAAGCGCGGAATAAAAGAATACACGAGATGGGTAGGGAGGCAAGGCTCAGAAGGTTTCAGTTTATGACTAAAGTGCCACCTACAGATCAAACACCGACTCAGAGCAAAAACGTCGCAAAGCCGATCAAAAACTTCTTTGGGCGTGTAAGGCAGAGATAGAGCTGTGAAGACTGATTAAGACGAAGACGATATCCAAGGGGAGTCTTTTAGTGCCTAATGTCTATGTCTTAGTCTTAGATCAAGTCTGTATAGTTTTGGTGTGATTAGACTAGATATTGAAGGGTATTTATGTAATTAGAGTACAAGTTCGCCCGGATTTCATATGTTAGATCAAGTTCGGCCGAACTTGATAAAGTCAAGTTCGCCCGAACTTGATCAATACCCAGCGAACTTGTGCCTCTATAAGTAGAGGTCTTGATCCCTTCATTTGTAACTTTTGTGATTTTGGCACACTGATGGCGAAGCTCTACCGGATCAGGATGTGAATGTAATTGAACATATTGATCAATAAAACAAAGTTTAAATAGTAAATCTTGTCTATTTGGTAATCATGACATATTGTTTCCGCCAATTACGGACATTAGATATAATCTAGGTTCCCGAGCTTACGTAGAGACGATCTAACAAGTGGTATCAGAGCCACGGTACTTAGATTGGTGAAATCATAGCAAGATTTACTCTTATTCTACCTTTTTCTACCATTTGTACTTCATTTTTCAAAGAAGACAATGAATTCACAGACAAAAATTGCTAATTTTTGAGAATGTCATGTAAAATACACTTGTGGGAAACCCCTGAGAGTTTGGACATCAAATTCAAACGAATTGGTATCAAAAAGTTCAAAAAACCATGTTTTACAAAATCGTTCTGGCCGGACTTGAGATCAAGTTCATCAAGTTCGCCCGAAAATGGTAGATTTTCATAGTTTTAACCACAAGTCCGCTCGAACTCATCTAAAAATCTTTAATTTTATCAAGTTCGCTCGAAATTGTATAAAGTTAGTTGGATTTTTAGCATAAGTTCGCCCGAACTTAGGTAATTCTCTTGAAAATTATCATAAGTTCGCCAGAACTTATCAGGGAGAATTTTTCAAAATTAAATCACAAGTTCGCCCGAACTTATGATAATCAAAAGCTGATTTTTCCCACACTACAAGTTCGCCCGAACTTGTTAGTGGTCTAACTGTTTTTCGGAGTTTGTGAACTTGTGTTTTTCAGAAAAATTCGTAAAGTTTCAAGATGTAAGATCTTCACATTGCTTTCATGACTGCAACCACGTCAAACAGACAAATGGTGAACCAAGTAAACATTGACAACGAGATGGGCACTTCTGTAACAAAACTCATGTGTATGGACGAATATGAGGGATGGAAGGAGAAGTTCATGAATTGGGTCCAAGCTACGTACTTCTACAGCTAGGTGGCAATCGTGACTGGTTATACATGGCACAAGGATGAGAATGATAATGTTATCGACATCAGCAAGTTCTCAACAATACAGAAAGATGCTTACGTCGCCAAAAAGAAGATGATAAGCTTGATTCAACAATCAGTGAAAGAAGACATTTTGGTACTTCTACCAGAGTTCAAGACTGCACAAGAACTATGGAAGTCCTGAAGAACAAATACCAGGGAAGCGCCGAAATGGTCAAAAGCAAGAAAGCGCTGATTATGAAAGAATTTGATATATTCATGATGATTATGGGAGAAACGATGAAACAGATGATCAAAAGATTTTGTCATCTGAAAGTGATCATGAGGAGACATGGGCTTGAGAAGACGGAAGAGGAGTACATTGACAAGCTAGCTGACGCTTTACCAGAGGGTGAATGGACGACTTATCTCATGGTGCTCAAAGAAAGTTCGAGTTGGGAATAAATTGTCAACTTTCATTGATAAACTGGAGGGGCACTAGATGGAGTTGTTAAAGATAGCAAAGTTGAAGAATGCCAATGTGACTCAAGATTTCGGGCTGTATTATAAGTCATGAATTCAAGATAATATCACTGGCCCAAAGATCCAAACCGCTTTCAGCGCGAATCTGAATTCTCCAAATCATTCGCCGCAAATTCAAAGCTAATCATATCCAAAATATGATCAAAGTCCGCAAAGTTCTTCGTTTTCAAGTGCGGGGTCAAATTCTTCATATCTGAGTCAAGCAAATAAGAATCAACAAACGAATTCTGATACGAATGTATACAAATGCAACATTGCTGTAAATTTAAACAATATTGTCTCTGAGCAAGTTGTAAAACAACACATGGTACTTCTCGCCACAGTTTTGGATTCGTATGAAAGTTTGGTGGTAGGAAAGATTGGCAATCCTGAAATGACCGCCGAAGACTACGATCAAGTAGACGAAGAAGAACACGAACTAATGGACATCAAATGGTTCTTAGCATCGATTATTCGTAGGGTCACAAAGTTCGTTGTCGGGCAGAGATATCGGGAATTCAAGCAACAAGTTAGGGTTCGACAAAACGAAAGTCACTTGCCTCAGATGCCGACAGAAAGGGCACTTCAAGAGGGAATGCAACAATCCTGAAGGAACGGGCAATCGAGTCCATTTGGAGGTGGCAACGAATACTACAAGAAGTCGCTACAGTACTAGCCTTTCCCAAAGAAGACTCAAGTCGAAATCCAGGAGAAACCAAATAACAACAACATGAGAAGGCAATGGTCGCATCAAATGAAGATGACGTTTTGACTGGAATTCATACATTGCCAAAAAGACCGGTGTTGCTCTTATGGCCGAGATTGTAGAAAATACATATGCTGAGGATGCAGCATGGAGAGTGCATTACTAGAGGAATATATGAAGCAAGCTGAAATGGAGGAAATTTATCAGCATACAAAGATGCAGGGTATCCTTTCCCCTAATATTTCCACTAGTTGCAGGTTGTTTCAGTGAAACGATGTCTTCAGAGAATGTTGCTGAGGAAAAGCCCGAGATCGAAGAATTATCAATGTGATCAAAGAGGTGAACAAACAAAACCTTACCAAGATTGCCAACAAACCATCATGGCAAATCTAACAAAGGTAGGTGAAGAGGTAAAGGTTGTAAAAAAGGAGGTAGTAAAAGTCGTAGAGGTTGTAAAACCTTGTACGAAGTGTGCTGAAACGTGTATTCAATGTGCTAGAAAATCACAGATCATAGCCGAAATCAATGTGCATATAATAATTTCAAATACGATTATCACACAATGAAGGAGGCATATGACAAAATGAAAGATGATTACAGTAGATTGGATAGAAATAACATTGAACAAGATGATTCTATCAGAATGTTAAAAGCTACTTTAAGGGAAAAACAAAAAGAAATTAAGTTTACATAAACACAATTGCTGAAGTAAAACAAGAACTGCAAGACATGAAAATCGAAACCGAAAGGGTTCGACAGCTTCTAAAGAGCTATACACGAATGCCTATGTCATCGATCACATTCTTCTGACAATTCAATTGGAAGAAAAAGTTCAGAAAGCCAAAGGTAAGAAAAGTGTAGATTATACCAAAGTTCCACTACCCCTTTGCAAAAAGTATTGCCGCAAAAAGGCTGGGATGGATAAGGCGCTCAACATTAAACTTTTAATCGAAAAGAAAAATGAGCTGCCTGAGAACATCGATATAATCTACACGAGTGACGATGGCGAAGCTGTGGTTAAGCAAGTTGTTGATAATGTCTTGAGTGAATTTGATGAAGGCAGCTATGAAAGTGCCAACTCGAGTTCGAACAATTCTGATTCACAATCCGAAGATGACGATAAATCATAGGATGATAGCCTAACTGATGACCCTAACGTTGTCATGTACAAAGTTAAGGATTCTGATAGACTATATTTCGATGATAACTTTCGATTCGGAATGTGAAGGAAGATCAACTTGACAAATTCTTCAAACTCGTTGAAGTTTCATCAGATGATTTGGAAATCAATGAAAAAAGTTTTACTCCAAACCTAAAAGAAACAACTACCGAAGGAATGGTGGTGATTTTCCTGAACATAGGAGAGCTGGTTGGTTTGGATGTGGAAGAAGAACCGATTAAGAAAAAGTCACCATTTCGCGAATACAAAGATAAAAACATGACATTCGTTTATGGGACGAGCACAGTTCAAGAAGAAAGTTTGATTGGGAAGCAATCAAACGATGAATTTAAGAAAGCAAAAGAACTTCGAGAAAAGGCCAAAGCCACAAGTGGTGTAAAATCCACTAGTGGACCTTCACATGATAATCGGACTTGCTTCAAGTGCAATGAAGTTGGTCATATTGCACGCAAGTATCCGAAATCAAAGCCGGCCTATCTTCGAAGAAAAGAAAGTTCAGATGTTGTAAAACCAAAGCAACCAGAGTTTGTAAAATGTGTCACGTTTTTTAAAAGAAATGAATCAAAACCTGAAGTTAAACCTAAACTGAAAAGAAATTTGAAAATTCAATCTTCGAAAAAGGTGAAACTTCCAGGGCAAACGAAACAAGGTTTTACATCAAAAAGGCAACCATAAAATCACAAGCCTGGATTGCTAAGAAAAAGTCAACAACATCTGAAGTTATCAAGTCTGAGCCTGTTAAGACTGATAATAAGAAAAAATCAAAATCTGAGACCAAAACTGAAAATGTCAAATCTACAATTGGTATCAAATCAAAAGATAAGAAAAAATTAACTTTGAAAAAGTAACTGACAGTGGAGGCTCAGATGGAGATTATGAGGATGATAACCAAGATTTTATCCCAAATCCAAGACCAAGAAGGCTTGGGTCGCGCTTTTTAACTAAGTTTTAACATGTGCAGGGGCTCAAGAGATCCGTTCTTTCAAAGTGGATTCTGGATAGTGGAGCGTCCAGGCATATGACGGGGATGAAAGCTCTTTGGTTCGACATAAAAGCTATAAACGGCGAATATGTTGGATTTGCTGGTAATCAAGGTGGAAGGATTGTCGCCAAAGGAGAACTTTCCAATGGCGTAGTATCATTTGATCGTGTGAATTACATTTATGAGCTGGAGAACAATCTTCTGAGCAACTCGCAAATTTGTGATGAACAGTTCACCGTGCATTTCAATGATAAAGAGGTATTATTCTGAAGCCGGTTTTTAAGATTCCTGATGATTGATCCTGATGCGCGCCCCTCGCGAGAATGATTTATATGTCTTAGATATGGGCGTCGCTACCACATCATCGAAATCAGCTCAATGTTTTGTGATGAAGGCTACCGAGAAAGATTCTATTCTTTGGCATAGAAAAATGGGGCACTTTTATTTACGAAAAATAAATTTTCTGGTTCATAATGATCTGTAGAAGGTGTGAATTTAAGAAGCTTCCACATGACTGATCACTGTCTAGAATGTAAAAAGGGAAAGCAGATCAAGAAGTCACATCCGAAGAAGATTCTGAACTCAATTAAGTTGCCGCTTGAATGTCTTCATATGGATTTATTTGGTCATGAACGTCCAAAGCATTTCAGGAGACCTATACTGCTTAGGCGTCACATATGATTATTCTCGATATTTATGGTTTTTCTTTCAAGAGTCAAAGGATGAAACGTTCGACAATCTAGTGATTCTCTTTAAGAAGCTCGAAAATCTTTATCATCTGCCTATCAGACGTATTCGCAGTGACAATGGCATGGAGTTCAAGAATAACAAGAAGAAAGAGTTTTGCAACGCCAAAGGTATTCTGCACGAATTCAGTGCACTTATACTCCACAACAAAATGGCGTAGCTGAGAGGAAGAATAGAACCTTGTTTGAAACAGCAAGAACGATGCTTGCAAACTCGAAACTTCATGTTAGCTTCTGGAGTGAGGCGGTCGCAGCGGCTTGCTACACACTAAACAGGGTCTTAACTGTCAAACCGACGAAAAAAGACATGTTTTGAAATGATCAACCGAAGGAAACCGAATTTGAAATATTTAGAGCCATTTGGGCGCCATGTACTTTAATCGATCAAGATGGTAAATTTGGGGCTAAATCACTTGAAGGTTTCTTTGTCGGATATGCGAGTCCGCTAAGACGAGTCTATGTTCCCGCGTTAAGAAAAGTGATTGAAGCATAACACGTTGATTGCTTTAAGTATAAAACTCCTATTCAGAGGAAAGGTGATGCGTGGTTATTCAACTACCAAGATCTGTGGAAGTCATTCGACTCGCCTGAAATACTGTCTGACGAAGAACTTGCAGCGCTTTATTATCTTCAACAGTCGGCAAATCAAGAACAAATTATTAGGCCAATTGTGGTTAATCAACCCATGTTGGATACTTCTTCTTCTGGCGCAGGTCCGAGTAATAGTGGTGTTCCGGTTGAAAATATTTCCGAAACAGAAGCAACACCTACTACAACTCATACGAATGTTTCCATTGAACCAAGAAATACAACATTAGAGCCCAATATGCCTCAGAATCAGAATTCTGTCTCTGATGAAGCACCGACTTACGATGATGATAGAGATGAATCCTCTTCAGATTAAGAATCAGAGCAGATATCCAACATGTTAAATCAATCTGCTGGTCCGAGCAATCAAAACGAAGCTACATCGAGCAATCCTAACGTTAATTTGATCGTTGATATGAATATCTCAAATCAGCAAACCTCAGTTGATGTTCCTAGTGAAGAAATGCCACGATCTTATTCATACCATCCTTCAACGAATATCATTGGTGAATTACAGACTGGTGTGCGAACAAGAAGTCAAATCAACAAAGCACTAAGTTGTTTCTACACCCGAGTTGCTCCTACTCAAGACTACTGCTACTACTCATGTTTCATATCTCAAATAGAGCCAAAAACTGTTAATGAAGCTCTGGTGACGAGCTGGGTGATAGCTATGCAAGAGGAACTGTTACAGTTCGAGAAATTGGGAGTCTGGAGGCTTGTCGACTTACCACCGAAGCAGAAAGCTATAGACACGAAGTGGGTCTTCAAGTGCACAAGATATGATTGGGGTGTGATAGTAAGAAACAAAGCTCGGTTGGTTGTTAAAGGTTTCCACCAGAAAAAGGGTATTGACTATACAGAAGTTTATGCACCGGTTTCACGATTAGAGTCAATCCGCATTTTCCTTGCATTCGCAGCTTGGATAGGTTTTAAGGTGTACCAGTTGGATGTAAAATCCTCATTTCTCTATGTTAAACTACGTGAACAAGTATACATCGGCCAACCACCGGGGTTCGTCGATCCGCTGAACAAGAACAAAGCTTATCTCCTAGACAAAGCCTTATACGGTTTACACCAAGCCTCGAGAGCTTGGTACGAGGCGTTATCGCACATCTCGTTGGAAATGACTTTACTAGAGGCACAGTGGATAGTACATTGTTTACCAGAGAAGTCAGAAATCATCTAATCATCATACAAATCTATGTGGATGATATCATCTTTGGTTCAATGGATGATAGTCTTTGCAAAGAGTTCGAAAAGATCATGAAGAAGAAGTTCGATATGTCCTCTACGGGTGAAATGAAATTCTTTCTCGGATTACAGGTGGATCAGTTACCAGACGGCATATTCATTCCTCAAACAAAGTATGTTCACGATATTCCTAATAAGTTTGAAATGGATAGCTCGAAGCCGCTTTCGACTCCGCTGGCGCTGAACCATGGGATATGCATCGACGAAACTGGAACCAAAGTGGATGATACGCTCTATCGGTCGATAGGATCGCTTATGTATCTGACGGCATCTCGCCCAGATATCATGTATCCTACCTGCCTATGCGCGAGATATCAGTCTAGTCCTCGAGTGTCACATATGCAGATAGTTAAAAGAATATTCCGTTACTTGAAGGGATGTCCAAGCACCGGCTTATGGTGTCCAAAGAATGACAATTTTGATCTAACGGGATACGCTAACTCAGACTTCGGAGTGGACAAGCTGAACTCTAAATCTACAACGGCTGGTTGCCAGTTCTTTGGAACTCGTTTGGTAACGTGGCAATGCAAGAAACAAACCACGGTCTCTCTTTCAACGTGTGAGGCAGAATACATTTCTGCTTCTAGCTGTTGTTCTCAAATTCTTTGGATTCAACAACAGATGAGGGACTTTGGCTTGCAATTTCTTGATACACCTTTATACGTAGATAACAAGGCAGCTATTGACATAACCAAAAATCCGGTTCATCGCTCACGTACTAAACATATTGAAATCCGGTTCATCACTCACTTCATTCGTGACTGCTATGAAAAGAAGTTGGTGCGAATAGAAAAATCCACACCGATGAACAAAAGGCTGATTTTTATACCAAAGCATTTCCTTTAACAAGATTTAAATATCTAATGAGGTTTAACGGTTTTAAAAATTTGCTTACAGGTGCAGAAGCTGAGGTTGAATACGGATCGGACGACGAGTTCACGTGATCCACATTGGTTTGTCATATCTTTCTAGATTAGTATTTCTTAAAACTAAAATATGTTTTTAATTTTAGGGGAAGAAATATTTGAGAAAATACAAAAACATATGAAAATTTTCAAAAAGCACAAAAACATTGAAAAAAGACAAAAATAATTTGGTGTCACAAAAGGAAATGATAGTACATCAGTGGACTATCACAGTATGCTAAAGAAATGTAAAGTTTAAAAGTGATAAACAGGTCTTAATGTGGATGTGTCGATAGGCTTAACACGTTCAGTAGTTTGTTTCCGGGATATAAACTAAATTTTACAACTGCTTAATCTTGTGGATTAACACATCTTGGATATATGGACTTAGTACTCTGAAATTTCGTTTGAGAGATTGCCTGATTATGAGATACGAGGTCTTTATAGATAGTTGATATCTGGGGTATTATACAAGTTCTTCTGATTTTGCGAAAGCAATAGCCTAGAACTTCTATAATGCTTTATGCTATAAACCTCTAAACTGCATCCAAACTTGAAAAGTATCGAAAGATCTAATCATTTGCAGTGCCTAAAAGATTCCTTAAATGGAACACAGCTAAAGTCAAGCCTTCATCTCTTTGTCCATACGATGGTATTAACCTGAGCTCTCAAGGCCTCGCAATAACCCAGATACAGATATCAATTACGCTATACTCACCTGTAGGATGAAATCTAGGGAATCTTGATATGGGAGTATATTCAAGAGGTGGGAACCATAGTTAAGTCAAGTTTCCTAATTCATACCTAACATATCTTGGAACAATTGAGAAACGTGATGAAGTTTAAGTGGACTAACATATCGACAATCTAGGTAAATGAGTTTAAAACTTAAAGTCATCAAAAGGTCAACGGTACTGGTGATATATCTCAATCAACTGATATGATCCTTAGACACGAATTCACAAAAATATGTCTGTAAATATGTTTGTACATTGTTTACTTTGTTCTGTACATAGATTATCTGCTTTACAGATTAAAACCAAAAGATTTTCAGTGTGTTTTAGCATAAGCTAACAAAAATACAAAAAGATTTTGTTTCTACGTTGTTTTCAGCAAACCAATGTTGGAGAACGGATCTTCGAAGTCTGGTAAGGTGCTAAACTGGTGGAATCTTATTGACAACGGGCTGGGAGCTAATATGTAAAAACTAAGAAGCAAAAACGATTAAAAGTTCATTAATTTGAAACTTGATTCTGAAAAATTCAACAGTTTGTTCATAACGGGTCAAACCGAGGTCATTAACTTGGACTCGGCAGACAAATTGATTAACCAAGGTTATTAGCTTGGACTTGGTCAACTGAGTGGATTGTTAAAACTGGTAAAATCTGAAAAGTTCAGGGTCTAAATTGAAAATTTTGAAAAAAAGTAAAGTTTGAATTCAATCAAGTTTGCCCGGACTTGCAAGCAAATCCGACCGAACTTATGCAAAGCCTTGAAGTTGAATAACAGTCATCAAGTTCGCCCGGACTTGTGAACAATTTTAACTAATTGTTTTATAAGTTCGCCCGGACTTGTCATCTATAAATAGATGACAAGTTTGCGTGAACTTCATTATTGTCTTTCACAACATCTTGAGCGAACGTGAGCGAAATCAGGCGATTTGCAAATTGACAACAATACGACGAAGTGCTGCCGAATTTGATAGTGTTTAGTGGTGATTTGCACATCACTAACCATGGCAATGGTAGGTATTGTAAGATTGGACCGTGAATTGATGTGTTTTAGTGATTTTGAATCTGAATCGAACAATTGGACATGTTATGGACATAAAATGATAAAATCAACCATTAAAACATGATAAACAATTAAAATCGACCATAAATATGTCTTAAATTTGATCTTAAAAGCTTGAATATCATGTTGCAGAATGTTTTGGGCGAAGACAAGTTTGCCCGAACTTGTCTAAGTTCGGCGAACTTGTCCTCAGGAATTAATAAGTAATAACTATCAAGTTCGCCCGAACTTCTTAAAAATTTCAAAATGTTTTGTCATTGATAAGTTCGCCCAGACTTGTAAAAGTGTTTTTGAAAATTCTAAACAAGTTCGCCGAACTTGTTGAAAAATGTTTAATCAGAATGATAAGTTCGCCCGGACTTGAGGTATGTTATGTTTAATTTGTTTAATACAAGTCAGCCCGAACTTAATGGGATAAAATGTTAAAATGCATATCAAGTTCGCCCGAAGTTGTTGAAATTTTGTAAAATTGTAAAAAATTGTTGTCTAATTTCGTCTCGATTTACGTGTTTGCAGAATATTGAGCTTTCATTCAACAAGTTTCACAACACGTGCATTACGCTGGATAAAGATATTTGTCCATCTCTTGGAGCGTGAGATGATATTCTCGCATTTATGGCACGGATTCCTATTCATAAGGCGATAATAGAGAAAACAATGGTTTATAGATCGCACGTCAACAAATTCTGGACTGCAGCGATGAACGAGGATGATTCTCCTATAAAGTCTGTTGTTCGAGAAGAGAATAAAGATAAAGAGATCACTATCACTGAAGCTGACATACGCAAAGTTTTAGAATTCAACGACGCAGCTAGTGATCGATGATGTTGGATGAACGTATGGTACGAGGTTGCTTTTGCTGTATGGGGTACAAGGGGCACGTCAACGAATCTACATTGAAGAAAGGCTCTGTTCCTAATCCGTACAAGTCTTAATGCACACAATTATACATACTTTCAGTCACCGAAAAGCCGGATTGGATGACGTACAGGATTATATGGCATGTATGGCCACGACATTGATCTTGAACAAGAAGCTTAATTACTCGAAGCTGGTATTTACGCATATGAAGAACAATATGGGGTCGAAAAGGCTTGTGATGTACTCGAGGTTTGTTCAGATGTTGATAGAAGATCAATTCAAAAAGATTGCAAAAGACCAGAACGATATTGTTTATCTTAGGCATCTTGATGATACTACAGTGAAGAAATTGATCACCTTTCAGAAACAATCATCAGCTCCTATTGCTAAACCACTATTTGTTGCGATAGAATTACATTGCACCGCCAGAATTTAAGTGGAGGAAGGACGATAGTGGTGATGAAAGAGAACGTAATGCAGAGATTGAATGGTTATCTACTTTTAAAGAAAAGCGAAGTGATTGGTTTTTGAAGAAGGTTGTGGTTCAGGAAAAGAAGAAAGCTTCGTGCAAACTAAAGAAAGTTGAAACAATGTTAATGGACGAAGATGAGCTTGTCAATGTTCAAACAGAAGCTGGTCCTAGTACTGAGATTGTGGTGATAGAAAGCCAGGAAGCTGACAAGACAACGCAGGAAGACGATGTGATTTCTGTGACATCAGATAAAGAAGAGAATGATAGTGATGATTCATTGGAGATTGCAACAAACATAGCAATTGCTGAATCAGTTGCAGATAAACTCAAAGAAGGTGATGCGGACTATGAGCCAGAAAAGAGAAAGAATCTGACGAAGAGAGACCGAAAAAGAAAGCAAAGCGAACAAAGTCTTCAGCAATTGAGATATCTAAGAAGACTACAGGGTCTCCAAAGACGAAAGGAAAGAAAACAAAGAAAGCTAAGAGCAGAAGGTATGTGGGAAAGCCGAAGAGCACAGAAGTCACACAAGAACCTTCTGGTGCACAGGAGAAATGAGTCACACAAGAACCTCCTACACAAGAACCTCTTGTTGTTATTACAGCTGAAGCAGAATGTCCAAGAGTTACACAAGAACCTCCTGAGACTGTATTGTTAGAAGTTCTAGTTATTCAATCTCTGGATCCTCCAACGACTTCTCATTTTGAAAGTTCAACTCCTAAGAAGTCTACACCAAAGAGTACGCCGAAATTAACACCAAAGACTACTCCAAATCGAAGCTATTTAGTGATATTCTGAACGTGCCGATAGATCTTTAGGATCTAAATGATTTCTTCCCAGATTCAGATGTAGATGTTCTAGATAACGTGTGAAGATTCTGGAAGACAGAGTTGCTAAAAATAAATCAGAGAAAACTGAGTTGGAAAAGCTGATGAAACATAGTGAAATGGAGAAGGAAATATTGTCTGACAAAGTAAAATTCCTTGAAGGTGATCGAGGTACTTAAAAGCCCTAATTGAAAGCTTATAGGATGCGAATGAAAGATTGATGAAAGAGATTGCATAATTACGTTTAGAATGTGAGATGAATGATAAAAGATTTAACAGACTGCAAAAGGTTCTGACAAACAGTTTAGCATTGATTTTGCTGCAGAATATGAACGTATAGATCTTCAAGAAGTAAAAGAGAAAGCTGAAAAAGAACTGGCTGAACAAGGGAAAGGGAAGAATGTTATAGAAAGTATGCCTGAAGTTACTGCTCCAGTAATTGAATCTGCAAAAGCTTCGGAGTCTAATGTGGTTGTTCCAGAACAGAAAAAGAAACGAAAGACGATGATGAAGCTGAAGATAAAGACGATGATGATGATGATAATGTTGATGATACTAAAGACGACTCAGATAATGATGATGGAAATGATGGTAATGATCAGGGTGGAGTCGGTCTGAAAGTAGTCGATGCGAAAGTGAACGATGAGTTTGATTTTACCTCACTGATGGATGATGATCGAACAGAATAGATGATCAAACTCAGGGGGAGCAGACATGGGGCCAAGTTGATGAAATTGATATATCTGATGCTATTACTTCTGCAAAGCCTGTTGCTGCGGTCCCGTTAAAGCCTCTGATTCTGATGCATGAGCACAACGTCGAAGAAGGTGAATATGCTCACAACTACTCCAAAGATTATTTAGCAAAGTTGATTGACTTGATGCAGAATCACTTGACTTTGATTTTGAAGAACAAGTGCTAAATGTGAATACGTTTGAATCGAAAAAGTATCAGTACATTCGTAGATATGAGGCAGATGAATACAACAAAGTTATAGTGGAAGATTGGTCCTCTGACGAAGAAAAAGATGAAGCTGAGAAGTATGTCGGTCCTAAACCTATGACAAAGGAGGAGATCGCATAAGCTAAAAAGTCTTGGTTCAAAGAAATGCACGTGAAAGAAAGTTTCTACGTCCACTAGCATTCTTCACTAGAGACAAAGATGTGTCATTGGGTGATATTTTGAGTTGGGGGTGGTTCAAAGAGCTGAATGTTTACGCTATCAAACGGGAATTTGGAGTTCAATACTTCAGATATCTGGCAGATTTCAAGACACTTCCATACTGGGATGTTGAGGAGTTAGTTCAAACAAGGAATGTCACATATCACATGAAGTTCATAGATCAGTTACTATCGAAAATGATCAAGTTTGAAGCTATGAAGGGTTTTAGATACTGGAAGCCATTTATCCCGAAGTGTCGCATCAAAACCAATAAGAAGACTGGAGAGAAAGACATTACTTTGATCATGAAACACCCAAGAGCGATGAGAAACATGCCTTTGATGCCGATCGAACAGAACTTTTATCATTTGTTTAAGTGGTGGCAGATTGATCCAACTACTTGTGAAGCTATGATTGTGCTATGATTTGAAGATCATCTGGATATTACGAAAGAAACGGTTGAAATGTTTGGGGTTGAAGGTCTGGGAGGGTTATGGAGAACGATAAGGATACTAGACCCGATGTAGCTAGTGAATTGTTCAAGGGAGGATATTAAATGTCTATTCTACAGCTAGATTGTTTTTGAGGATCGTGAAAAAGAGCAGGCGATACAATATCATAGGGTGGTTAATGTATGTTATGCACACGAGGTGAACTCTGGTAGAATATGGGAATCGACCTGGAGAGAACTTGAACGCCATGAGTTTTTGAAGGAAGAAGCGTGGATTGAAAGAATACACGAGATGGGTAGGGAGGCAAGGCTCAGAAGGTTTCAGTTTATGACTAAAGTGCCACCTACAGATCAAACGCCGATTCCAGAGCAAGAACGTCGCAAAAAGCCGATCAAAAACTTCTTTGGGCGTGTAAGGCAGAGATAGAGCTGTGAAGACTGATCAAGACAAAGACGATATCCAAGGGGACTCTGTTAGTGCATAATGTCTATGTCTTAGTCTTAGATCGAGTCTGTACAGTTTTGGTGTGATTAGACATGACATTGAAGGGTATTTATGTAATTAGAGTACAAGTTCGCCCGAATTTCATATGTTAGATCAAGTTCGGCTGAACTTGATCAAGTCAAGTTCACCCGAACTTGATCAATACCCAGCAAACTTGTGCCTCTATAAATAGAGGTCTTGATCCCTTCATTTGTAACTTTTGTGATTTTGGCACGAAGCTCTGTCGGATCAGGATCTAAATGTAATTGAACATATTGATCAATAAAACAACATTTAAATAGTAAATCTTGTCTATTTGGTAATCATGTCATATTGTTTCCGCCAATTATGGACATTAGATACAATCTAGGTTCCCGAGCTTACGTGGAGACGATCTAACGCGACGAATGATTCGAAGAATTCAGATTCGTGCTGAAAGCGGTTTGGATCTTTGGGCCAGTGATATTATCTTGAATTCCTTACTTATAATACAGCCCGGCATCTTGAGTCACATTGGCATTCTTCGACTTTACTATCTTTAACAACTCCATCTCGTGCTCCTCCAGTTTATCAATGACAGTTGACAATTTGAAGTATTCCCAACTCGAACTTTCTTTGAGCACCATGAGATAAGTCGTCCATTCACCCTCTTGTAAAGCGTCAGCTAGCTTGTCAATGTATTCCTCTTTCGTCTTCTCAAGCCCGTGTCTCCTTATGATCACTTTCAGATGACAAAATCTTTCGATCATCTGTTTCATCATTTCTCCCTTAATCATCGTGAATATATCAAATTCTTTCATAATCAGCGCTTTCTTTCTTTTGACCATTTCGGTGCTTCCCTGGTATTTGTTCTTCAGGGACTTCCATAGTTCTTGTGCAGTCTTGAACTCTGGTAGAAGTACCAAAATGTCTTCTTTCACTGATTGTTGAATCAAGCTTATCATCTTCCTTTTCGGCGACGTAAGCATCTTTCTGTATTGTTGAGAACTTGCTGATGTCGATAACATTATTATTCTCATCTCTCGGCCATGTATAACCAGTCTCGATTGCCACCCAGCTGTGGAAGTACGAAGCTTGGACCCAATTCATGAACTTCTACTTCCATCCCTCATATTCGTCCACACACATGAGTTTCGTTACAGACGTGCCCATCTCGTTGTCAATGTTCACTTGGTTCACCATTTGTCCGTTTGACGTGGTTGCAGTCATGAAAGCAGTGTGAAGATCTTCCATCTTGAAAGTTTACGAATTTTTTTGAAAAACACATGTTCACAAACTCCGAAAATAGTTAGATCACTAACAAGTTCGGGCGAACTCGTAGTGTGGAAAAAATCAGCTTTTGATTATCACAAGTTCGGGCGAACTTGTGATTTAATTTTGAAAAATTCTCGCTGATAAGTTCGGGCGAACTTATGATAATATTCAAGAGAATTACCTAAGTTTGGGCGAACTTATGCTAAAAATCCAACTAACTTTATACAAGTTCGAGGGAACTTGATAAAATTAAAGATTTTTAGATGAGTTCGAGCGGACTTGTGGTTAAAACTATGAAAATCTATCAAGTTCGGGCGAACAATATCTCAAGTCTGGCCAGAATGAGTTTGTAAAACATGGTTTTTTGAACTTTTTGATACCAATTCATTTGAATTTGATGTCCAAACTCTAAGGGATTTACCACAAGTGTATTTTACATGACATACTCAAAAATTAGAAATTTTTGTCCGTGAATTCATTATTTTCTTTGAAAAATGAAGTAAAAATGGTAGAAAAAGGTAGAATAAGAGTAAATCTTGCTATGATTTCACCAATCTAAGTACCGTGGCTATGATACCACTTGTTAGATCGTCTCCACGTAAGCTCGGGAACCTAGATTGTATCTAATGTCCATAATTGGCGGAAACAATATGACATGATTACCAAATAGACAAGATTTACTATTTAAACGTTGTTTTATTGATCAATATGTTCAATTACATTCGGATCCTGATCTGGCAGAGCTTCGCTGTTAGTGTGCCAAAATCACAAAAGTTACAAATGAAGGGATCAAGACCTCTATTTATAGAGGCACAAGTTCGGTGGGTATTGATCAAGTTTGGGCGAACTTGACTTAATCAAGTTCTGCCGAACTTGATCTAAAATATGAAATCCGGGCGAACTTGTACTCTAATTACATAAATACCCTTCAATATCTAGTCTAATCACACCAAAACTATAGAGACTTGATCTAAGACTAAGACATATGCACTAACAGTTATTTAGGGTATGTTTAGCTTATGTCATTGTTCCGGAGTGTGTGTCTCTACGAGAATCGGCATAACTATTTATGTAATAGGTGGTTGTATGACATCTTTGTTTGCACCGAGCCTTAGTATAGAATCATGTAAATCTCAAAGTAATGTCTTTTGTCGTAGCATAACTAGAAATGAGTGTCGAATTTCAAACGGAAGAATGTTTATAGAGATTTCCCGTTAAGACTAGTATGGGAAACTTGTGTGAGTTCGAAGTTGGAGTCGGAGAATGTAAGATAAAATAACATTGGTCAAGGTCCAGAACTTTTAGTAACTAAAATAACGCCATGTTTGCAATGTAATAAGGAACACTTATATATAGGAAGTACCAGCGGCGTATCCACCATGCCCTTATTACATTGTTCCCGTTTCGTTATTCTAATCACTATGGTTCTTACACATAACAAAACTTGCTATGGTTTTCTATGCAAAGGATTTTATAATTATGTATGCATCCATAATTACTCAATTCATTGCATAGTCTGCATAGTTCATTTTGTGATGTGTAGGGGAAAATCGAACGAGTAAACAAGTGATGACTTGTCCAGACCATAAAAAGGTCTCTTTAATTAGATCAACAAATGATCTCTTTGAATAGACCACCAAGGAGTCCTTTAACTAGATCATCACACGATCTCTTTAACTAGCTTGACGAACAATCTCTTTAACTAGGTCAACACATGACCTCTTTAACTAGACCCTGAAAGGCCTCTTTAACTAAACCCTGAAAGGTTTCTTTAACTAGATCAACGAATGATCTCTTTAACTAGACCCTGAAAGGCCTCTTTAACTAAACCCTGAAAGGTTTCTTTAACTAGATCAACGAATGATCACTTTAACTAGACCCTGAAAGGCCTCTTTAACTAAACCCTGAAAGGTTTCTTTAACTAAATTGACGAATCAATCTCTTTAACTTTGGATAGCACCTTAAAATCCAAGGTTCTAACTATTTGCATAGAATAGCCCATTAGGGATTTAAGATAGTACTTTTGGATATCCTTGTAAGAATCTATCATATGAAGATATGGAAGATTCTACAAGGATTTGGATAGCGAGCATTTGAATCGACTTGAACACCAAAGTTCCTATAGCGATTTGGATAATGCTACAAGGGTGATACAATAAGAACACTTATATATAGGAAGTACCATCGGCGTATCCACCATGTTCTTATGGTATTATGCTTGTTTCGTTACCTAAATCACTACTAATCACATAAACACATAATTGTCAACTTGGTCATCAATTGGTACCTTACGCATTAAAGTACACAAGGAATCCAACCAAGGACTTCAACTTAGTACTTTAAACATCCACAAGAATCTAACAACGAAGATAGAAAGATCTTATAAGGATTTTGAGTTTTTCGGTGGCGAAAATGTTTCGAAAACCACACACTAGATATGTTAGGTCAACATATGAAGCAAAGTGTCTTTGAAAACCGTGTACTTGATATGCTCATACAACATATAAGCAAGATGTCTTTGAAAATCATGTACTAGTATGCTCAGTCAACATACATAGCAAGATGCAAATAAATCAATGTGCTCATATACCAAGTCAACATATGCCGCAAGAGTATCTTTGAAATCATGTAAACGTCTTTGAATGTTTTTGAAAATATGTATTTTGAAATTATGCAACCAGATTTATTTATATACTATCAAAGTGTTTTCGAAATTCTTGAAAAAAGAAAAACAGACAGAAACTTGATTGTTCATAGTTGCATCGGTGTTAGCTCGAGTCTCGTTAATTTATGTGAAATGCTCATCCACGTCCAGGATTTGCATCAACAATTCTCGAGCAGTTATTTCTAAAATGACCCATCTCGCCACAGTTGTAGCAAGAACCCGGTGGAAACTGAGCTTGATCAGTTCGACAAGCGTTAGCTAAATGACTCAGTTTCCCACATGATGTGCATTGACGACACTGTAGGTGAGCTTGATGATGAGCGTTGCACCTATTGTACAAAGGTGTTGTACCAGCATAAGGTTTCCTCGCAGGAGGTTGAGCTGGTTGGTTTGGAGCAGCTTGGTTGTTCTGTGCAACTACTTCAAAGTTCTGTGAAGCTTTACGCTTCTTTGTCTTCTTGGGGGTTTCAGTTTTAGTGTCCTTGTCAGATGGTTTCTTGTCGCCTTTGTGGAAAAGTTTACCCTTCTTGATTTGAGACTCAGTCAGGGTAGCGGATAGTTCAATGGCCTGTCGAATGGTGGTAGGGTTGCTACCAGTAACAATATCCTGAACAGGGTCAGGCAAGCCATTAATGTACTTTTCGATTGCCTTGTCCAAAGGCGTAACCATGGTAAGACACAACAAACTTAGTTCCTCATGTCGGTCAGTGTAGGCGCGATGTTCCCCACTATCTTGCTTCAGATTGTGGAATTCGTTCTCTAGTGCCCTTTGCTCATGACATGGGCAAAACTCTTTCATCATAAGAGCTCTAAGCTCTTCCCAAGTCTGCGCCAGTGCTACATCCGCGCCTCTATCCCTCATAATTCCATTCCACCACGTGAGTGCCCTCTTTTTGAAAACACTCGTAGCAAACTCTACTTTTCGCTCGTTCGAACTCTGAACATGACGGAAAGTGTTTTCGATACTCTCAAACCATTGTAGGAGCCCCGTAGCTCCCTCAGACCCAGTGAAGTTGAGTGGTTTGGCCGAGTTGAATTGTTTGAAGTTGCACGGAGTAGGTGCATTGTTGTTATTGTTATTGTAGGCCTGATTAAGTTGAGTCAGAAGGTTTGGGAGAACAACAGCCATCTGCTGAGCAATTTGAGCTGCCATTTTGGCGTTTTGAGTAGTGTCGCAACGAGGAGGCATTCTGAAAAAAGAGAGAGGAAAATATGAGTGAAACCGAATGAGATTGACATTGGATAGCCAAAATGAATTGTTATAAGAAATATCAGCGAAGCATAAGGATTGTGATCAATTGTTTAGTACCAAGAACAAACAAACAACACACTGACTAATCAAAGTAAATGGGTCTTTATAATGTATCGCGAAGACATGCTTTAGCCTATAAGTGGACACTCACCCCAAGAGTTCACAGGTAAGAGTGACTGGTCCGATTGAGTGGATTTGTACGAACACTCTAGCCTTAGACAGAAAACACGGGGTACAGGCACCCACCCTTCCAGATTGCATGTGTTCACATTATTAAAGTCCAAACTTTGATGAGAGTTTGAAAATTTTGAAGGCAATAAGCCAAAGAACAAACCATCTAAGGATAGATGATTCTTGTGAAGTTTTCAGAAAAAAAAAATTGGCTTTCAAAAGATGTGATATGCTTTGTTTTTGGTAATCACCTAAGGATAGGTGATGGTAATGTTTTAAGAATCTAAACACAAGTAAACTTGCATTGGGGGTCCTAGGAAGGTTATAGACTAGGTCAAATCATTACTAATAACCTAATTCCCTATAACCAGTGCTCTGATACCAATCTGTAACACCCCAAATCACGTAAATCAACACGCGGCTGAAACACTTGGGGAGTCACGTTACAAATTGTTACATAACACATGGTATTTGAAATTATGTTTTATTGAATATTAACACGATTACATTGTCCTCGGAATTTAAAATAAACAAAAAAAGTATATTATTTTCTTTCTTGTTTAAGGCACTAAAGTCTGCGTTCGTCCTAGGTGAAGTATGCAGCAACAATCGTCATGAAACTAATCCTGAAACATATGTGAAAAACAAGGTCAGCATAAAAGAATGCCGGCAAGAACACAGGTTTTGTGAATATCAAATTCATGGCTTTATAACTATATTTCAATACCTCATCCAACTTCGAGAGTCGACGAGTATAAATCTGGAAATCAAAAAGTATTTGATATTGCAATATAATATATCAACTTTACAAGTTAATATAAGTAAATCAAAACCTTGTAGCCATGAATCTTGACTGAAAACATCTGTTTCGTAAATTTGAGTTGTAAATTAACTTGTAAGTAAACTTTGTATGGTTTATATCTTTAAATAAAAATTGTTGTGTAACCTTGTTCAAAAATAACCATTCGACCATTGTTCGTGTCAATAACAATTGTTTATTGTCCTTGTCATAAACCATTGTTCATTGTACTTGTCATAAAACATTGTCCATGGTCCTTGTTTCTAATTGTGAAAACTTTTGGTCGTTCTTTAATGAATACATTCAAGCCTTTGTTGACTCGACTATACCCCAAGGGTATCTTTAATAGATCCTAAAAGATCTCTTTAACAAGACTAACAAATCAACGAATGATTTGTTAATCATAAACAGTTTCTTGCGTTTCCCCAAACTACCTATGGTACCAAATCCAGTGAGTAGCCTAGTAATGGGATTGTCAATCCTATGGTACCATAACTTTACTACTGGGTGGCATATAAATGTTAATGAATGTCATTCATATTATGGATAACGCACCAAGAAGTTGTATCACATTATTGAAACCATATTGCTATATAAACCATAGTATTTGAACATTGAAAACAACTTAGCACATTTGAATCACCCAAAACATTTGTAAACATAAAAGAGGGGAGCTATGTACTCGCCTGGGATTTGCGGATAAGCCTTGTGCAATTGTGTGAACAAAGCCCAAGATCAAGGAATCAAGTGTGTATCCTAATGAGTCGGATAACATGTAAATAAGTCTGGACACAATCGGAAGAATGGGATATAATGAGACTTTATAAACCAAATGAGTGTTGGAACTCATATGAAATGGTTTAATAAAGTTAACATTCTGATTTGAAAAGATTCCTAAGTGCTTTTGACCCGTTATGACCCGTTAAGGTAGTTTAAGCCACTTTAACGTGTTATTTGCGTAACTACGCGTTCGGATGGTTAGATATGTGTTATGATAAGTCTAAATTGTCAAAACATGTTTAATATTTTTATTAAATCAGATTACAAGTCAAATTTTAAATTAGCTATGCTTTAGATTGATTTGTTCGCAAAAAGGGTATTTTGGTCATTATTAAGGAATATAACAATTAATCACCATAACACTAACCAAATGAAGTGACCATAAGGTATAACCTCAGAGGGTTATTCCCTATATAATTATGGTCATAAATATGTATTTGGTCGGATCCTAAGATCGACTAAATGGGTCAGTTTTAGAAGTCAAAGCGGTGGTCAAAACCACTCAGCTTACGACTCTAAACAAACACTAAAACAAAAGTGACGAGTTAGACATGTTTTGACATGTCTAACTAAGTTATAAAAGTGTTTTGATACCAAAACAAACTGTTTTGATACTCGAAAATTAGTTCCATCATGATATGCGCATTTATCGCATTTTTGACCAAAACTTTGACTCATCACTATGACTTGAAAAGGTGGAACTCAGTAGGCATGATCACTAAGGACCATAACCATTATGATCACCATCATATTGCAAAGTTCAATTGGACTTTATTTCGATCAACTCATGATCAAAACTGAAAGTCAAACATAATGTCAAACTATTTGATTTTTAGTCCAAATAAACTAAGAGAAATGAACAAGACATAAATGGAACACTTACAAATACTCTAGGAGAGCCCTAGAACTCAGAGGATGATCTCTAATTGGTTGCTACTTCAGATGAAAGCAGATGAGAGCAAGGATGTAGGTTGCAAAAGTTTAGATGGCTAAATCCCCATGTTATTTATACTTGAATTGAAGTTATAAGAGCATTACAAGTGTCCATGAGTCACCACTAAGTTGGATTAGTGTCGAGAGAAGGGTGTCAAAATCGTTTGCTTAGTCAATAAGGGAATTAACAAGAAGCTGCCACCTTGATTCAACAATTCTGATGAGCTGGGGACCCCTTACAGACTGTACGGGGTTTTGCCTTACGGTCCGTAAGGCCCTTACAGGGGCTGAAGTTTCAGAATTGGCAGAAATTGCCCCTGAAATTGATTTTGACGCGTTTTGGCACTTTTAACACCCGTTAACCCCATTTTCAAGCTTTATAAGGACAATAAAGTATAGGGAACTTGAAATGTGCTTAAAATATCTCAGAAGTCAGTTCGTTTGGTCGTAAGGTTGCGGTTTTCGGTTAATTACGACGAAAATCGTAATGAACACGCAAATGATTGTAAACGCGTAACGAATGATATTTTTGCATTCCAATCATTAAAATATAAGATTTTAATGATTAAAAATAATTTTGGATGTGCGTACATGTTTCGGATTACGAAATACGCGAAGCGGCATAGTTTCACAGAATTTGCAAAATAGCCCATGGAGCTGGATAAGCATGTTTTTGCCATACCGAAGCCCTCAAAACTTATTTCTAAGTTATGTAATTTTCAGATTATGTCATTGTTCCGGAGTGTGTGTCGCTACGAGAATCGGCAGACTTTTGTAGTTTGTCATAAATAGTCCCTGTGATTGAATAAATTTGTTTTTGACATACCAAACCTTTCAAAACTTATTTCTAAGTTATGTAAAGGTTATTTAAGTTATGTTATACTTATGACACTATTCTGGAATATACGCTGCATTAAACTGATTACGTTTGTGTAACAGTTTACGTATATCTTCCAGAAAAAACTTTGAAGTGTCGAAATTGTACATGGACTAAAATGTATGAATGTCAGATGTAATTTTACAATTCTAGAGAATGAAACACAAGATTTCATTTGGTTCGGAATTTTATGATAGTTGAAACAGCTCAGATGTCACAGGTCCGACCCTGGCTCTCATACCATCTATAACAGCCCAGCGTAACCGCACAATGATATTGTCTACTTTGGCAGCCAGCACACCCTCAGCGCTTGGCCCTCACGTTTTTAAAACGCTTCATGATGGTGAAGGTATCCAACCCCATATAAGGAAGCCTTTGTTCCCTTCACAACCGGTGTGGGATATCACAGGTTTTGAGATGAGTTCTAAAATTAATCAAAAGGAGAAGAAACCCTAGATTCATCATTAGGGAGTGGAGGATCCAAGGGTGGAAGCCATGGAAATTTAGGAGATCTGAGATTCTCCATCTGAAGAAACAAAAAATCTAAAGATCCATCTATGATTGCATAGTCGCCTGGATGATTAGAATCATCATGATTGATTATTTATTTCTACTTCTTGTTCTTGTTCTTCATGTGTGTGTGGGCAGGGATGCAAGCGAACTGAACTTTCAACGAACAGTTTATTAACCGTTCGGCAGGAAGTTCGTTTAATAAATGAACGAACTCGAACAAAAAATTCCGTTCGTTTAGTTAAAAGAATGGACATGAATATAGGCCATGTTTGTTCATTTATGTTCGTGAACGTGTTCATTTGTGTTCGTTTGTATCCGTTTGTGTTTTCGTTTTAAATTTTATATATATTAATGATTAATAATATTTATTTATTTATTTTATATTTTATTACCTAAGGTCCCACACAAACAAACAAACGAAACCACAAATCTAAAAACCCTAAGAATTTGTTTATTTTGCAAGAGTGATTCATAATGTTCATGAGAGTGTTAAACACGTGAGTACCTCTCTGGGTCGATTGCATTTGTTATTTATGTTTATCAGAATCATGTTAAGTACTTAAGTATGTTTGGATAATTAGGTTGGTATATCTTGGGTGGATCTACTTAACGACTTTGATGCCGATCATATTCGAAATTTAATATATGTGTAACGTCCTGCTATTTCAAACTTTCTATATTTGGAAAGTTCATGTTGTATTTCCATTATTAGAAACTTTTGTAATCTTTGTATTCATCTTTCTGTTGTAATCTTTATTTCGAGACTTGAATCATAATGAAACACGTGTTCTATTTTATCATATCAACTCATTTATATTCTACATATATGCTACTTAGACCACAATGCGCATAAACACTTGATACATTTGCAATACGTGACGTACATGAATTATACATCATTTGGACATACACAATACTTATTCGCAATTCATATACTTGATCATGTTTGTTAACACTCACTATTATGCTTACATTACAAAATACCCCTTGTATTATGCCTTTTGTGCTTAAAACACCCTTAAAACTATCGAAAAGAAACTTCGGGGACTGAAAATGACAAAAAATCAAAAAGATTTGGAGACTTAATCCTCTGGCACCCCGCAACCGCCAAGCCCTTTCCCTCTCGGCCCCGCCAGAGGCCGCAATCTGTAGAAAGTTGGTTTCAGCTCACGGGTTGGCCAGTTTTGTGCTTGTTTGGTATGTTTCCTTCATTAATTACTCACCAACCTTAACCCTAATCAACCCCTATAAAACCCAACTCATTTGCCACACCCTGGTCGTAGCGGAAGCGCAACGTGTGACTAATAAGTAATCGATGCATTCAATCGAGTAGATAAACCATAATTAACAACGATGCCTTGTCATAGATTTAGTACAACTAAAGTTTACAAATTTTTCTCAACACGTTCACGTTTTTTATCATAGAACACACTTCCAATTATATTACAACACAAAAGATAATTTGTTATCATCCTGAAACACGTCAACGTTTTGTCTCCTATATACCCATAAGAAGTTGGGATATAAGAGGCGAACCCTTCAAAAGTGGCATGCGTTGTTATGTCTTCCCAAATTCCTGAGGTTTATCACCGGCTCATGTCTTGTTTCCTGAAATACATGTAATTTGAAAAATCAACAAAAGTTGAGCGAGTTCATGTACTATTGTTTTCGTATAAGTAATTTTCATCAATTTTGAAAATCCCGGTATGTTATTGTTATTCCAAAGGTTTAAGGATCTATATGGTAGCGAGCCCCTGACATTATGTGTCATAAGTAAATAACCAAACGATACAACTCTGTTATTCATAGGGTTCACAAAAGCACTTCGAACGGACTTGTTTTATTCAGAGTGGAGCGTGTCTCAAGCTCAATAGATCTACACCTTTGCACCTTGGTCACTAAGTGATTAATGGTTATTATGTTATCATCCTACTTACACACATTGATCTTGTTATCTTCTAAACCCATAGCTAACATACCCTTTGTCATAGAATGTCATCGCATGTATTTCATCCCCGATTGTTATAAAACCAAAAAAAAACGTTTAAAAGAAAAAGGGGGAAAACATGAACTCACAGGTTTGCATTCCGTACAGTAGTACTAAAGTACCGCGAGTGTCCGTACACGTGTATAACCTACATGTGTATTTAATTCATTAGACTCTCAGGTCTAATTGGACCTCGTACAAGTTGTTCATCTTGATTTGTTGTTATGTATTCGTTTGTTTTCTTTGAACAACGTGATTGTTTTTATAGTGTTGGTAGGGTTGTGTGTTTGATTAACTTGCATATATAATTTCATTAATTTATATTTGTTATCTTGTATGTAATCGTAGGTGAATAGGCCTGGCCCTTCACTTGTCCTCGTGCCTAGCACGAAAATCATTGGGCCTTGCCCACTTAGTTTATGTCATTGGGCCTAGCCCATTTAGTTATATGATTGGGCCTAGCCCACTTAGTTTATGTCATTGGGCCTAGCCCACTTAGTTATATGATTAGGCCTAGTTTATGTCATTGGGCCTAGCCCACTTAGTTATATGATTGGGCCTAGCCCACTTAGTTTATGTCATTGGGCCTAGCCCATGTTTCTTTATGTCATTGTCCGTGGTTCTGTTTTGTTTCGGTGATTGCCAGCACACATCGCGCAACCGTGAGTAGTGCATTCAACACTTTCTACCAACACTTTTAGGACATAGTTTAAATTGTTTCGCGATATATAGGAAACCAATAGATGTTATATCATGTTTTTACTTGTCCTACTACTTGTTATCTGATATACGGAACAGTTACGTAATTAAATTACACTAAATGCATGAGATTATGTGATGAAATCGGTGATTAGATTGTATGGAATTACTGGTTATTTGCCATTTGTCACATACTCCCCCCGTTAAAAAGAATTTCATCCCGAAATTTACTTTGAGGCATCCTCTGAAGGAGTCTCCTTGAACTGGTGGGGGTACATTGTTTTGATCTAATCTTCATGTTCCCAAGTATACTCAGGTCCATGACGTGAATTCCAGCAAACTTTGACTAGTTTGATCCAGCTCCTCCTTGTCTTGTGGGCTTTCCAGTCCATAATCTCAACGGGTTCTTCGGTAAAATGGAGCTTGTCATCAATATGTATTTCATCCAATGGGATTACAATTGTCTCGTTGGTTGGACCCTTTTTGAGATTAGACACATGGAATCTGTCGTGTACATTACTGAGTTCCTCTGGCAATTTCAACTCGTAGGCGACATTACCTACCTTTGCCAGAATTTCAAGAGGTCCAATGTATCTCGTGTTTAGTTTTCCACGCGTCCTGAATCTAACTACGCCTTTCCAAGGTGAGACCTTTAGTAATACTTTGTCTCCGACCTTGAAGGATAATGGTTTGTGTCGTTTGTCAGCGTACATCACAGACAACATGTTCGCATGGGTCTATAGCCCACCTCGTGCTGAAAGTGCCTCGCCAAACCGTTTACTCAAGACGGTAGACTAGAAGGTGGTTACAGTTTCGTTATGTAGCGAGGACTTCACTATACTCTTTTAAGGACCCTACGGCCCTTAGTGTTGAGTTGAGGACAATCCAGTCCTTGTATTTATAAGCAGGACCAACCAGTCCCCTTATTTGAATGTAGGACAAACCAGTCCAGGTGTTGTTTGTGGTTTCTTGGACTAGTTCAGGACCAGTGAGTTATTTTTCACCGACTTCCGCCCAATATAGCAGAGATCGGCACTTCCATCCATATAGTGCTTCGAATGGCTCGGCCTTTATACTTGTGTGATAAATGTCATTGTAGGAAAACTCTACCTATGGTAAGTGAGTATCCCAGTTTTCGCTTAAATCCATCACACAGGCGCGAAGCATGTTTTCCAAAGTTTGGATGGTCCGTTCGCTTTGACCATCAATCTACTGATGAAACACTGTGCTTAGATCTAAACGAGATCCAAAGAAAGCTTGGAATGACTGCCATATTCGACACATAGCGACCATCCCCGTCAGAGATTTTGGAAACAGGCACTCCATGACGTGCCACAATCTCTTTAAGGTATAGCTCAGCTAACTTCTGGTACTGTCTTTCTCGTGATCAGTATAAAATGAGCTGATTTGGTTAATCGATCAATGTTAACCCAGATCATGTCATGACCTAGAGAGGTCCGTAGGAGTATTGTAATGAAATCCATTGATATCTGTTCCTATTTCCAAACGGGAATCTCAGGTTGTTGTAACAAGCAGATGGTTTTCTGGTATTCAGCCTTGACCTTGCACAAGTTAGGCATTTCCCAACATAGGTCGCAATATCTCCTTTGAGATTAGGCCACCAATAATACTCTTTCATGTCTTGATACATTTTATTGTATCCTGGATGTATCGAGTAACTTGTGTGCCTCCTCCAGCACAATATCTCGCAAACCGCCAAAATATGTAATCCAGATCCTTCCCATAAAATATAGAGTTCCATCTTTGTTTGGTTCCATTTGTCTTTCCATTCCCCGTAGAGATTCCACTGGAATGTTTTATGGTTTTAGAGCTTCTTGTTTTGCATCATGTATTTGACTCGTAAAGTTCGTTTGAATTGCCATTTCTAAAGCTCGAACTCGTAGAGTTTTGACTCGTTCCTTCCGGTTCAAGGCATCTGCCACTACATTTGCCTTGCCCGGTTGATACTTGACCTCATAGTAATAATCATTCAAACAATTCAATCCAACTGCTGTTGGCGCTTATTCAATTCCTTCCGATTGAATATATGTTGAAGACCTTTATGATCTGTGAATATGGTACACTTAGTGCCATATAGATAATGACGCCAGATTTTCAATGCGAATACCACCGCGCCTAACTCTAGGTCATGGGTGGTATAGTTCTTTTTGTGAACTTTCAATTGGCCGACGCGTATGCGATGACTTTTTCATGTTGCATTAACACGCAACCCAAGCCTTGATGCGAAGCATCACAATACACCCCTAAGTCATCGGTACCGTCCAGAAGTGAAAGTATCGGCGCCTAACATAGTTTGTCCTTCAACAACTGGAAAGCCGACTCTTGACTTTCTTCCTAATCGAACTTTTTGTCTTTTTGTGTAAGCGAGGTTAGCGATTGAGCAATTTTTGAAAATTTCTCAATGAATCTCCAGTAATATCCCGCTAAGCCTAGAAATTTCCGTAACTCCGTTGGAGTCTTTGGGGCATTCTAGTTCTTGATAGCTTCTATCTTGGATGGATCAACATGTATTCCATTCTCGTTCACCACGTGCCCGAGGAATTGTACTTCACGAATCCGAAATTCGCATTTCGAGAATTTGGCATATAAATGTTCTTCCTTAATTAGTTCCAAGGTTGTTCTCAGGTGTTGCTCGTGTTCTTTCTCGATTCGTGAGTATATTAGTATGTCATCAATAAATACGATCACGAACTTGTCGAGATATGGCTTACATACCCGTCTCATCAAATCCATGAACACGGCGGGAGCGTTTGTTAAACCGAAAAGCATAACAAGGAACTCATAATGACAATAGTGAGTTCTAAACGCCATTTTAGGAATACTTTCCTCTTGGGTTCTTAACTGATGATACCCGGATCTTAGATCTATCTTCGAGTAAAAACTCGAGCCTTTCAATTGATCGAATAAATCATCAATCCTCGGTAATGGGTACCGATTCTTGATGGTTAGTTTGTTTAGTTCCCTTTAGTCGATGCACATTTGGAAAGTTTGTCCTTCTTTTTGACAAACAGCACCGGAGCTCCCCAAGGCGAGAAACTCGGTCTTATGAATCCTTTGTTAAGTAGCTCTTGAAGCTGAGTAGATAATTCCTGCATCTCCGAGGGCGCTAGTCGGTAAGGGGCTTTCGCCACGGTGCGCCTCCTGGCATTAAGTCGGTACGGAATTCGAGTTGTCGTTGTGGAGGTAAACCCGGCAAGTCTTCCAGAAAGACTTCAGGGTACTCCTTCACTACTGGTATGTCTTCCACTTTGCGCTCCTCGGCCTTCTTGTCCACCACATGAGCAAGAAAAGCGATGCACCCTTTTCTCAAACATTTTTGAGCTTTCATACAATTAATAATCCGTAGCAGCGTGTCATGTTTTTCTCTGTGCACCAACAATTGTTCTCCATCGGGTAAGGGATTTCGAATGACTTTTTCATGACATATGACTTCGGCTCGATTATCGGATAGCCAGTCCATACCAATGACGACATCAAAACTACCTAATTGAACCGATAAGAGATCTATATTGAACTCCGTCAGACAGGGGGGATGTGAATAATTTTCTCAGAGTGAACTTCCGCTCGGTTGTCGGTCAACCAGTCTATGCCAAAAGATACGTCGTAACAACCCAATTAAACGAGTGAAATGTCGTTAGTAAATTTTCGTGCTCCAAGTTTGAGTGTCCATCCTTCAATGTCTTCTCTTGACTCAACTAATTTATTGTTGACCAATACTATGAAATGAGGGGGACGTCTAGCTTACTTGAATCTAGGCCAAGTATATTTTTAATTCTATTGGGATGAAACTAATACCGACACGGTTTTAAACAAAATGGATGCAACATGTCAGTTGATAGGGAACATATTGGTGACTCTTAATAACTTCACATGACTCCACTAATTTCCCATTAGCTAACATGGTAGAGCAAGACATGTCTAACCTACATTACTCTAATTTGTGTATGCACTTAGTATTTAGAGACACTAAGTTAAGCCGACGTTGGTATTAAAAAAATGATACATGCTGATTGCAGAGTAGGACGTACCCATGGCAACATTGGGATTTGTGGAGTATTCATAGATCTACCCATACACCCACTTATTCACTTGTTTGATTCATCCTTAGACATCTATGCTCGTAATGGTCTCCTTGCCATAATTAAAACCTCCTTGTCCTTTCTTGAGTATAACTAACTTATTCGTTTCCGTTTTGTGTCCAGTCTCACCACACTACTACTCTTGGCACTTTTGCAAGTGCCCTTATGATGAAAGTTCCACTTACCTCATTCCTGATTTTGGCAAGTTATTAGCATGCTTCTTGACGTCAACATCGTTTATGGCAGCAAATGCCTTAGTTTCTCTCGTTGTGGGAGTTTCATCTCGTTCTCGTCCCATCGGTATTTGAACTACCGGTACCATTAGTACCAACACTAATATTGACTCAACCACCTCATGTTGTGCAATTTCCACAACCTCACGTTGTTCCATAAAAAATCTAGTTCGACTTTAGTAGTAGGGCGTAGATTTTCTTTTCGGCGCCAAGTAATTTTGATGCATAATATCAAATGATCCGGACTTATATTTAAACATATATAGTCCACCAAGCGCCTAAGAATTAAGAATGCAATCGGTCATGGAAACCTCAAGAGCGCATTGTTCATACATGTTCGAAATAATGATAACTTGAATAACCGCAATCCAAAATGCATAGTACTTCTTGCGTGTATTTCCCATATGCTGAAGTGGGAAAATAAGTAACTCGTTGTGGAGGAGAAACCAAATGGTCGTCTCCAACTTTACAGCATGTATTCCACACCTCATGGACCTCGTTCGCCCCAAAATAGGAAAATCCTTCGACGCACTAACCCATGTGACGAATACGTTGATATCCATTGAGCTCCAAGAGCTCCAACAAGATTGTTATAATTTTCGTAGACGTCGAATAAAATGCAATGAAGAGGTTGTAGCATGGCTCATGCTATATCATCCCTTGGAATAAGACAAATGTCAAATGACAGAATTTATTGTAACCTTTTCCAATGAATATTATGAGATAAGGTGCCATAGCTACCAAGGAACCAACCCATGTACACGAATTCCGAGAATGATGAGGAAAATCCTCCATGAGTGGTTAACAAGTTTTGTTTGTTTATGACTAGTCTCAACGACTCGCATTATAGATCGAATGTTAGGTGCGAACAAATACTTGTGGTCTTTCGGTATCGTAGGGTGTTATAGTAACCACCCCAGTTAGTGTTCTACTAGATTGAAACTTTGAACAACTTAAAAACTTGGAACGGATAGTGATCATTAGCTTGACCCGCATAGCCCACCAGGATTCCCATGCACTACAAATTGTTATTACATGGGCCCGCGTAATAATAAATTGTCTTGCATGGTCACCCTAGTGTCTCCCGTTCAAAGTAGACGATCAGCCAGAGAGAGGACACTACTGTCTACATACCCTCAACATAGAAGGGACCTTCGTGATGGTCCACATGCTAACTCCGCTGTCATTATTCGTAAAAGGGTACAACGTTAGACTAAATAGAAGTAGAGAGAATCCGTAGCAATAGCAACTGGAGGGGCACCTTTAAGATGAGTACTTCATCTTCCTTGTCTGGACAAGAGTGTCATCAATCATGATTTGCATGTGTCTCAGGGACCTCGTCCCACTAATAGAGTTGTTGTCCAAGGCCGCCACCTCCGCCTCGTCGCCACTTCCGAAGCCGGACATATACCCATCCGAGGGAAAACAACCATCTTCCATGGGATTAATGCTTTTGGGTCTCACTTAGGAACCATGTCCGCCATAAGCTTCGTAATAGACGTGAGGTCGTGATTCTCATCGCGTGAGTCAAGGGTCATAATAGAATTCATAGTTGAAGGTATTTTTATCATGGCAAAATATTCCATACAACACATATATAAATACATTATATATATAATCACTAAATCTCATGAAAATTTGTTATTTAGTTTCACATGTAATCCTTATTGTTTTGTGTCTATTCCTTATAGACAGTCCATGTATTAATCCTTGTTCATAACCTAGGCTTGAGTTCTTGTGATAGATCCTCATGTTATCATGACTTTTTGAGAAACTTTATATCATTCTTGTTGTATTCTCAAAAATAGTTTTGTAATGTCACAACTTTGTTTTCGTGTGAGAGCCCTCGGTGATTGTAGACCAAAATTAGTAAAAGTTTTTCCCCGGTTCACTACAATCGAAGCTCTGATACCAATCTGTCACACCCTAGTCGTAGTGGAAGCGCAAAGTGTGACTAATAAGTAATCAATGCATTCAATCGAGTAGATAAACCATAATTAATAACGATGCCTTGTCATAGATTTAGTACAACTAAAGTTTACAATTTTTTTCAACACGTTCACGTTTGTTATCATAGAACACACTTCCAGTTATATTACAACACAAAAGATAATTTGTTATCATCCTGAAACACGTCAAGGTTTTGTCTCCTATATACCCATACGAAGTTGGGATATAAGAGGCAAACCCTTCAAAAGTGGCATGCGTTGTTATGTCTTCCCAAATTCCCGAGGTCTATCACCGGCTCATGTCTTGTTTCCTGAAATACATGTAATTTGAAAAATCAACAAAAGTTGAGCGAGTTCATGTAATATTATGTTATTGTTATTCCTAGGGTTTAAGGATCTACCAGTGGGTAGCGAGCCCCTGACATTATGTGTCATAAGTAAATAACCAAACCGAGACAACTCTGTTATTCATAGGGTTCACAAAAGCACTCCGAACGGACTTGTTTTATTCAGAGTTGAGCGTGTCTCAAGCTCAATATATCTACACCTTTGCACTTTGGTCACTAAGTGATTAATGGTTATTATGTTATCATCCTACTTACACACATTGATCTTGTTATCTTCTAAACCCATAGCTAACATACCCTTTGTCATAGAATGTCATAGCATGTATTTCACCCCCGGTTGTTATAAAACCGAAAAAAATGTTTAAAAGAAAAAGGGGGAAACATGAACTCACAAGTTTGCGTTCCGTACAGTAGTACTAAAGTACCGCGAGTGTCCGTACACGTGTATAACCTACATGTGTATTTAATTCATTAGACTCTCAGGTCTAATTGGACCTCGTACAAGTTTTTCATCTTGATTTGTTATTATGTATTCATTTGTTTTTTTTAACGTTATTGTTTTTATAGTGTTGGTAGGGTTGTGTGTTTGATTAACTTGCATATATATTTCAGCAATATATATTTGTTATCTTGTATGTAATCGTAGGTGAACGGGCCTGACCCTTCACTTGTCCTCGTGCCTAGCACGCAAATCATTGGGTCTTGCCGACTTAGTTTATGTCATTGGGCCTAGCCCACTTAGTTATATGATTGGGCCAAGCCCACTTAGTTTATGTCATTGAGCCTAGCCCACTTAGTTATATGATAAGGCCTAGCCCACTTAGTTTATGTCATTGGGCCTAGCCCACTTAGTTATATAATTGGACCTAGCCCACTTAGTTTATGTCATTGGCTCCATTAGTTATGTCATGGCCTAGCCCATTAGTTTTGTCATTGGGCTAGCCATGTTCTTTGTCTTGTTCGTGGTTCTGTTTTGTTTCGGTGATTGCCGGCATACATCACGCAAACCGTGAATAGCGCGTTCAGCACTTTCTACCAACACTTTTAGGAATAGTTTTAATTGTTTTGCGATATATCAGAAACCAGTAGATGTTATATCATGTTTTTACTTGTCCTACTACTTGTTATCTGATATATGGAACAGTTACGTAATTAAATTACGCTAAATGCATGAGATTATGTAATGAAACCAATGATTAGATTGTATGGAATTACTGGTTATTTGCCGTTTGTCACATAATTTCCCACACTTCTCCACTTTGTAAACTCCTCTAAACACTCTCTAATCACTCCATAATCTGCTGAAATCAGTAGCTTTGGCAGATTCACTCCAAGTTGCAAAAGTGAGTTTAACCTCACTTATACTTCATCTTTTTTCACTCATTTCTTCTCCTTTGCACTTGGAACAACCTTAGGTGTACTTCCAAAGGTTTTCCATGAAACCAAGGCTGGAACATCAACCAAATAAGGTTCAAAGTGCAAAGAAACTTTTTTTTCACTTAAACTTGTTCAAACTTGAGTTATCTTATCTCAAACCTATGTCCTAATGCTTATAACCTCATCTATGGTTAGTTAGGCTTAAAAAAGGTTGAGACATGACAAATTAGAGGATAAAACCTTACAAACTTTCTGTTTTCTACAAGGATTTACACCCACAAGTAGTGTTTAAGTTTAATCTTGATGAATGTGTGATGTAGGAACTAGCTTGGGCTATCCTAAATGAGAATCCACACACTACTTGATGACTTCTCATCACTATCCCAATGTGGTTTGCTAGATGAAAGTAACACAACCCCGTCTAGCCTTCGACTTATGTCGACGTCGGCTCACCGATTGTAGCTTACTTGACCATTTGGAATGGTGATAACCATGTATTTCATTTCTAATTATCATTAATCTTGTAAGTTCATGACCCTCCTTATGTTTATAACACAAGTGTAGTGGTGAACATTTGAGGTGCCTAAATGGAAGTGTTTTTCCTACCTCATGCATGAAATCCATAACACCAAGAGGTACCTAAATGGAGAATTTGATCTCCTACCTCCTACTTGAAACTTATATATGTATTTTATATAAACTAAGTATGTATAAGACTATGTAACAAAGACTTGATGATAACTAAATAGTTAATTGTTAAGAAACTAGTTACATCATCTAAGGACCATACACTTGTTACGATTCTAATGGATCTTTGAATCCATGAAAACACACCAAAACCCTTGAGGTTTCTATGGTGTCAAAAACAAGTGTTATGAGTACAAGATGATTATTTTCATAATACTATTTTCACATTATTTTAATTCCGAATCTATAATCCTCCGAAACTCCCAACACTAATACGCCTTTGTTACTTCTTGTAGAAGGACAAGGTGCTCCAAGATAATCAACCGATCACACTCCCGGGATTCAAGTCGGATTAAGCTTGCAAAACCGTGAGTATACTCGATCCCATTTTCCATCTTTAATATTTTGGGTGCAACATGTACAAAACACAGTAAACACTTATTACAAATTCACTCTATCCGTTATAACGTGATCCTTGTTTATATACTTGAATAATGCATGCTATGTTAGACTTGTGTTATATGCTCATTAACTTTGCTAGCCAGCCTTAACAAATATAGCGCTATAGGAGTAACGCCCACACCGTATGCTTGTTGTATTGTTAAGTATACTATTAAACACCCGTTGTATGACAATGTTGGGTAATCACAATTGCGTTAGACTTTGGATTGACATATAAGAGCACATGTTTAGTATGTTTTGTCAATTATATACAATGTTGCCATGTTGGAGTATGCTATGTATCAAACTTGTATGCTCACCAACTTTTCGTTGATATATATTACTTTAATACATGTTGCAGGAAACTAAGTTGACGCCGATGAAGAAACATATTAGGATGGATTAGATACACACCTAGTTTTAATTTCATGTATTTTGTTCTATGTTGTATTGTCTTTTGAAACTTGTCATATTTTCCCCTTTCGAACCATTGTAATACAAATTTAGTATCAATGAAATTTTGAATTATTAAATATTGTCGCAAAGTAGTACTATGATGTTTTGAGCAATTTGTTCGTCTCATCCCGATGTTTCCGCCATCAGTTGGGGTGTGACAATATGTTCGTTTGTGTTTTTTGAGCTCATTAACATTCGTTTATGTTCATGAACACTTGTTTGTGTTCGTGTGTGTCATGAACGCCCATTTGTGTTCGTGTGCATTCATGAAAGTTCGTTTAATATATGTTCATTTGTGTTTGATTATGTTCATCTCGCTCAGTAAGCGTTCGTGAACACATGTATATCCTTAACAAACGAACACGGACAAGGCCTTGTTCTTGTCCGTGTTCGTTCGGTTCGTTTGCAGCCCTATGTGTGGGGTTAAAAAACAAATGGGAGAAGGCTGAACAGTGAATGAGGAAGGAGGTTTTTTATTTGTATAGATATTGAGTTTCTTTGGCTCTGAACTCTTGGATCTTTGGTACTAGGTACCATTGGAAAATGTGGTCCGAATATAATGGCTTCGAACATCAAGTGTTCAGTTGAGCTAGAACATGTGTCATTCAACATTGCCAGATATTGTATTCTGATCTAACAAGCATCGGAGGCTTGTTACTGAAACTAGTGTTGTGGGGATCGTGATTGTTTTGAGACATCCTTTTGATCTTTGTGAAAAACAAGGTATCATTAAAAAACTTTGACTCGTAACTCGATTCAATGAACAGTTGGTTATCAATTATATGAGTTGATCTTTTTTGTATTAAATTGATTGTAAGATCAAGTTTAACGTGACTAAGCTCTGATATCAATTGTTAGGATTTAGGTTTTGATTTGTATGTATTTTGGTGCGTGAAATGATGAAGTGTTAGTGAATTTAATGAATCATAAATGATAACAGAATGAATTGCAAATAAATACAAACACAAATTTGGAAAGTTGTCATAATGCTTTCTAATTATAACCAAAAGATTGCGATATTACAAATATGACTTTCACTCCCCTTCAGCTTAATCACTCAATTATGTTTGTACAGAAGGAATGTCAAGTGATAATTATATCTCTAGCATGTGAGATCTATATATACAAGTACAAACATTGTTGGCAATCAGGGCTGACATCACCCTGAAAACGACATCTAACATTCCTAACATAAAAGATTCCTCAGATGTTAATAACATCTGATGGGTCTTAACATTTGTTTTAAGACTCCTAGACATTGTTTACAAACACTGTTTTGGAAACCATTGATTATATGTACTAAACATATGTTCAGGTCTTAACAGATGTTTAGTCTTCTAATCAGTGCTTTATCAAACAGAGTTTTAGTCTTTATTTCTTCAATAGATCTTTGAATCTTCAAACAGATGCTTTGTTAGTGTTCAAGGTTCACTTACTTTGGGAGGATATGAATTTTATAACTTGTTTATTTCTTGATCAGAATAGTATATTTTGGCTCTTGCAATCATCTTTTCTTTTATAGGTTCAACACTTTAAGTATTTTTAAATGAATATGTAAAAAGACTAAACTACCCTTATGTTACCAGACTTGACTAAAAATTTTGACTGTGTTAGTATCAAAAGAAATGCGGTGTAAGGTTTTTAAATCATAAAGGATGATTCTTGACATTTTTTATAAGTAAAAAACATTAACTGAAATTTGGTATAAACATAAAGGACGAAAAGTGTAATTTACCCATTTATATACATGTTCTACCTATTTACGTTTGTGCATTATCAAATTGTAATGAGTCTTATATGTATAGTCATGGTTGTGAGTTTGGATAATACACAACAATACCCGAGTTCAAGTATTGGCAGCATTATGAACAGGGGCGCATGATAGAAGGGGCCAGGGGACGCTCGATCTCTCGAACTTTTCGCTCAGTAGTGTTCGGTATGTATTTTCGTATAGAATCTTTTAGGTATGTACGTTTTCGATCCCCGGTTTTATATTTTTTTTTGGTATATACGCTTTCGACCCCGGTCAAAAACTCTCAAGCTTCGCCACTGATTACGAAGGAACACCACATTGTGAGAAGAATCTTTAGTTGGCCCAATCTGGCAATCAACTTACCAGATCACTTGGTAAGTTTATTTTACCTCTCACTTGATGAAATAAAGTTGTTTGATATGGGTAACGTTTTAAACTAAACCTTTTTCCGAAATATCATTAGTAAAGTGAGCCACATAGCAAAACAAATAAGAATTAAAAAAAAGTACAATATTATCAATCGCGTATGTAGTTCCAATAAAAAGTGAGTTATTTTTAAATATTTAAAAAGAAAAAAAATATAAAGAAAGCATCGAAAAGAAAATGAAAAATGCTTTGGTACTTGATAAGTAAAAGTGACGAAAGTGTGGGGGCAGCCCAGCAGAAAAAGAAAGAAGACTGGCTTCTCCTCGGTTTACAAAAACTCTGAAACTTTGACTTGCTCGGAGATTGTTGTGGGCCCATTTTGATCCACTGCCCATTGATTTTCATAGTTATTGGACTCTAGCTTTGTAGCCAGTTAGGCCCACACCCCAATTATTAATTATTGTTGTCCTATCATCTATTTGTAACAGAGGTGCACATACCGGTTTTTTTCTTTAACCGGTTTGGTGAACAATCGGTTTTTAGCTTATTTAGTTATTCACTTTAACTGGTTTGATTAATAACTGGGGTTTTCCAGTTAATTAACTGGTTTTTCCTATTTTAATTTTTTTTAATTAATCAGAAAATCGGTTAAAGCCTGTTTAAAAAACTGGTCACACCTCTATAACATATAACAGATTAATAACCTTTGGTTATTAAATAACCAAAACCAATTGTTTTGATAGCGGTTACAGGGTTAAAAACTAGTTCGGTTTTTCTAACCGGTTTTCTTGTGCATCTCTAAGTTGTAATGAACTGGTCTATGCCTGCGCAACCGCAATACGGAAAAAAATGGTTGGTATTGGTTATCAGAATGTGCCTACACTCGATATTGCAACCAAGTGATTTATAGCACTTGAAAGAGATAGTGTAAAACATAAAAAAATATAACGTCGAAACGTCAACATATGTAACTTTATATACAAAAATTAAAACTTGGACGTCGTTGAAAAATTTGTAACTTTTGATAAAAAAAAAAACCAAAGCGTTGTACGCGCGAAAAAAGTTAACATTTTCATGAAACATCAATATACGTAATCTTATATAAGGAAAAAGAAACCAAAGCGTTAACATTTCCGTAAAACGTCAACATACACAATCTTATATAAGGAAAAAGTAACCTAAACGTCCTTAATAACATACGTAACAGTAAATTAAAAAAAAAACTTATACCTGTGAAAAAAAATTAATGTCTACAGATAAAAAAATTAATCACAAATGGAGTTTGCCTTTTACAATACATATAGCCAATCTACCAATTATAAACATAGCACATGTTAGACCATATGTTATGGACTCACATTTTTAATCGCCGCATTATAAGGTGACTATCAAATCATTGGCACATCACTAGACCACTTTCTTTCATTTTTTTCTCTTTAGGACTTGCCAACTTTGCTCTATGAACATGTGGAGCCTATCTTGTTTGTAGCGAATATGAGCCTCCATTAGCACGTCCATATCGCCAGCCTCTCTTGTTCTAGTAGGATTGTTGCTAGGTTGTTGTAGATACCGTTAAAGGCAGTGGAATTTTTTACGCATTTCTCTCCATTTATATGAAATGGAATCTAGATTTCGGTATGCTTTCTGTCCCATTTTTTTTGGGAAACGAGGGACTCCCTCGGGTAAACTTTTATTATTATTTCAAAATGTGATTAAAAAAGGGAAATACAACTAAGGCGACTCGTCAGAGGATATAACCCCAAAGAAAAACAACAAACTAACACAAAACAAACTAGAAACAAAGCTAAATTTGGTATCCAACTTCATAAATCGTGTTAATTCCTCCTTGTCGGATTCCACTTCAACTTCCTTTTCTGTTTGATTTCAATCATTAACCCGCTCCTCTTGTGTTTTTTAACCCTTGAAAATATTTCTTTAACGCATCCAACCAAGAGTTATAAACTTCATCTGGCGGTCTCGTATTTGTTTCAAAGAACTTTCTTACCAACGTTGCTTCATGATTCCAAATCCCCGCATCGTATCAAAACACGGTTCATCATTTAGGCTATCAAACTTGTTTGAAGTAGGAACTTGATTTAAACTTGAACCACTTCTCGATATTATTTGATGAAATGAAGCACCTATGTAGCACGAGGACTCCATTTATGTGGCCGTACCCGTCTCGGGTACTTGTCAGGGACGGAAACACCATGGGTACTCGTTGGGGACGTTTCCTAAACGTTTCCAATGTCGGGGACGTATTTGGTAGAAGTATCCAGCCTTTCCATTTATTTTTAGGGTTTTAACCCTTTCAAATTCCACAACCGGTCATTAAATAAATAGACCTATCATATTTGGCTTCTTTAATCCCTAAACTCTCAAGTCTCATCATCTCTAATTCTCTATCGATTGCCGATCTCTCACTAAATGAACCAGAATTTGAAAATAATTTGATTTTTGATAATTAATTACCTTTGGAAGATGTAGTATTTTTGCAATTTGTTTGATATATTTTTTATTGTTGTACCCGTATCCTAGAAATTTGAGTTTTGCCGTTCCTCGTTCCCGTGTCGTCCCCGTACTCCTATCCCGTACCCGTTCCAGTGCTACTTATGAAGCACAAACATGTTTCCAAAAGTCGATGCCTTATTGTGAGTTTTCTATTAAAAATAAACATTTAAAAATGGAATAACATTTTTAGAAGTTAAAAAAATAAACATTTATAAATATATAAACATTTTTATAGAAGTTAAAAAAAATAAACTATCATTTTTATAAACAATTAAAAATAACATTTAAAAATACAAGTAACATTTTATAGATGTTAAAAAATAGTTATCATATTACCGGGAAAAAAAATTAAACGAAAACGTATAACGAGTTTATGCCCAAAACTTTTGAAATGAAACTTATCTGTATATGAGTTTTTTTTATACTTTAATATCTCTAATATTAAATATAATATATAATGTTATGAAATGTTATGAATATATTATTTATGGTGACTCTACACATCTTTAACTCTTTATTGTATTTACTCTTACATTAATGTTGAGCCTATAAATAGAGGCTTTGTATTTCATACATACACATCAATAAGAATAAGCTTTTTACATTCTCCATTTTCTCTTTGTCTCCATAATCTCTATAATCTTAGTTCATATGTTTATATACTTTATATATTGTTGCTATTAGGCCGTTGTTACATAACACGTTATTAGCACGAACGTGCTCGTGCTTTGGCCAAAAACCGTAATGCATCTTCATCTCCATACTGATCTTGACGGATCAACTCTCAATTCAGAAGGTGAAAAATAAACAAAAAGAATCCACGGCTTTTTCATGTGAACGGGCATAGGATGCAACTTTTCATCAAAGTGCGTTCCATCAAACTATCCTACAACTGCAGTAAGTATTTTTTTTTAATATTTATTTAATTCATAATTGAGTAAACGTGAATGGATTTATGTAAATTTTGTATAATCTATGTTTTTAATTAAAAGATTGGTTTAAACATTCATTCTTACAAATCACCAATTATCTTATCAGTACAGTAATTTGAATAAATTATAGATTTGTGTTCAAGCATTTTATTTTATTAGAATCAATATCTTCTGCTTATTTTTAAAAGAGCTAGGTAAGTAATTTAGGATATGCATAATGATTTTATTATCTAAAAGCCAAACATAATATTGACTAATAACATGGATAATATAATTGTTATACTTTATGATAGCAATATACCTAACATTCATAGCTCGTTATTATGATATATATTTGTTTATTATCTATAAACTGTTTTGTACTTTGCGATACATTAGTTTTTATTTATTTAAAAGTAATTATAGCGCTGTGATGATAGCAATCGAGTTTTAATTTATCGCTTTGGTTGATGATCATTTTATTCCAAATTCTTGAATAGGTTTCGTTAGAAAAATATCTATCATTGTATATTTTGTTGTTTGATTCTTAAGTAACAAGGAATTTTCTAGTACATTGATTGATACAACTTAGAAAATTATGGACTTATAACCTAAAGTTATTGATTTTATGATTTACATAAAAAAAATTATTAGAATTATTACTTTTTATATTTATCATATAACATATAACTTCAAAAGTATTTGCTTTCTTTTCTTGGAACTTGTGATCATTTGGGGTTATGAATTATAATCAAATATGATTAATTAACTTTTCATTACGTGTCTGTGTCTGTATATGCACAAATTTTATTTTGGGTTTAAGAAAACTTGTGGATGTATGAACATTCTATGACTCTTTTATGTTTTAACTATACGCGTTAAGATCAATATTAGCACATTAAATGAGTCTGTTTATAAGGAAACTTATATGCATTTGGTTTAACCCAAAAAAAAATCAAAATTTTTTTTTTATGAAAAGTAAAAAAAAAAAGATTATGTTAACTATGGGTACGGATATGATCATACTGGTATTAACAAATGATTTGTGTAAACAATTTTATTTAAGTTTTAAGTATGAATACCATATATGTATATGCATCTTAAATCTATTATTCAAGATGTATGATTTTATGGTGTCTTTTATTATATATAAGTTTTTATGCTTTATGGAACAATAATATATTTGAAAGTCATGTAGTTGATGCTAACAAAATAGGAATGATATCTCATGAATTTATTTGAAAATTATCACCACTACTGCAATTTTTGTATAAGAACACTATAGTATAAATTGTTTTATTTGATGGTATGTAGTAGTGATGGACACTATATATGTTGAAATTTAGTTTTATACCATCCCTATTGTAGTTTTATGTCTTCGAGACGCTATTGAATATTTATATCGAGATTAATGAGATTATTAAATAAAACAAATAAATAATTGAAATTAGTAGGTTTATTATCACACTCAAGGAGTGAAGTATTTTGGATATGACACCTGAAGTGTCTACTTACTAAATATCACTATCAGTTTGAAAAGGGTTATAAGACATAAGATTGATAAAATTATATCACTCATATATAAATTATTTCTTAATTGATGTTATGTAAAAAAGAAGATTATTTATGTGAAAAACCAGATAAAAAATTTCCATTTATCATATGCTCTTGAAGTAGCAATATCATTAAGAGAGTATGAAAATCTTGAAATGATTTTATATTCATGTGACCAAGTAAATAATGGAAAGCTATGAAGCTTGTTTGGTTATTCCATTCCCTAAAGTGAATTTGATTATATAATTATCATTAAAATGTTGTGATCATGGACATAATTGAGAAACATGTAATAATGATTATTTTAATAATGAGATGGACCACCAAAAGTGGCAAACTAAGAATAATGAGATGTACAAAAGTGTAAACTAAGGAGTGATTGCATAACGTGATGGTTTGAACTTTGAAGTTATAATATATTCTCTCGTATCATATGTTTTGTATTACATACGAGCAAGTAATACACATACGATCATAAACCAAAGTTTATGGATCATAATTAGTTGGCATGACAGGTTAGACCACACCGAGTAAATGATGATGTGATACATAATGAAAATTAGAAGATTCTTCAAGCTGATAATTATCATGTAATGTTTGCTCTCAAGGGAAGTTTTATATTTGCCAAATAAAGGAGGGTGTGTATCCCTAAATATTCTGGAAGTGATTAAAGGATATGCATATCCCAACATGATACCATTTAGTGTTTTAAAATCGATGCATCGTTTAAATGGTTATCAAATCCACAACCTGATTGTGCTTAGCTAATGTGATAGCAAGCATATTAATCCAGATTAGTATATTTATTTGATAATAGTGAATTTATTCCCAAGTTATTAATGATCATTGTAATAAGTGTTATTGTTGAGATGATCACTAAAGTCTACTATTGGTTACAAAGCCAATGATCATGAGAGGAGCAAAAGTTCATTTAGGCACATGTAATTTTATATATATTACCTGATCAATTCACATCAAGCAATAAGTTATAGTTCTCCCCATACAATTGGTTTTTGGTAAGGAACCAAAAATGTCTCATCAATGGTTTTGGTTGTGCGACATATATTGAAACTCATCCACCACACCGCACAAAGATGGGACTTCTAAAAAGTTTGAGAATATGTTAGGTATAAATAATCGTCTATGATTAAATACATAAAGCCATTAGTGAGAAATTCGTTTATGGCTCATTGGTTTTCACTTTAATGAATGAATGTTCCCAACATTAGGGGGAGATAACAAGCAGTTGGAAGTGAAAATTGGAATGAATTATCATATCATCTTGATCCTCATACTATAAACGGTGAACCAGAAGTTCAAAGGATAATTCATTTACCAAGATTAAAGAACAAATTACCAGATAAGTTCACTGACCTAAATAAAGTGAGTAAGTAAGTCACATGATCTGCTTATGCTCCAGTTATATTTGTGTCCCAAGAGGACAACCACATATTTTTTTTTGTAATAAGTCTATTGCACGCCTCAAGCGTGGTAGACTAGTTGATTCCAATAATAAAATTCCTTGAAGATTGGAGCAAGTAATTAAGATGGTCAAGTCGAGGTTATAGTAATAAGATCTCCTGAAGAGACAATAGACATGATGGTTCAAGAAGAACCTCAGGTACCTGAAAATAAAGAGATCTCAATAAGTTGTATCATGTATAGAAATGTATGGAATCGAAACTCAAATCGACGTCGTTATACTTTTGTATACAATGTAGCGCTTGAAATGGTTAAATAACGAGGATCAAAATTTAAGATCTGCCTATAAATTAATACATATAAATGATTGGCCAAAAAGTGAAAAGACGCAAATAAGGCAAAGTTGAATTCTCTAATGAAATTGAAAGTTTTCAAACCAACAGTCCATACAACTGAATTTGTAAGTACGTTGGATACAAATGGGTCTTTTATGCGAATCATGTGAAAATCAAATGAAACGAGATAAGGCAAAATTGGTGGCACGAGGATGTTCGCAAAAACCCATGATTGATTATCAAGAGACACATTCTCTAGTGGTGGATGTAATGACTTTCCAATATTTTATTTGTCTGGTAATATGTATAGAGAGAATTGATGTGTGTATGTGAATATTATGTATCACTCGATACTTAAAGTGTACATTAAGGTCCCTAAAGGATTTGAATGATCAAAATCATGTAAGTTAAGTTCTCGAGAACACTATGATCGTTGTATACAGATTCATTATTGAATACGATTGAACTCCTGATGAGTTTCCTAAAGCAATTGAGTTCCCTAAAGGTGAATCGAAACATCTTAACGATGTAATTCTTGTGCACCAATAAACATACATAGAAAATTTATACCCAATGATTGTGATATCTCGATAAATAGTGTTTGCGCATGGTACAATATGGATTTTGGAGATAAAAGCAATTGTTAATGCCATTTTTGCATATGACATAAAAATATTTATGTTAAATGAGCAAGTTTATGTAGCAAAACTCTTGAAGAGTGAACGCACATGCATATTTGGATAAGATGGAAAGAATTCCCCCATGGATTGTTAATGCCAAAGGCATTGATATCAAAACCTCAAGAACGTACTAAATGAAGTTGATAAAATTCGTATGGACTAAAATAGTCGAGTCGAATGTGGTATAATCGACTCACTAGTGAGCTCAGAAACGAGAAATACATATTGTGAAGTTGGTCCATTTGTTTTCATTAAAATAACAATATGAGATTTACAAGTATTACAATATGTAGATGATGTCATTGAATCTCATGAAGAAAAAAAATGAGCTCAAATATTTAAACAAAGAATTTGCAAATTAAAGTTGATATTGCAAATTTATGGCTAATATGTAGAACATGCATTTGTATTATTATCCATCAATCATAATACATGTAGAAGATGGTGGACATTTTCAAACGGACAAAGTTTATGGTGTAAGTATATTTAATGATGTGCATATAGTTGATATAGAAAATAACTATTATCATCTCGTACCAAAGAGGCAAAGATCATTGTCCAGAAGTACCAAAGTTAATTACCATTGGTGCATTAATATTTCTTGTTATCCATGCATGATTATAAATCTTTTATTTGAATTTATTGACATGCTATAACATGTGTCAAGCAAAGAGACGCCGGAATCAGTTAAAACAACTACTTTGATACATCTAAGGTATGTAAAATTATTTTACTAACCGATCAAAACAAGTTTGGTTAGACTTGTTGATGCAGGGAATGTAACACAACACGTCGTTGATCTTGTGGTATGCATATATGAGAGGAGGTAGTAGAAGTCTAACATGAAGATCATACATCATTGCTTAGTTTAAAGACTTGCATATCAGGGGAGTAATATACACGTTGCTTTCTTTTTCCTTTCACTAAGTTTTCGGCTATCTGGGGGAGAAAATACGCGCTGCACTCTTTTTCCCTTAGCTATGGTTTTTTCCCATTGAGTTTTCCTAGCAAGGTTTACTAATGAGGCAGCATCACCAAGCGTATTACAAGAATACTATACTATTTCATCATGTGGATAGTCAAGGGGGTGTTATGAAATGTTATGAATATATTATTTATGGTGACTCTCCACATCCTTAACTCCTTATTGTATTTACTCTTACATTATTGTTGAGCATATAAATAGAGGCTTTGTATATCATACATACACATCAATAAGAATAAACTTTTTACATTCTCCATTTTCCCTTTGTCTCCATAATCTCTATAATCTTAGTTCATATGTTTATATACTTTATATATTGTTGCTATTAGGCCGTTGTTACACAACATATAATTATATTTTAGCTTAATTAAATGCGATAAACATTGAATAATCAAGATACGACTTTTTAATAAGCCGATCTATTACGAAACTCGTTGCACAATCGAAATATGAGTAAACAACCAAACGAATAGGATAAACATTACATTAATATATCAAGATACGAGTAATCATTAAAATGGAAGAAGATAAACATTTACATTAATATTTACAATGTTTTACATCAAAAGGAAAATAAATACTCACCACTACTACAACGACAAACATAAACATGGTGGTGTTGCTGCTTCAACTGCCTGTGGAGCACCCGGTCGTGCAGGGACGGGTATACATGTCTGACAATCGTGCCTGACATCCACTGAAATCTGAGTAGCTAAAATGCATCACTTGAGCCTCGACCCGTACCAACCTCTCCTCATACCCTGTTAGAGCCACTAGACGTGGTCTCACACTATGTCGCTCATATGGTTGATCACCCCCTAACCCTTTACCTCTACCCCCAGCTCCTGACCAGTCAATGCTAGCTGCCAAATGGTCCATCCAAAAAATACTAATTACAAGCCCACTACCCTAATCGGTGGTAATCGCAAACTGAATAGTTGTCGCATGACCTATAGGGTTCACTCGATGGGATACCGATATATCTCACATCCCATTATGTGACACCTGGTTATTTTGAGCCTGTATTAGTGTGACACGTGTTATGAATAAATAAAAAAGCAAAATTTATTGAATTTGGTGTTATTTGATAGTATTTGATGTGATAATAAATTTAAAGTTTACTAGAAATTATGTTGGCAATGTTAAGGTAAACGCTTATCGCGTAACAGATAAAATGCGAAACGAACGTCATGACCGCCCGATTAATGCTAAAATCCTAAAAGTATTCCGTTATAATTAAAATGATATTTTTAATCATATTCATGAAGAAAAATAAATTAAAATGCTAAGAAACTCTATTTTTCGAGTTTAAGCGCGTACTGCGCAATACAACGCACATACTGCTAAATACAGGCAATGCAACCAGTCTAGGGCAAATAAAATATTGTTCAACAATATTATTGTGAGTTTATTTTTATAGAGTGATAAAATAATTTAAAACGCCATAAAACGGGATTAAAACGCTAGATAAAATACCCGGTATCCAGTTAAAGACATGTTTTAGCCAACATATGTTATATATATGTGTGTATGCGTGTATATATGAGAGAGAAAAAGGGTAGGTGGCGGCTAGAGGAGTCATCTCTCTCTTCATGGTGACAAGTGTTGGTTATGGGGACTCGATATAATAATTAAACCTCCTCAAACACACTAAACATAACCAATACAAATCAACAACCATCTCCATCCCTCCCTCCTTTAAATCTCGGCCGAAACCCCTACACCCACCTTCATTTTCGAAATTTTGAACTTCTTCTTGAAGATTTAAGGCCATTCCAAGTTAGTTTCAAGCTCATTTGAAGGTCCAAAGGTGATTCCAAGGTGTTTGAAGCAAGAATCAAGCTCCATATTATCATACATTTTGAAACCCACTTGAATCTTAAAGGTATAAAATTATTTCTTAAAAACATACTCTTGATTCATAGTGATGTTCATGATGTTGGAAGACTTCTCTTGATTCTTGGGAAATTTCACAAACTTGAAATTAAAATAAATGGGTTTCTAAAGAAGATAAAAATGGATGAGTATGTATGTATGCATGATAGAGTTTGAGTTTTGATTTTGATAGATTCTTGTTTGACATGATGCTTGTAAAGTGAAATGCATGTGTGATCAAAAAATGTTCTAAAAAGGGTTTTATGATTTGAAATGGACATATGAAAAAGTAAAATTGTGAAAGTTATATATATGTATATATGTAGCCTGTTATATATATATGTTAAAGGTTGAGCTTTTGTTTTGAATGATTCTTGTTGATGTAAATCTTGAAAGTTCTACATGCATGAATAAAAAAGGTGCCATACAAGAAGGTTCTTGTAATTTAAAAAGATGACATAAAAGTGGACTTTTGGAAGTGTATATATGTATATGCATGTGTCGTGTATATGTAGTGTGTATGCATATATGAAAGTTTTGTTCACTAGCAAATAAATGTCACATGCATTAACACTTCAATGATCATATGTATATTGAATAATGATTGGATGATGATACTTGGATGACATAAATTTAATGTATGTAGATGCATTTAATTTCATGTGTAAGATGATGATATGATAAATGTGCTTTAGATGCTTGTACATAAGCATGCATGGTGGTAAAATGATCTTAAAATGATGATATGTTATGACAAAAGTGATTAAATCAGATTATACACATTAAAAATGATATTATTTGGTGTATCATAATGGCATGAACCTTTATCATAGGTTCGGTAGCTTTGCATATTGTACATGAAGCTTAAAAAGTGGTAAACTATGCGAAATTTGCATGATTTATGTAGTTTACATAAAATCTGCAGTAATATGATTATAAGCATCATTTTACTCAGTAAATAATATGTATTATGTTAAAATATCAAATCGTTACGATTTGGGATGCTTAGGGTAAAGTTCGGTACAAGCCTATGCATTAAAAACGGTAAAAATCGACTTTTAAGAGATTTTTTTATAAACCTGTTTTAGATCAGTAAGTAAACTGATATTTTTGATATAAATATAATTATTTTAACTTATGTTAATTATCTTTGGTGTTTATTTAGTCATATGTGACTTCCGACGCCTGAAAACGTTACTGAAAAGCTAAAATAGCATATTTCAATGTACACGAAAAAGGATTGCTTAAGAGTGAACTTTGTGTGTATTATGATGTGATGTGTGAATATGAGAATATGTGATATGATATACTTAGTGATAACATGATAGTAGTGAATTAGACTATGCATGTACACTTGTGCGGTTAAAACGGTGATATCGGTAAAAGTCGCGTTAGATGTGTAACTTGTTTGTCGAGCATGAAAATGATACATAGGCTAACCTGATGAGTTATTACATGTATGAATGCTTTAAAAATGATAAAATATATAAGTTCACTAGATACGTGTATTACAATATGTGATTATGTGTTCACGTTTATGTATATATATTACGACGCGTAAATCGTAGATATATTGCTTATAAACTGGTGTGATAATGGATATAACATAATGAGGGTCACCAATAAATCGTTCAAGTCGCAAAGAATCTTAAAATATATATCTATATGAACTCATATATATATATATATATATATATATATATATATATATATATATAGGGGAAGGTTCATTGGGGAACACTAAAAAAGTGGGGAACAGTGGGGAACCGACTCAAACGAACTCCGATTGGACTCATTCTAGCGGCATTGGAACCGGCTCATCGAACCCTAACTAGGATCTCTGTAACACCACATGTTTTACGTCCGATAAAGTTCTGACACGTGTCTCGTTAAATCTCGTAAGCCGTATGCTAAAATGAGAGGGACCAAAGTTGTCAAAACAATAAATTATGATCTCTATGTGATAGTAACTAAAGTTGAGGGGCTAATATGAAAAATGCCAAATTTTCCATCTCTGAAGGGCGGTTACGGACCGCAACCACTGTTGATTAAGGTCCGTAAGAAATTTGAAACCAGTGGGCGCTTGAAGGCCTTACGGACCGCAAGGCTTAGGCCATACGGTCTGTAAGGGACTGCCAGCGACCAAAAACTTGGCAGCTCCTTGTTATGCCACCTTTGACGCCATTGCCACCTTTCATGCATGCTTGCCACAACTTAGGACACTTGTTAGCACACACTAACACCTGGCAATCCTCCTGGAATCCTCTATAGCTTTTAAGATAACATTTTGGTGAGTTGCAACAAATCTTCATGCATTTCAAACTCAGCAAATTCATCTAGAGGAGTTCCTGGCTATTTTCAAGCATTCCTCACTGCTCTTAGCATCATCTGGACCTTGTGTAAGTGTTCAAATTCGTGCTAAGTCTTTTTCTTTAGGATTTAAGCTAATGTCAAAGTCTCGTCGTAATTACGCCTTTACTTTGAGCTAAGACCATGATGGTCCAGCCATTGATCATAACGAAAGTGGCTACGTGATCATAATAGGGTAGGTGTTAATTCATCAAGAAGGTATCTTCTGATTACCACGAATTCTTGACCAATTGACGAGTCAAAGTAAAAGTCAACAAAAGTCAAACTGGCCAGATTTCATAAAAATGCATAACTAGTTATATGAATGTTATAAAATATGTTTTGATGCATAAACAACCTAAAAATACGTATTAGAACTTATATAAACTGATTTGACTCGTTAAGTCTCGGTCTAGAGTCGATTCGCAACCGAAAGTCGCAAAGCTTGACTTCTGCTTTGACTTTCAGTTCTAACCCGATTTAGCTAGTTAAGCTACTGATTTTAGATCATTTTAAGATCGTGATTAAGTATAGTATAACTTCCTAAAGTTATACTACTTGATTCCTTAACAATCCGAGCTATCATACAAGTTTCCGCTTAATTGCCTAAACTTTGCAAAAAGGTCCTTTTCGGTATAAATCAAGGTTTTAAACACTAAACACCATACAAATGAGTTATGGACTGATTTGTAAAATTTATTAAGTTATTTTGATGTCAAGATTCTGACCATAAACTGCATTTTTACTTATAAAGCGTTAAAAGGACTAAATTGCCCTTTTCGGCATTTTAGAAAGTTTAAACATAATTTCTTCCACGAAACCTTTTATATACTGATGTAATATCATAAGTAGGTTATGTTGGGATGCTAAAACAGTTTATGACCTAAGTTGATGCTATAGATTCGTAAAATGCCGTTAAATGACTAAACTACCCTTTTTATGACAATTTGGTTTTAACTAGACTTTTTGGGTACAAAATCTTATACCTACTGTTGTAACATGTTAAATAACATATTTTGGTAATTTAAAAATGATCATAACCTCAGTTTACATTAACAATCGAATTAAACGACATTTATCGACTTTATCGCACTTTCGGCACGTAGTATGGTTTAAAACCATAACTATGAGCTAAGACTTGATACCTACTGATTTATAACTCATTTTCAATATGTTTACTGTAAGTACAAGTTCCAAACTCATAATCCCAATTATGACTTCAAAGCTATGTGTGAAATTACCAAAATGCCCCTACGGGACATAGTTTGGTTTAAAACTATCAAAAACACATACACTTGATATCCTACTGATATAACATAACAAAATATATGTTTTTACTAAGTAATTATGATCCTGACATCTGTAATGTTTTAAAACCCTTTATAAGCCTTAAAATGACCAAAATGCCCTTATGTGGGGGAATTCGCATTTAAAATCCTTTCGGACAAACTTATTGATATCCTACTGATATCATAACATATTTTAAACATAATGGCATGTGAAACTTGTATAAGACTCTCTCGGTTACCCGGTTTCGCTTCCACGCTTTCGGTTAAGCATACGTAACTAGTTTACGTAATTTATCCAAAACGGGTTAACCTTGTCAATTTCTTATCAAAATCCAGAACGTTATTGGTATACACATATTATACAAGTCTTAATACTTGTCGGGTCCAATTAACCTTCTATTTCGGCACCGCTTAATCTAGTGTATCGTACCGTATTTATATTAACGTAAGACTAGCCGGTTCAAGTCTAAGACTTAATTAAGGACCCGTTAGCATTGAAACTTAGTTAATAATACCATCACTCCAGACTAAACGCCTCCACGGTAGATTGTGCCTGTACTTATTATCTTGATTTGTGGCTGAGTTGCGACTGTTCTGAAGACTTAGCTCAGGTAAATACATTTAACTTATTTTCCATATACGGGCTTGGGATATGGTAAACTATTACCGCTTGGTCGGGTAGGGAAATCATGTTTTATCCAGTTGTGATAATTAACTAAAATACATAACCCGGTTTTACTATGTATTGTCTGAAACTTAAACATTGGGGGTGGGCTTGACCGTGTCTGGGATATCCTTGGCTCACTAAATTGTTAGTGGCCACAACTTAAGCATTGGTGTAGGTATACATCGGTAACTGCTATTATTATTATTATTATTATCTGCTTTCTGTGTGGAAGTTCAGAAGTGGTGTGTCAGTCGATCATGTCTCGGTTTCTGTACTGGGCCCAATATGTAAAAGACAGACATGTAAATCTGTATACAAGGTCAATTATACTGTCCCAAGTTATTTATAAAAGGTGCCTAGTGCACCTAAAACCATTTCAAAAAGATTTTCAAAATGAGTCGGTTGATTGTATTTACTAGTGTAAACTGACGTAGTTTCAAAGATCGAGTTACAGGTACAAGTACGTAATAGGCCGGGAGCTGCGGGGCAATTATACTAAGGAGTTGCGACCTTGTAGAAGTTCCTGTAGAGTCTGTTATCATTTTGTGTATGTATATTTTCGATCCACCTGTGGATCTTATTACAAGCCATGTATATGTTTGTATATTTGTGTTTCGAACTCTGGACACTCTATGGTTTATAATAGTTTATATTTTACTCCAAGCGTTCCGCTGTGTTGCTCTGTGTTGTAATTGGTTAGAATGATATCAACTGTACATCACGATACTCCCCACCGGGCCCACCAGAATACATGTGCAAATCGGGGTGTGACAATCTCTTAACCCTAAACCCTAAATCCTAACCCTAACCCTAAACCCTAAAGCTAAAAATAAGGCTAAAACCTAAGCTAAATCTTAAAATCTAAGCTATGAACCCTAAAAGCTAAACCCTAAAGGCTAAACCTAAGCTAAACCTTAATACTAATGATTAACCCTAAAACTAAATGCTAAAGCTAAACTCTAAGGCTAAACCTAATAAAGACCCTAAATCCAAACCCTAATATATATAAGGTTTATGGGTTAAGATTTAGGGTTTAGGGTTAAGAGATACTAGTTAGGGTTCGACGAGCCGATTCCAACGCCGCTGGAACGAGTCCAGTCGGAGTTTGTTTTTGTCGGTTCCCCACTGTTCCCCACTTTTTTAGTGTTCCTCAATGAACCTCACACACACACACACACACCACATATATATATATATATATATAATATGCCAACATAATCGAAAATAACGACTTTTCGAGAAAATCCCAAAGTTATGTGAAAATTCTAAGTATTGGAGAAACTTATGAGTTTTTGTGGAATATTGATTGTTAAACGTTCCTACATATATTAGGACGTGTAGAATCAAATTGTGGGATAGCGCAAATATAAAAACGTACCCAAAGGTGAGTGTCACTAGACCCCTCTTTTTTACTGTTTTATAAACTGTTTTGGGGGAAGAACAAGCCTTAAAATGATAAGTACACGCTTTTGTATAAAATATACCTTTGATTAAACTATGAATATATTTTCGTGGAAAATATATGGTTTTAACTATAAATATGTTCCGGGAGAAACGGTTTTGATATAAATATATGTTTCGAGGAGAAACGGGATTTGATTGATATATATGTTTCGGGGAGAAATGGGTATTGTTACGGTGTTTTGGGGATAAAACGACCGCGTAGATTTAAAATTGCTTAAATATAAAGTTGTGACGAATTGGCTCGGTCTCAAGAGAGTAAGTATCGAGTTTAGGCTTACGTTTCGGTAGGGACATCGAGGATTCGTACAACTCGTTATATTAAATTTATCATTTTAGTAGGATATATGTATTGTACGTGAAGCAGGCATTATAAGTGGCCCATTGCGGGCACTTGTGCAAATTTTGTCGTTTAATCATTTAATTGTATGCGTGGAATTGTTGATAGACTATGGGTTAACCACCCCGTCGTGACCGGTAGCTCCGTGTCAAGTCAAGCGATGAATTTATATTCTGTATTGTCTAACTTTGATTACACCTTCATTGTAAATATGTAGCTCGTAACGTCTTGCAAACTTACGAATCTGAAGCACTTGATGCTAGAAATTTAATATGTAAACCTTGGGAACAAGTCGGGATATCACTATGGTTTAAGAAACGCTTTATCACACCCCGATTTCCACGTATGTCCCTGTGGGGAGTATTGTGACAGAAGTTGATAACATCATAACCAAACAACACAGAGAAACACAATGAAAGTCTTGGATTTTAAATATTATTACAAACCGTGAAAGTTCAAATGTTCAAAATAATAAATTACAATGGTGTGTAATAAAGATCCACATGCGGATCGTAAAATATACAAAATGAGATCAACAGACCTTGGGCACGACTAAGAACTTGCAAGATTCTCTACGTCACTACCAAGCAGCTGCCAGCCTATTACGTGCTGTACTTGTATCTTAGTCTTTTGAAAATACGTCAGTTTACACTGGTAAATACAAATAACCGACACATTTTGAAAATCTTTCAAAATTGATTTAAGTGCACATGGCACATTTTCATAAATAACTTGGGAAAATTCAAAATGATCTTGTATACAGTTTTACAGGTCTGTCAATACATATGGGGTCCAGTGTAGAAACCAAATAACCTGATTAACCGACACGCCACTTAAATAACTCCAGAGAGTATATAAAAATAATTTAGCATTAGCATTTGACAGGTGTATGCCTACACCCCGTGCATTGGTCGTGGCCATTAGTAACTTAAATGAGCCGAGGATATCCAGGACACGGTTGAGTTAACCCCCAATGTTTATGTTATCAGACAATAATATTAAAACGGGTTATGAGATTTAGTTAAATCACAATCCGACAACATGATCCCATACCCGACCAACCGGTAATACTATATCGTATCCCAAGCCCATATAGGGAAAATAAATTAAAAGTATTTACCTGAGCTAGTTCTTCAAAATGAATAATAACTCAGCCGTTAATATATGTGTGGTTTATAGTTTAAAACAAAACTATAAATTTGTGATGTTATATCAGTAAGATATCAAATATATGTGTGGTTTGTAGTTTAAAACAAAACTAGCTCAGTAGGGGCATTTTGGTCATTTCACACATAGTTTTTGATAGCTTATTTAGGATTATGAGTTTAGAACATGTACCTACTATAAAAATATTTGAAATAAGTTTAATAACCAGTAGGTAACAAGTTTTGGTTCAAAGATATGGTTTTAAACCATACTATGCGCCGAAAAAGGCTGAAGTCGCTAAATGACGATTTAATCGACGTTTAAGGAAAACTGATGTTATGAAAGGTTTATACAATGAAAAATATGTTACTTAATATAATACATCAATAAGTAAAAGGTTTTGTACATAAAGAATTATTAAAACCCATTTTAAGTGCCGTAAGGGTAATATCGTCATTTAAGGACTTAATACAAGGATATTTGTAAACTCAGTTATAATCTGATTTAATATCCAATGAGTCCTACTTATGATATTACATCAGTAGGTATTAAGTTTAGTGAAGAAATTATGTTTAGAAACCATTCTAGATGCCAAAAGGGCAATTTGATCATTTTAAAGCATGATTTATGCTAATTAAGTACAAATTAGTTTATGACCAGAATGTTGATATCAAATATGCTAATCAAGTTAACATATCAGTAACTAATTTATTTGCAAGCTTGTTTATGTTTAAAACCTCATTTTTTATCAAAAGGGCATAATAGTCAACGTAAGGCATATTAACGGAAACTTGCATAAAAACTCAGAATACTATATGAGCATGTAGTATAACTCCAGAAGGTTATACTACAATATAAGATGGTCATAATGCAACTTAGAATCAGTAGCTAAAGTTACTAATTCGGGTTAGAACTGAAAGTCAAAGCAGGAGTCAAACCTTGCGACTTTCTGTTGCGAACCGACCTAAAACCTGGAATTGACGAGCCGAACATGTTTATACACGTGCCAACAATTATTACCAAGTTATTAAGGTGATAAAACACATTTTATAACACCTGCATTATCATAAATGAATTTATTTAGAACCTGACCGTTTGACTTTCTATGAACATAAAGCAAACGTGATTTCCAGGAGGTTCCCTCTTGAGGGATTAACACCTACCTTATTACGATCACGTAGCCATGTTCGCATCGAATAATGGCTGGACCATAATGATCTTAACCGATGTTAAAGCGTTATTACGATAACGCTTTGACTTTTGGCTTAAAGCCTATAAAAATGAAAGAACAAAGTTGGAACACTTACAAGTGATCCAAAAGAAGACTTAGAACTCAGAGGATGCTCCCAAATGCTTTAGGAGCTTCCAGGTGAGCAAGAGAGGAGAAGAGAGTAAATGAGCAAGGTAAAAAAGAGGCAACCAAAGGGGACTATTTATACTTGTGGATGAAGCACAAGACCAAGACAACTGTCAAGGCACATTCCCAGGTGTTAGCAAGTGTCCAAAGAGGCGTCACATGCTGCACAAGGGTGGCATTTCACGAGCAAGGTGGCAAAGACAGCAGGCTGCCAACAAAACTGCCACTGGCAGTCCCTAACGAACCGTAAGGGTTATGGCTTATGGTCCGTAAGCCATATACGCGCCCATGGTTTTGAAATCGTTCGGACCGTAAGGACCAGGCCTTGGGTCCGTAACCGCCTCTCAACAGATCAGCCCTTTAAATCTTACGGTCCGTAACCATGTATGGTTACGGTCCGTAAGACCTCTTTAGAAACCAAAATTTTGGCATTTTGACACTATTGGTCCCTCAACTTTTATAGTCACCATTCAGAGGTTATAATTATAACATAACGGCAACCTTGGTCCCTCTCGCTTAGCATGTGGCATGCGAGGATCAGCGGGACACGTGTTGGGATTTTATTGGAAAGTTTTTACGAGGTCTTACACGCTTGCGATGACTGACCCTATCATTTTGTAAAAGAAATTAAATGGACTTTCTTAAGATTATATGGATGTTTTATTAATAAACACATAATATGAAAGTTTTCCTTGGATCAAATTATTATAATTTGGAATATACGTGAACTCACCCTCCTTTGTGTTGACACTTGATTTTAACGTGTTCTTCAGGTACATGAGTTCGGCTTCGGGAATCTTTGGCATATCTTGTGGTTGTTGATGCATGTTATGTTTAATAATAAATTGGACAACTTTTAAAACTGTTTATTTTTTGGACCACTTTTGTATTAAGATCCATAAGGATCAAGACAATTTAACAACGTTATGGTTGTGTTTAAACGTTAAACTTTCAAATTATGTTTTAATTAAGTTAACTGTCCAAAAATTAATGATGCAAAGTCCACCAAATATTTATGGGCTCCAACTTCCGTCACCGTTACGTTTGAATTCCGCTACGGCGTTTTTAGGGTGTTACACATTCGTGGTAAAACTTTGCTAACCCAATGACGAAGCCCATGGAGACAATGTGGGACGAAAGCCTGCAGAATGCAAACTCATGAAAGTACACGACGAACTTGTATGCCAAGTTCGCCCCACTATCTCTTAGCATATCATGCAAAAAGAATAGGTCATGCTAAAGACTTACTCCCTACTATGACCCCGCTCAACAATCTTCACTAGGATACACCGAAATAGATATCAGTTAGCGGGTCATGTAAAAGGCTGACGCGTTGCTTCGAGGACATCTGACGTTAGTCCACGAACTCCCTTTCTCCAATAGTGCGCTGATACGGCCACAAGACATCACTAACTGAGGCATTTATGAACACCTGGCTTGAAGCCCACTTAACCATGTAGATGCCTAATGCAACTGAAGCTGAGGCAGTATCAACTCCCTTTAAGTACCGCATTGACACACCCCACCAAAGGGAAACATGGTGGTGCAGCCAAAAGGTTTCGAAGCATATGACTAAGCAAACACTTACATGAAACTGATACTAAAGATTTTACAAATTGTTTACAATCTCAATCACTATACAAGTTTACACTGATAGGCTAACATGACACTCTTTCAGTAAAACTACATGTTAACATATTAATACACAGTTTTGCTAATATTATATTCTTTCATCAAAATATCAAGTCTTAATCTTTTAACATACTAAAATAATCATTTTAAGAAAAAATCATAACTTTGGCATATTCCAAACACCTAAGTTTCAACATTAATACTAAAATTTGTCACACCCGCTAAAGCGGAACGCGAGGCCTAACCCCCAAAGGTTTTCGAGCATTCAGTTAACAAAACATATAAGTGATTAAAAAATAACTAATGATATCAGAAAGTTAAGAGTTTACAAACTCTCAAAATAACTTGTTCAAAAGGATACATCGACCCAAAAGTAATTGTTTAACAAACTAGGGATTTGACAAGTGTATCCCATGACATGATGAGAAACAAAAGAAGATGTCTTCCAAAGCAATATCAATATGATGCAAGCTTATTATCCCAAATTCCATGACTCCCCAAATCACTTTCCTGAAACTTACATCAACAATATGTTGGTGAGCTCACAGGTTTAAAATACTCAACTAACACTTGTTTCCTGAGGAAATGCGTTATGAAAATGTACATATAGTTTATGTAATCATTGACTGATCAATCAATTCCTACCAGGATAATGACAAATGTGACATCATGAGCCTATAGCCAAACTGATGTGCGTGAATTATATATATTTATGATTGGGTTTTTCTTCACACAAATTTAGTTTTAAAAATGGTTTTTCACCTAAGAACTAACTACACACACAAAAGGGCAAGTGTAACAGTTTGGTGGTAATATAGTTTATCGGCAAGTACGATATCGATCCGTAGACACGGTGTCTCGATACTAAACTTTTGTTTCTTTAAATCATTTTCAATGAGTGGGTTTGATTTTGTTTCTAAATTATCATGCAAAAGTAACAAACTACCAACTAATCTAAGGAAGAACAATATCCAAAAGAGGTTGCCTAAACTAAGTATCCACTAACAAACATGTGACAACTAAGGGATGTAACTAGTGATGATGCAAGATCCAAATTTAACTAAGTCCCCAATCAAGGCTTACTAGTTCATAATTCTTAGGAAAACTAAAATGAAATAACATTATAATCACCTAAAAATTATTATTTTTAAGCTCACTTGCTAAGTTAATGTTCATCTTTAAACAATAGTTATTTGTTTGTTAAAACTCCTAACTCTACAAACTGGAGAAAACCACTATAAACAACATAATAATACCCCTAACTTGCTTTCAAGTAAGTAACATCTTCATCATATTCTTGATATGAATCACAAGCATGGTCATGCTAAACAACAATCTTGGCCTAAATCATCATGTTAACACAAACACAAACTATAGAATCCATATAAACATTCTTTTGATCTTTCCAAATCTAAATGCAAGAATCCATACACATGTTCAAATCCCCATTCAATTCATGTTAGCAATTACCATTCCTAATTTCATGCTATGAATCATACTAACAAGTTAACGAGATTCAACAATCATAATCTCTACATGGGCTTTCCAACACAACATGTAAATACTTATGACCAAACATTCAAGAACAAGGACTTTAAACATGCACATGAACTCCAAGAACAAGATTCAAACATTACTATGAAGATTAACAAGAACAATCACCACATCTACTTCCATATCATCATAATTCATTAGCTTTGAAAGTTTAAGCAACACAAATGTTTAGCCCATAAGGCTCATAGCAACCACATCAAGTACAAGAAAGCATATATTGTTCATAATGTAACAAGTTTCTAACCAAATTAAAGACAAGTTAAAATGGTAAATTGAGTAGATCTTCAAGTGAATTAGTCTTCTTCAAGGTTCCTTCTTGGCTCCAACAAGCTTCCAAGATCAGATTCTTGAGAGAAAACTTCACGAAAATGCTCCAACTCCCCTCCAAATAAGCTCGAAACCCGTATTTAAGTTGCTGGGAGTTTGTCACGACCATGCCACCTTTTGGAACGGTCGTGCGTGGCAAGAGTCAGAGTCGCTTTTCTTCTGTCGATCTTGTTTGTTAGCCTTTTTAGGAAAAAACTCGTTCAGACTTTCCCGAGGTGGCACGACCTTGCAAACAAGTGGCATGGTCGTGCTTATCGATGACATATTCGATGATGACTGAAATGATCTCAGGAACGAGCTGATCAGAGACAGATTTTGGTCACGCACGGTCGTGCTGGGGGTCGGCACAGTCGTGCCAGACTTGGATTTTCCTGGTTTGCGCAGTCAGATGGTAGTGCTTGATGAGAGTGCCAGTTATCAAGGGTTTGGCGTGGTCGTGCCAAGGGTTGGCACGGTCGTAGCAATACTGGCAGTTTGCTGGAAATCTTCGTTTTTGCTCCATTTTGCTCCAAAAGCCTCCGTTTCAACACCAGGCCGAAGCCCGGACTTGTATTTTCACAAACAACTCAAATGAGTACCAAAATCAATGAAAATCTGAGTTCTAGTGTAAACGGGGTATATTTGACGTTTTAAAGATGTATAAATTCATATACATCACATACCAAGATGACAACTTCGCCCTGCAAATCAAACAACCATGTCAATAACAATCATGTTTTGCAATTACAAACATTCCTCTTGTCAGATGGAGTGGCCAACCAGAAGTGGGGGTGTTAACCTAATAGATCTATTCGAAAATTCCATGGCTATATCCATAGCTAATGGTTACAATCTAAATCAGCGATGACCTTCGTGAGCTCAATTAAACCAACTGTCAAAAACCCATGACCATAGAGTGATCAAATATATTACATCTACAACTATCGTACGTGTACTTGAATATTGCATGTTTTCCCCAAAGTTTTAAAACATTAAAAACGAGTCATGAAACTCCCCTTAAATCTATGAAAATGCTACCAAATAAAAATAAGCCCGAGAATGCAACCCGTCCTACAGGCGTCCTAGAATATATAAGACACTTATGGTTCATTAGTGTGTCTACACGGCAAGTTGTTCACTTAACTTACTAGATTTAGATGAGATGTTTTGTTTAATAAAACCATTAACTCGGATGAACCGTTGAGTGTCGTGATAGGCGTTTAAGTTTTCATAGTCATAAGTGGTAAGTTACATGTTAGTCAAAATTACCTAGCATCGTAATTACATAATCCAACACACCATACATAGTTGATTCTATAAGTAAACATATGTATATACATAGACAAGAAACCCTAAATCACATGTCATGATTGAAGTCACATAAACCATTAATCATGTCAGGTATGCCAAATTACAAATCTTGGTTTTGACATACTAAAAATGTCTAACCATATGACTTTGTAACCGTCTACCACCTAGTTATACTGTTGTATATGGTCACGGTTCATGATCTCCCAACCTTTTGCTATTGTATTTATAGTTTATCTCTAATAACCAGACAATGTAGGGATCGGAGAATCTCCCTCTAAGCTAACCAAGATAAAATGATTTTTTAATGTGAACAAATGTAAAGGTTTGATAGGGAGATGGTCTTCGTTTTTGGCAAATCAGGGAAAAACTGTAGTACACTTACAGTTTCTTAGTAACTGAGGCATGATATTACATCTCATGATTCCCGTATAGGGCATTTGCAACCACTTTGACATTGATGCATGTTCAATCCCACACCATTCTAAGGAATTTCAAACTTTCACAATTTAACATCCGTAAAAAACAGATCCCTAAAACTTGACAATGGTCATGTAAACCAGATTCTACAAGTAATTAATTGAGAACGAAATTTCTTTTATTTATTTGTTTTTTATTATTTTGTGACGTGTTGTTTCTTAATTTAACTAATATAATAATTTTCGAGACCAAAACATTAACCTTATAAAAATGTTTAGTTAACTCCATGAAGTTTATAAAATAAATCGTTTAACTAAGTTTAAACAAATTAGACTTTATAAGTGGAGCTTTTAACTAACTTAGTTGTGATAAGCTAGGTTAGATTCGTTATGGAAGTGGAGGGGTGAAGACTGCAATTAGCTGAAAGATGGTTTAAGGGATAAATAAACCAAGAAAAAGGAGCGGGGGAGGGGATTCGAACCTGGGTTAATTGAACCTAGGGAATTGCTTATTATCTAGCTAATTTGGTTTGCATATTTTCTTAGAATTTTTGGACTTCAATTGGATTTATTATGAATTTTAAGTCATATATATTATGTAGGAAGTTATACAAAATATGAATTATCAAAATCAAATAACATGAATATTGTTTTTCTGTTTTTTTTCTATAAAAACACAAGACTTGTAAATTTCCATGGCTAATTGTCGGTAATAAAAGAATTAATTGGACTATTCATATAAATGTGGTCTTTTAAATTAAGTGGGTGATTTTAAACAAAAATATAGAATAACGGTGAATTTTTGGACTTAAAAATTTATAGGATGAATTTCTATTAGTTTAGTAGAATATATATTTTCAACCTATAACATTCTAAATGGTTAAGATTATATCCTATTATTGAATTTTGGACTTATTAAATATAAAACCACTAACTAGCGTAAATTATGAATTTTATTGTAAGTTGGAATTTAGATAAATTTTGACTTAGTGTATACACATGTGCGCGCACGCGCATATATATATAATATATATATATATTATATATATATATATATATATATAGCATAAGTATTTTTATGCTTAAGATTATAAATGGTGCCATTATAGTTAAATAATAATTTAGTGATAGGTTAGAATAACTAAATTAATTATTTGTACAAAGCCCAAAATCATAGAATAATTTTATAGATTATTTTTGTTATTTGGTTATTTAGTATTTTTATGTTATTATATTTTTAGGATAACATCTTTGTTTTTGGAGTTTTCCTTTCCAAAATTCGTGTGATTAATAGGATCTTTATAAATGCAATCCATGAGTAATTCTAACATTTTCTCTTTTTACATTTAAAATCTTTGGGGTTTATCATGTTAGGCATATTCCCCTTTAATCATTTTATTATTACATGCAACTTTCATTATGTTATTATATGGATGTGTTGTTGTGATTTATTTAATTGTTATGTGATATTAGAGTCTATCGTATTCTATCACGTCATTATGGATCCACAGCTGATTAGTTTCTCCACGGCCATGGGTTGTAGTCTAGTATCACCACCATCATTAGATTCGCTCTTCGGGCTCGAGTCTTGCATAGTCATATATTCGCATCGTCATATATTTGTTTGATTCATATTTTTACTTGATTTTTTTATTTTTCGCTGGTATACATGACTTGTTACGTTGTTGATAAACTGCGATCTTTATAATTACCTTTGAAAAGCGTGTTAAAAACTTTTCTTGAAAATAATATAAAAAAACACTTTATAAAAATAAGGATTACTCCAACTTTTGTTGACCCAGAACTATTTTTTTTAACATGATACAGGAAACCAGGTATGAGGTTTGGAAGATGAAGACACATATGACGGGCCTTAGAAAAATAATTTGGAATCGTATTTTATGTTTTATGTTTTAAACATTGTATGGATTATTTGGAAATTTATTGTTATGTGACAATTTAAACTGGATATGCTTTAAAGTATTAAAATTTATATTAATTGTCATGAGCTATGGGCTATCATCATGCCCCGACCAGATCTTTGTGGGTTAGGGTGTGACATACATAAACTATTTCATTAATATTTTGTATAAATCGTGGTATCGGTTGCACTCACCTAAAGTTATTGTCAGGGAAGTGCCACTAATTCTCATGAAATGACATATACTGAAAACCACAGTTCCCATTTGGCTGGGCATTTGTATGTGTGTGATGTACGATAATGGTGGAATCCACCTCTTATAATGGTTAAAAATGTTGAGTTGCTGAACACGATAAAAGGTGAAACCAATCGTTTCTTATGATAAGCACATGAATCGTTGCCCATTCCTCTAGTTGATTTTGAGCATTTCATGAACTCATCGATGAACTTAGGTGACCGTACACGATTATCGTTGTACCCAATGAACGCACTATGCATCGGAACGGCCTGATAGGAATCTTCCTATGTTGCAAGAACCTTTTTTGTCATTACCTGTCTTGATATGGTTATTCTTGTGATGCAAGGAACCATGCTTGTCAATACCCTTCCTAAAGGATTCTTCTTGTGTGTTCACAAACAAGTTGTCTGGTAGATTCCTTTTTTTTTTTATTTGACGAGCTTTTAAAGTTGGACATCTACGATGGTTTTTCTGCACGAGAGGCTCTTTTACATTTGTCTTAAGTGGATTGATAATCTCTTTTATCTTGCAATGGGACTCTTCTTAACCGGATTCGCCTGATTAAGTGTCAAGTATTTAATGAGTCCTAGTTCGTCGTTAACGTCAACATAGTCCTCACTGTCAGCTTATAACGGTGTCATGTCTAACTTTCTCCAAAATAGATCTATCACCCTAGTGGAACTTCGTTGCCTAAATTGAAGCAATTGTCACACCCCAAAAGATGGCGGAAACATCGGGCGTGGCACTAGGCGAACCAGATTGTCTCATGAGAAATTCCATAACACTATTCAAGTGACAATATTTTAAGCGTTAATATCCCTATACTATCAACATATAATCCTTAAATAAGTTACAAAATACCAAGTAATCTCATAAAACAAATTCAAGTTCGATCTCTTAATAGATTTTATTACAATGCGTTTCTAAAAGCAATCCTAAATCAAAGCAGCCGTAGCATATATCCTCAACCTGCCACATATGTTAAAATAAAATGTCAATACAATTAAGTAAGGGTGAGCATACAGGTTTGCGTTCATAATAAATATAAAAGCGTTTAGCATACACCGCATGACATATGTAAGAGTTGTGAACTATGTAACTACTTAGATTCAAGTAAACCAACAAACGCGAGTGCGAGGCCGCGAACAAGTGTCCACGTCCTAAAGAGAAAAATATGAGAAATAAAATGCGAGACTTAACAAGCCCGGGCCTCCGGGTGGCGGGTCAACCTCTAGCAAGCTATCATGTTAAGGGTGGCGTACTAGCAATCAAGTAACACATAAAATTCAGCAGATTTCACGTATAATCATGTAACAGCGGGTTGCGAGTAAGCGTTTGAGAGTTATGTGATGTGTTTTGATAACGAACATATGTGACACCCAAAAGTGTGTTTAAGCGTAAAAGGGTTCAAGTATACTCACAGTCGGTGCGATTTGAGAGAGATACGGGATCTGAAGTGAGTTGAGGAGAGCGCCGGATCAGCCTGTAAGCGAACAGAAGTACATCAGTCTTCCGAAGTGCTAAAACGGTTAACGGTTGAAGGAACAGTAGACAAGTTCAGGCGAACTTGTCTGTTTGGACTTACTGGAGGCACAAGTTCAGGCGAACTTGTCTGGTTTCCTGAGAAACTGGACAAGTTCGGGCGAACTTGCCCTGTTTGTTGAGGTGTGATACAAGTTCGGGTGAACTTGCCCTGATTCCTTGGAATCAGTACAAGTTCGGGCGAACTTGTGTGTTTTCTGTCAAATGTTGATCAAGTTCGGGCGAACTTGGTCACCAATCTGGTGACAAGTTCGAGCGAACTTGATGTTTTCCGAGTGAACTTGACTGTTTTGGCATCCAATTTGTGCGTTTTCGCCTCGTTTGCTGAGGAAATCGAGTGTCCATCCCTCCAACCTTAAGCTACTAGCAAAACCTAGGCTGGAGAGGTCTTTAGGAGCGAGTTTTAGCCATTTTACAGAAACTCGGACTAATCTGGGCGAACTTGATGGTTCGTACGGGTTAGTCCAGTTTGTGCAAAGTGACTGATTTCGTCCATGTGCTTCCGAATCTGAGTATTTTGCTTGAGAATGCCTCCTTCCACTTCAAAGTGAACAAACATACGTCATTAGTCGTATTTTGTGTGAAAATCGATGTTTAAAAGAGTTTTACTTAGATCAAAGTATAGATCTAAGTGAAAAATAGAAGTTTTGCATAAAAGACGAAGATTTCGTAAACAGAGGAGTTTTGATAAAATCGAAGGTAAAACCTTGTGCAAATCATTGTAGAACGTTGTTGTACTTGAAAACAGGTTGATTCTTACTTGGAAATCAAGGGTTTTCTGTTTCGGGAGTTTTCGGGAGAACTTGCAGCAAGTTCAAATGAGGAGAGGATAGAGTATTTATAGGAGGAGAGGAGAAGAGCTGGAAATGATCAAGTTTGGGCGAAGTTGTTACAAGTTCAAGCGAACTTGATGGGTTTCATAGATTTGTAACCAGTTTGGGCGAACTTGGCTTATAAGCGGAGTTCTGATAGCCTGACAAGATCGGGCGAACTTGGTATTACCAAGTTCGCGAATTGGCTATTGGGAAGTTTTGTTCGTTTATTTCGCGTTAGGTGTTCGTTTGGTGATTCGGTTCGTATTAGATAGTTATATTAAGCGTTATAATTTATATAATTGTGCGATTTAGCGATTCGTACGTGTGAGAGCGTTGCGTTAGCGATTATAACCATAAATCATAAAACACACATACACATAAGTAATATAAAGTAACATAATCAATTGCGTTGCAATTGCGATGAGATAAGCGATGCGATGGCACAAGTGGTTATTGTACAATAACACACTCGATTACTAAAGTAACATGGTTACTTGTGATTGCATTTGAATTAGCGTTTAATAAGCGATTAGATGCGATATTGTTGTAATAAAATATAATTAGCAAACATAAACCATTCCATTTATCAAATCTCGGATTTACAATGAAAGGTACAAACAGAATAAAAGAAAAGAAGATAACAACGAATTTATGAGTTGTTACAGTCTCCCCTACTTTAGGAAATTTCGTCCCGAAATTTAAGTAGTGGCCGTAACAAAGAGATGTGATATTTAGCCTTCATATCACTTTCCAATTCCCAAGTGAACTCGGCACCGCGTTTGCCTTCCCATCAGACTTTCACAATAGGAATGCGAGAGCGTCGTAGTTTCTTGGTCTCTCGGTCCATGATTTCGACTGGTTTTTTCACGAAGTGAAGAGTCTCGTTTATTTGCAGATCCTCGAGGGGAACATGGAGATTTTCTTCAGCTAGACATTTCTTGAAGTTCGAGACGTGGAAAGTCGGATGTACGTTGTTAAGTTATGCCGGTAGTTCGAGTCGGTAGGCCACTTTGCCAATTCTTTCCAGAATCTTAAAGGGACCCACGTATCGTGGCGCTAGTTTCCCTTTCTTTCCAAATCGGATCACTCCTTTCCAAGGTGCAACCTTTAAGAGAACATGATCTCCAATTTTGAATTGTAGGGGCTTGCGGTGTTTATCGGCATAACTCTTTTGGCGACTCCGAGCTTTCAAGAGATTGTCTCTGATTTGAAGGATTTTGTCTGTAGTTTCTTGAATTAGTCGGGACCGGTGATTTGTGCTTCTCCGATCTCGTGCCATTCAATAGGCGATCGACATTTTCTTCCATACAGTGCCTCAAAAGGAGCTATTTGAATGCTGGTATGATAACTATTATTGTACGAGAATTCAATTAAAGGTAAATGCGTATCCAATTACCACCGAAATCTATGATGCACGCACGGAGCATGTCTTCGAGGGTGCGGATCGTGCGCTCAGTCTGACCGTCGGTTTGAGGTGAAAAGCTGTACTAAGATTAAGCGTAGTACCGAGAGCGGATTGAAAAGTCTCCCAGAGACGTGAGGTAAAGCGACCATCGCGGTCAGAGATGATGTCACGAGGCGTCCCGTGTCGAAAAATGACTTCGTCGGTATAGATTGTGCTAATCGTTCTACCTTAAAGTCTTCTCGTATGGCAATAAAGTGAGCGGATTGAGTAAGACGATCAACGATAACCCAAATGCTATCGTGACTGGAGGAAGTGCGAGGGAGTTTCGTAACGAAGTCCATGGCTATGCTCTCCCACTTCCACATCGGGATTTCGGGTTGTTCGAGCAAACCAGAGGGCCTTTGATGCTCGGCTTTAAACTTTGGAGCAAGTTAAGCACTTTGAGACGTATAAGGCGATATCCTTTTTCATGCCCGGCCACCAATACTTAGGACGAAGGTCCTGGTACATCTTGTCGGCTCCGGGATGAATGGAGTATCGAGATTTATGAGCTTCGGTCATCAACAATTCTCGAAGATTATCACGGGTAGGAATCCAAATACGATCGAGGTAATAATAAATGCCATTTGGTTTAACTACGAGCTGGGTTTCGGCACCACATTTCATTTCTTCCTGCAGGGTATTCTCGTTAAAACAAGCAAATTGAGCGAAGCGAATTAAAATTTCGAAATTATTCAAAGCTTGAGAGTCACGAACACTATACACATAGCTTCGTCGACTCAGAGCATCGGCTACGACGATTGCTTTTCCAGGATGATAGCGTATCTCACAATCGTAATCATTGAGAAGTTCAACCCATCTGCGTTGGCGCATGTTCAGTTCTTTTTTATTAAAGATATGTTGTAAGCTCTTATGGTCGGTGAAGACCGTACACCTGGTACCGTAAAGGTAGTGTCGCCATATCTTCAATGCAAAAACAACTGCACCGAGTTCGAGATCATGGGTGGTGTAGTTTTTCTCGTGGATTTTGAGTTGTCGAGATGCATAGGCGATAACCTTGTCTCGTTGCATAAGAACACAACCAAGACCTAGGTTAGAGGCATCGCAATAAACAACGAAATCGTCGTTTCCGTCGGGTAGAGCGAGTACAGGAGCGTTGCATAGCATACGCTTGAGAGTTTGAAAGGCTTCCTCTTGTTTGGAATCCCAAACGAAAGGGTTGTCCTTATGAGTTAAAGAGGTAAGCGGAACGGCGATTTTAGAAAAGTCGGCGATGAATCGACGGTAGTAACCCGCCAATCAAGAAAAGAACGGATTTCAGATGCATTCTTCGGCGTAATCCAACTCTTTACAGCTTCTATCTTTGTAGAGTCGATGTGAATTCCTTGAATGTTAATGATATGACCAAGGATTGGACTTCTTCAAGCCAGAATTCACACTTAGAGAACTTGGCATAAAGGCTATTTCCTTGAAGAAGTTCGAGAATAAACGAAGATGTCGCGCATGTTCAGCTCTCGACTCCGAGTAAATAAGGATGTCATCGATAAACACAATGACGAAACGATCCAAGAAGGCTTTACACACATGGTTCATCAAATCCATGAAGACCGAAGGTGCATTAGTAAGACCGAAAGGCATGACCACGAATTCAAAATGGCCATAACAGTACGAAAGGCGGTTTTCGGAATATCTTCTTCCCGCACGCGTAATTGATGATAATCAGAACGTAAATCGATTTTAGAAAAACAAGTAGCACCTGAAGCTGATCAAACAAATCATCGATTCGTGGAAGAGGGTAGCGGTTCTTTATCATGAGTTTGTTAAGTTCACGATAATCGATGCACATTCGGAACGTCCCATCTTTCTTTTTAACAAAAAAAGAACGGGTGCGCCCCATGGCTAAGTGCTCGGGCGTATGAAAGCTTTATCAAGAAGCTCTTGAAGTTGGCTAGATAGCTCGTGCATTTCTGATGGTGCAAGGCGATAAGGAGCTTTAGCAACGGGAGTAGCACCGGGAATTAAATCGATACAGAATTCAACATCACGAGTAGGGGGTAAACCAGGTAATCATCGGGAAAAACCTTAGGAAATTCACATACAACGGGTACGTCTTTCCAGGTTTTCTTTTCTTTCTCCGGGTTTTTATGTGAACTAGGAATGCGATGCATTGCCTTCGCAAATACTTGCTCGCTTGGGTACATGACATAAGCATCAACTTCTTTGAGGGATTTTCACCGTAAACATGGAGTTGATCACCGTTAGGAAGGGGGAAGCGAATCATTTTATCGAAGCAAACAACTTCAGCATGATTTTCATGAAGAAAATCCATGCCTACTATGATATAGAAGCTACCTAATTGCATAGGTATGAGATGAATCGGGAAGATGTGGTTGCTGAGATCGAGAGTACAACCATGTAGGACGGAGTTCATAGTAACGGCTCTTCCGTGGAGACTTCCACATCGAAAGTCTTTGAGAGTTTAGCGCATTACATTTTAAAACCTTTTCGAATTCTAATGATACAAAACAGTTATCGGCACCAGTATCAAATAAACATGAAGCATAAATACCGTTAACAAGGAACGTACCATTGACAACATTGTTATCGTTCTGCGCCTGGCGATGATTGAGATTGAAGGCTCTTCCACACGCAGCCTGTGGTTACTGCTGCTGCGGCTGCGGTGGTGGCTGCCACTGAAGCTGAGGCTACTGTTCCTGCTTCACGGCTCTGTTAGGGCAGACATTACTGAAGTGTTTGGGTCCCCACAAGTGTAGCAAGCACGGGCCTTTGGGGCTGGCGCTTGCTGCTGAGGCTGCTGCTGATTAGCCTGAGGAGTACGAAGTGGAGCTTGGCAATGCTCAGGAGCTTAGGGAGCAGGCTGACGAGGACCACTACGGCAGCTGACAGTAAAGTGGCCGTAGATGTTACAGTTGGTGCAGAAACGACAATTGCCACCAACGGGTGGTGATAAGTACACTTCGAGCACAGTGGATGAGGACCGGTGTACGCACGCTTTGTAGGAGGTGCGTTTGGTGGAACGGCCTGAAACGGCTGAGAGTTCACGGTGCGACAGCTGCAATGTTTTTGTTTAGGTTTTCCCTCTTGCGACCTCGGCGACTGGACTTTGATTCACGAGGTGGCTTGGTGGTAGCACTCGGCTCGGTGATAGCTTGATTCGTGACTTTGCTGTTCTTGAAGTAACCAGCCTGAACACGCTTGTCATTGATTTCTGCAGCAAGCTGATAAGTTTCCTCAATGGTGGTAGGACGCGCTGCTTGAACAAAATCAGCGACGCAATCTGGCAGAGCTTGAGGTATTTCTTGATTGCTTTCTCAGTAGTGTCCACCTGACCGGGACAGATAATACTCAACTGCTTGAAACAGGCTGTGAGACCAGCGTTTTAGGGCCATCCTGCTTGATATCCCAATATTCGTTCTCCAGTTTCTGAACTTCATGCGGAGGACAAAATTCTTTCACCATGATTTCCTTGAGTTCCTCCCAAGTGAGCCCGTAAGCTTCGTCATTCCCGCGCTTTTTTGCGCTCCGCGGTCCACCAATCAAGTGCCCTCGATTGGAATACGCCGGTAGCGTTGATGGTGCGCAGAGCTTCGGGACATCCGCTTTGGCGGAACGTGACCTCGATGGAATCGAACCAATGAAACATAGCACTTGGTCCTTCCGTGCCAGAGAAAGTAAGAGGTCCGCACGCCTTGAATTGCTTGAAGCTGAAAGAAGTCTTTGGCGTGTCGGTTTTGGAATCAACCGATGAGTTGCTACTGACAGCATGGATCTCGCTGACAATCTGGGGAATCACCTTGGCCATCTACTTGGCCACGAGCGTGGTGATTCGCTGGTCGGCGTTGTTGCGTTGGATGTTCCTCCTAGTGTGAGATCCCATGGAAGACATCTACGTGAAGGATTTGATTGGGTGAGATTTGATTATAATAGGTTTATGTTCAAAAGTTTACTATTATTATTATTCAATTAAGGCACAAAACACATAAGCACGTACCACATAAGCACGTAAGCACGCATGCACATAATCACGTAGGCACATAATCACATAAGCACATATTTTGCATGTATTCATCTTCAATCTAAAACATGTGTAGCGCGTACGAGATGCGATATATAAGCGTAATAAGCAAGTAATTCCGTGTATGAGGACATTCGCGTATAGAGTTGAGCGTTTTAGTTTGGTTGGTGATTAACTAGCGTTTTAGATTTCGAAGGGTGTGCGAGTAGTGCATATATCGATGGAGCGTATAAGCGATAAATCAAGAAATCAAATAAGCGAGAAATCGAATAAGCATAAAATCCATAAACTTAAACACATAAATAATAAATAAACTCGATGATGCGTAAAATCGGCGATTGCAGGCTTAAATCAATTTTGGAGCGTCCTGGGTTTTGAGACAGCGACTACCCAAAGTGATCGAAGATTCTCTGAGTTCGGACACATGATTTGGCCTAATAGACAAATGCTCTCACCGTACAATGGTTAACGGCATTTATCCTTCCAGTTACGTCGATGTTCGAGTCATCGACATAATCGAGACTTTGGTGAGATTGAAATCGAGGAGTGGAACTAGTTATTAAGATGTGGGTTTCACCCCTAACTTAACAACGTCATTCTAGTTGTGGTTATGCTCACCGATCAAATCGGGAGTTCCACTAGATAGAAATGGAGACTTTCGTCGAGGTTTGGATATCACTCCTAACTCAATGAAGATATCTCGTGCGAGAGAATACGCGGAGTGAATGATCTTGTCGAGAGTTCTTGGTTTTCACACCTAATCTCAACTTAATCATTCGTTTTGTGTGATACGAGCGTTCTTCACGTGTATTGTGGAAGCTTTAGGAAAAGCATACGTAGTTTAAAAGTCCGGTCGATTGCAGGTGATCAAGTTCGGGCGAAGTTGTCTACTTCGGGCGAATTTGATCTTCGAGCGAACTTAGTGTTGTCTGAGAGGGGACTGGCAACTTCGGGCGAACTTGGGTAAAGTTCGGGCGAACTTGTTCAAGTTCGAGGGAAGTTGATCAATTCAAAGCGAACTTGGCCTCCTTCGAGCGAAGTTGTCAGTTCGTATGAGTTTTTGGGCGTTTAATCGATGCGCAACAGTCTGGTTTGGTGTCCTAACTATAGACTAAGTCAAACATGGCAGTTCTACAAATTTTCCCTATAGTTATGGCTCTGATACCAATCTGTCACACCCCAACCATGGCGGAAACATCGGGGCGTGGTACTAGGCGAACCAGATTGTCTCATGAGAAATTCCATAACACTATTCAAGAGACAATATTTTAAGCGTTAATATCCCATACTATCAACATATAATCCTTAAATAAGATACAAAATACCAAGTAATCTCATAAAAGAAATTCAAGTTCGATCTCCCCTAGATTTTATTACAATACGTTTCTAAAAGCAATCCTATATCAAAGCAGCCGTAGCAAATATCCTCAACCCGCCACATGTGTTAAAATAAAACGTCAATACAATTAAGTAAAGGTGAGCATACAGGTTTGCATACATAATAGATATAAAAGCGTTTAGCATACACCGCGTGACATACGTAAGAGTTGTGAACTATGTAACTATTTAGATTCAAGTAAACCAACAAACTGCGAGTGCGAGCCATGCAAACAAGTGTCCACATCCTAAAGAGAAAATAAATGAGAAATAAAATGCGAGCCTTAACAACCCCGGGCCTCCGGGTGGCGGGTCAACCTCTAGCAAGCTATCATGTTAAGGGTGGCGTACTAGCAATCAAGTAACACATAAAATTAGCAGATTTCACGTATAATCATGTAACAGCGGGTTGCGAGCAAGCGTTTGAGAGTTGTGTGATGTGTTTTAATATACGAAATATGTGACACCCAAAAGTGTGTTTAAGCGTAAAAGGGTTCAAGTATACTCACAGTCGGTGCGATTTGAGAGAGATACGGGATCTGAAGTGAGTTGAGGAGAGCGCCAGATCAGCCTGTAAGCAAACAGAAGTGCATCAGTCTTCTGAAGTGCTGAAACGGTTAACGATTGAAGGAACAGTAGACAAGTTCGGGCGAACTTGTCTGTTTGGACTTACTGGAGGCACAAGTTCGGGCGAACTTGTATGGTTTCCTGAGAAACTGACAAGTTTGGGCGAACTTGCCCTATTTGTTGAAGTGTGATACAAGTTCGGGCGAACTTGCCTGATTCCTTGGAATCAGTACAAGTTCGGGCGAACTTGTGTGTTTTCTGTCAAATACCAATCTGGTGACAAGTTCGAGCGAACTTGATGTTTTCCGAGCGAACTTGACTGTTTTGGCACCCAATACGTGCGTTTTCGTGTCGTTTGCTGAGGAAATCGAGTGTCCATCCCTCCAACCTTAAGCTACTGAGCAAAACCTAGGCTGGAGAGGTCTTTAGGAGCGAGTTTTAGCCATTTTACAGAAACTCGGACTAATCCGGGCGAACTTGTTGGTTCATACGGGTTAGTCCAGTTTGTGCAAAGTGACGATTTCGTCCTTGTGCTTCCGGATCTGAGTATTTTGCTTGACAATGCCTCGTTCCACTTCAAAGTGAACGAAACATACCTCATTAGTCCGTATTTTGTGTGAAATCGATGTTTAAAATGGTTTTACTTAGATCTAAGTATAGATCTAAGTGAAAAATAGAAGTTTTGCATAAAAAGACAAAGATTTTCGTAAACAGGGAGTTTTGATGAAATTGAAGGTAAAACCTTGATGCAAAATCGTTGTAAAACGTTGTTATAGCTTGAAAACGGGTTGATTCTTACTTGGAAATCAAGGGTTTTTGGTTTTCGGGAGGTTTCGGCGCGAACTTGCAGCAAGTTCAAATGAGGAGAGGAGCTGAGTATTTATAGGAGGAGTGGAGAAGAGCTGGAAATGATCAAGTTCGGGTGAACTTGTCACAAGTTCGGGCGAAACTTGTTACAAGTTCGAGCGAACTTGATGGGTTTCATAGATTTGGAAACCAGTTCGGGCGAACTTGGCTTATAAGCTGAGTTCTGATAGCCTGAGCAAGTTCGGAACTGGTATTACAGTGGCCGAACTTGGCCTGTTGGCTAAGTTTTGTAAATTTATTTCGCGTTGTGTGTTCGTTTGGCGATTCGGTTCGTATTAGATAGTTATATTAATCGTTATAATTTATATAATAGTGCGATTTAGAGTTTCGTACGTGTAAGAGCGTTGCGTTAGCGATTATAACCATAAATCATAAAACACACATACACATAAGTAACATAAAGTAACATAATCAATTGCGTTACGATTGCGATGAGATAAGCATGTGATGGCACAAGTGGTTAATGTACAATAACACACTTGGCTGATTAAAGTAACGTAGTTACTTGTGATTGCGTTTGAATTAGCATTTAATAAGCGATTAGATGCAATATTGTTGTAATAAAATATAATTAGCAAACATAAACCATTCTATTAATCAAATCTCGGATTTACAATGAAAGGTACAAACGGAATAAACGGAAAAGAAGATAAAAGCGAATTTACGAGTTGTTACAACAACTAATTGCAAACGCATAACTCATGGTTTAACAAAATACTACAAGATAAGTTGTAGTGCGTGTAAGGATATATTGCATGTCTTTAATTTGTAACAACTAACATGCACAAGGCACACCACAACGGGTGAACATACAACAATCATATGTAATGTTAGCACCTTGAAACTTCTCTATCATTTTCATCCCACCAACTAACAAATCCAGACGTGCATGAGAAACATTCTGTAACAAATAAAAATTTGTTATCTTGTGGTGATCTATAACCCGACTAATGCTTCTCTCAAAGCTTAGTGTTATCTATGAAATATGTCCCTTTATGACCTGCTCGACATATGGTACAACCTTGTCTAGCTTGTTGTTTATTACGTTAAGGTGTTTCTTCAAAAAGCGAATGCTGGCTCTCCACCTTGTTGGCTCTATGCTGACCAAAGTTGAAATGTTGATCGATCAATAATGATACAAACCTTTGTCTATGTGAATCTAGCCATGTAGTGTGTACAGATAATCAATAATAGCTTAAAGCAAAGATAATTACGATTATTAATAAGGTAATAATGATTAGTATGATAGTTAGTAAGAAAACTTACTATTATGCTCGTACCAATATTTGTATGACTTAATCTGGTAGAATTAACTGGATCACTGATATAAAAACTTATCCCAACCTTCTTCTATTTTAAAGCTTGGTTTGCAATGTTTAGTAACATTTTGAATTTTGCGATATGCGCCACCTGCATAATGAATGACTGACATTCAATAATACACATGAACACGTGTTCATCAACGTGGGGTCTCTATTGGTTACTATAAGATAGGGCTCCATACAATTGTCCAACGTACCTTTTAACTCTCTAACACCCACGTGAAGTTCTCCTCTCATTCGTTGGTTATAAACACATAGGCAATACAAAAATAGAGGTATGTCAGCGTGGAACCAATAATATGAACGAGTGGCAGATTGTACTTGTTCGTTTTGTACGTGGGATCTCTCAGCAACACCTGTAGAAGACACACCACAGATCGTGTGATTTCGGGTGGATAAAAAAAATCTTGTACCTTGTCGTCGGTTTCGTCTGACTAGTGGTAGTAAATAAAATCTTTTGAGCACAACATGTTGAAAAGAAATGCATTGGAGTGTCACGGACTTTCTCTAATTGACTTAATTTCGCTTGTGCATTATAGATTGTATTTCGAATGGACACATTGTTGGTGTTCTGCTCCTTAATGGTCGAAAGTACGTCTCATGGGGGCATGCTCTATTGCTGAGCACACCATCCTTTGTTCATATGGGGTAAGCCTCATCAGGGACATATGCCCTCAAGATACAAGAAAGGTTCATGGTTTAACGTCCTAACATTTAATTTATTTCTGTATGACACAATAATTGGAACTTGCACCTAGTTTTTTTGGTTCCACCACGCCTAGCCATGGCTGTTTGTTTGTGTTCGCTGCAACAATTAAATCTAAGCCATTTTTGTCACACCCGATTTCCAGTGTATGTCCCGGTGGGGAGTATTATGACGTATAGTTAATATCATCATAACCAATAAACACAGAGCAACACAGTGAAGTCTTGGAGTAAAATAAAACTATTACAAACCATAGTGTCCAAAGTTCGAAACACAAATATATACAGGCTTGTAATAAGATCCACAGGCGGATCAGACATAAATATACATAAAGGATAACAGACTCTAAGGTGTTGGAATCGGTATGCCCAAGACACATATTAAATTGATGTGTTATGATCCAAGTCGGGTTATACCCAATAACAAGCTAGACAAACACTTATAATATTTATTTATGATATAATCAAACAAATAAATATTAACACTTCGAATATTTAGAAATTTGGTTTTCTAAATAATTGCACTTGAGAAACTAATAAATTATATAGATAATTTATTTTGAGAGTATATTTTATTTTGTTATTTAATGGGTTAAATAACATTATAAAAGGTTATGAGATATTGCATAAAGTCTTGTAAACATATGATGTTAATTTTATAAAAGTTATAAAATAATACAAGATATAATTTAAAAGAAAATATTTTGCAAATCTTACAAGATCTCACACAATCCAATATTAGATTATGTAAGATATATGGATATCTTGCAAATCTTACAAGATCTCACACAATCCAAGAAAAGATCTTAGAAGAGATTATATATATGGATGATTTGGTGAGAATTAGTGATTCTTAGACACACACTCTTTCTATCATTAAAATCAGTGCAAGAACACTAAAATTCTCTCTAGAATTTTCGGCCAAAGGTTGGTTGATCAAGAGGTGTTCATTGTGAAAAAATCCTAGCAACATAAGGTGTTTGTTGGAAGCTTGGGGTATACAAGCTTGAGGTCTTCTCCTTTGAAGATTTCCGTTCAAGAACATCATCTGCTTCATATCTCTTGCTACTTGGAAGGTAGTATTCTTATAACACCCTATGGTTGTGTTTTTGATAGCATGCATATTCATATATGGATCCGGGTTTTGGTTTTACACATAAAATGGGTTTTATATCTTAAAAGTAACATGTTTTAAATAATTATTCCGCTGCATTTTTCATTTCATATGGATAAAATGGTTTTGATAAACATGTGAAAAACCCAACAGTGGTATCAGAGACGCTTATATGAATGCATGCTTCAACGGATTTAAAAAATTTTGGGTTTTGGGTTTGGAGAAACCCTATGGCCGAAATTTTAACATGGTTTTCCCTTTGTTTTTCAAGATTATTTTCTTACATGCATAAAAGAATCTTGAAAAATTATATCATATGGATGATTTGTTTGTTTGGACAAAAACTCACACTTTTCGGTTTTTCATTCTTCGTCGAAAATATGGGTTATAAAAGGAACCATTTTTCTCTTGAAATATACATATGTGTATGTATATTTTGGTGTTCATAACCTATCCATGACCTTGTGTTTGAATATGTTGAATGATTGTGTTTGTGAATTATATTTAATTTTTCAATGGGTTGTAATGATTAATGTTTTTGTTCTTCCATTTGAAAATATGTAATTTATTTATTTTCATTTGGTATGTAAGTAAATAGATTAGTTGCATTTCTTTTACTAGAAAAATGTATTAGGATACTTTATTGTAAAAGAAGATGCACACAAAATGCGTTTTTGGTTTTGGCCAATTTTAAGCCTAAAGGACTTCATAGTTCTTAACGGGATTTTAGCCCAATAACCAAAAGCACATTTTGAAGCTCAAAGGAGTTTGGAGCTGAATTTAAAGGTCATTTGGAAGCCCAAAGAAAGTGAAGAAATCCCAACACAAAAGGAAGACTTGAAACATTTGGATGCGGGTTCAAGTGGGAGTTCAACGACACATTTCTTGTGTCAATATTCACCCTTTAGGAAGGACCTTTTGGCACACATGTTTCGGCTAACAAGTGTTGTCAAAAATAGTTGGCTATGTTATGCACCTATTGTTTTGTGTGTTATGCTTGTATGGGTGTTTTATTATGTTGTTTGGATGATATGTGGATATGGATGCTTAACAAACTAATAAACAACAACAAGCTTAAAATTGGTTCTTTAAAAATCATTAAAGTGGTTAATAAAAGGATTTATTAAAGGTTAATGATTTCTATAATAAAATGGGTTTTATTAAAAGAACCTTGAAAATTGGTTTTCACTAAAGTACCATGAATTTGAATGCATGCAAATGTGTGGTACATAAAGTTTTCTAAAACTAGAATTTTTTGAAAACTAAAATCCCTTTTATGAAACAAGTCAAACACAATCCTTTTATACAACAGTCGAATCACTTGTGAACTCTTTGTGGGATAAAGGTCACCAACCACATTTGAGGAAACTTGTGTGTTTGGGGTAGGCTTACCATATTTGTGGGATAAAGGACACCTAACCACTTGTATGGGTAAACTTACATGTGTGTATAAGTAGGACGACTTGATTTGGAAACCATGTGCTTAGGGTCACCGAAGCATGGCGTACAAAGGTGTTGATGGGATTAAACATGCCAACTAAACATAAAGATGTTTAACCGATCCCATATGGCTAGAAATTGCAAAGGGTTGCAATTGTCAAACGTTGACTACCTTGTTAATTTAAATATGGATAAAGGTCACCTAACCAATATTTAAATGTAACATTGGATTCTAGATTTTAATTATTAATTGTCTATGATACATAAAAGGGTATTAATGATTAAATTTTTAATAATATCGAAAATAATAAAATTGAACTTTGTTAAAATTTTGTAGATGGCCACTAACAATGCAAACACAATTACCCAAACCGTCCATAACCTATCATTAAGAACAATCCTTGAAAAGGCTCGTCTCAACCATAACAACTTCATGAATTGGTATCGAAACTTGAGAATCATTCTCAAGCAAGAAAAGATAGACTATGTTTGGACGATCCTATTCCCGATGAACCTAACGTGGAAGATGTGGAAGCCTATAACAATTGGGTTAAGTATACCGAGGACTCCATGCAAGCCTCCTACCTCATGTTGGGAACTATGACTCCCGAAATTCAAAAGGATTTTGAACATCACGGGGCGTACAACATTATTACCCAATTGAAAGAAATGTTCCTTCAACAAGCTAGGGTAGAACGCTTCGAAACGATTCGGGCGCTTCATGCATGTCGAATGGAGTAAACCCAATCGGTCTCATATTATGTCCTTAAGATGAAGAGCTACATTTATCGCCTCGAAAGGTTTAATTGTCCCGTCTCTAAAGAGTTGGCTACGGATTTGATCCTCAACTCTTTAACAAAGAAGTTTGAGACTTTCGTTACGAACTATAACATGAACGGATGGGACAAGAGCATTGGTGAGCTTCATGCAATGCTCAAAACGGCCGAAGCGGGCATGGGTAAAAAGGCTTTACCCGTTCTAACGATCAATGAGGGAGGCAACAAGAAGAGGCCCCACCCCGACTCTAAGGCAAGTTTTGCCAAAAGGAAGGGCCACGTCAAAGGGAAAGGGAAAAGAAAGGTTAAAGTGGAACCCACGAAACCAAAGGAAAAGAAGCAAAAGGTTGCTTCGACTGACCCATGCTTTGAGTGTGGAGAGATAGGACATTGGAAAAGAGATTGTCCAACCTATCTCAAGGAGTTGAAAACCAAGAGGGATGCGGGGCAAACCTCAGGTACAATCTTTATGATACATATTGACCTTAATGTTATTTCTTCAAATACATGGGTATTGGATACTGGATGTGGAACTCATATATGCAATTTGTTGCAGGGGTTCAAAAGAAATAAACATTACAAGAAGGGAGACATTAGTCTCTTCATGGGCAATGGAGCAAAGGTTCAAGTTGAAGCCCGATGAGACTATGTTTTGAAACTTCCAAGTGGTTTGGAAATCATCTTGAAAAATGTTTTGTATGCTCCTAGTTTGACTAGGAACATTATTTCAGTTTCCCTCTTACTACAATATGGTTTTAATTTAAAGTTTGTAAACGATGACATTTATGTTTCAATGAATGACATGTTTTACTTTAAAGCTATGCCTTCAAATGGTATTTATGAATTGGTTCATGATAATACATCATTTGATAGTTCAATGTACCAAGAAATCACCAAGAAACTCAAAATGGATTTGAGTGATTCCTATTTTTGGCATTGTCGCCTTGGACATATAAACAAAAATCGCATGCAAACACTTCGAAAGAATGGTATTTTGGAGACAAATGAAGTTGGTTCATTTGATACATGTGAATCTTGTTTACAAGGTAAAATGACTAAGGCACCTTTTAAGGGCACCTTTGAAAGGGCAAAAGACTTATTAGGTATCATACATTCGGATGTATGTGGTCCTTTTAAACCAATTACTAGGAATGGTGAAAGATACTTCATTACTTTTACCAAAGACTATAGTCGTTACGGTTATGTGTATTTACTAAGACACAAGGATGAAGCATTTGAAATGTTCAAAGACTTCAAAAGTGAAGTAGAAAATCAACTCAAGAAAACAATCAAAGTCCTACGCACCGATAGAGGAGGTGAATACCTTAGTGATGCTTTTCAAGATCATCTTAGGAGTTGTGGAATTATCTCACAACTTACTCCGCCCGGAACACCACAACATAATGGTGTGTCTGAAAGGAGGAATCGAACTTTATTGGATATAGTTCGATCTATGATGGCTAGAAGCATATTACCTCTATCATTTTGGGGTTACGCTTGCTCTCCGCGGCACGTATACTGAATATGGCCCCAATCAAGAAAGTGGATAAGACACCTTTTGAAATATGGCATGGAAAGGCTCCATCATTATCATATTTAAAGGTATGGGGTTGTGAAGCAATACACCTCAAACAAATTGGAAGTACGATCCACTAAGTGTATCTTTGTACGATATCCTAAAGATGATATAGGATATTACTTTTACGATCCAACAGAGCAAAAGGTATTTGTTGCTCGAAAGGGTAAGTTCTTGGAAGCTAAGTTCCTTATGGAAGGAACTAGTAGTAGAACAGTGGAACTTGATGAGGATCAAGAACCGCAAGCTGATACACGTTTGGTTGATACTAACACTCAACAAGAGGTTGTCGAAGAGGATCAAGTAGTTGATCAATACACATAAAACATTCAGAGGTCTGGTAGAATTAGTAATCCACCCGAAAGATATGGATTTTTCATGGATGCATGCTACATGGTAGATTCGGATGAACCAACCACATACCATGATGCAATGTCACAATCCAATTGTGACAAGTGGCTTGAGCCGTGAACATAGAGATGCAATCCATGTATGACAACCAAGTATGGGAATTGGTTGTACCACCTCTTAACTCCAAAGTAGTTGGAAGTAAGTGGGTTTTCAAGAAGGAAACCGATATGCATGGTAACTTGGATACTTATAAAGCGAGACTTGTAGCAAAGGTTTCAATCAAACTCAAGGGTTTGATTATGATGAAACCTTCTCGCCCGTCGTGATGCTAAAGTCAATTAGGATTTTATTTGCCATAACTGCATATTATGACTATGAGATTTGGCAAATGGATGTCAAAACTGCTTTCCTTAGTGGATATCTTGGTAAAGATGTCTATATGGTTCAGCCTAAAGGTTTTGTCAAACCAAAACATCCTAACAAAGTATGCAAGTTAAAGAAATCAATCTATGGATTGAAACAAGCATCTAGAAGTTGGAATCACATTTTGATGAAGAAATTAGGACTTTTGGATTCATCAAGAACGCCGATGAAGCTTGTGTGTATAAGAAAGCTAGTGGGAGCATCATCACTTTCCTAGTATTGTATGTCGATGTCATTCTACTATTTGGAAATGATATTCCAACCATGGAAGGTGTTAAAACCTGGCTTGGAAGTTGTTTTTCATTAAGGATCTTGGTGAAGCCGCCTATATTTTGGGAATAAAGATCTATAGGGATAGATCAAGGCGCTTGATAGGTTTGAACCAAAGTGCATACATTGACAAAGTCTTGAAAAGGTTCAAGATGGAGAACTCTAAGAAAGGTTTGGTACCTATTCAAAAGGGAACGATATTGAATGCGCCTCAATGTCCAAGCTCAAAGGATGAGCAAGAAAGAATGAGAGGAGTCCCATATGCGTCTGCTATAGGATCCATCATGTATGCAATTATATGCACTAGATCGAACGTGTCATGCACCTTAAGCATGACAAGTAGATACCAGCAAAATCCAGGTAACAGTCATTGTATGGCTGTTAAAATCATATTGAAATACCTTAGAAGGACTAAGGATATGTTTCTAATATATGGGTCTGGTGAAGAGGAACTCGTTGTAAAGGGTTACACGGATGCGAGTTTCCAAACTGATCTAGATGATTCTCGATCACAATCTGGGTATGTCTTCATTTTGAATGGAGTTGCAGTCTCTTGGAAGAGCTCGAAGCAGGATGTTGTAGCATTGTCTACTACATAATCAGAATTCATCGCCGCTTCATTGGCAGCATAAGAAGCTGCATGGTTAAAGAAATTCATCGCCGACCTAGGGGTAGTCCCTACCATTCAGGATCCCCTAGAGATCTTTTGTGATAACGAGGGTGCGATTGCACAAATTAAGGAACCTCGTGCACATCAAAAGACTAGGCACATTGAACGGAGATTCAACTACATAAGGGATGGAGTTGAAAAGGGCAAGATATGTATTCGCAAAGTTCACACCGATCAAAACATTGCGGATCCTCTCATGAAGCTCCTTGAACGGCCAAAGCATGAGGGTCATACTTGTGCCTTAGGACTTCGATATTCTAGTGATTGGATTTGATCTATTTAGTATTTGGATATCGGAAAAATTGTTATTTTAACTCATTTTAATAATTATGGCAATTTTGAGTTATGTTCCATTTTAGCATGTTTAAATCCATGAATAAGTTAATTATTCTAAATATCCCTAGTCGATCATATTTGTGGGAACAAATATGAAGGTAAGACTATTATGAACTCGGATTGGTGGATATTGATTGGGTATGAATATAGAGCAAAGTGTTGTTGCCAAAGTTCATAGATATTTGTGGGATACAAATATTGGACTGACCCGCTCTCAAATATTACTACATGGAATCTTTGTGATTGATCATAAGTAATTTTTGAGTAAAGGCGAATAACATAGTATCCTCTAACCTGAGATATATATTGGGTCTTGATATTCACCAAATATATACTTTAACTTAGTTCTTTGTTGTTCTGAAACATGGCAGTACATAAGGCTAAGCTCAGGTGTGGTACAAGGTGATTGCGAGAGACGTCTGTAGTCAAGATGGGATTTGTTCCTCTTATTCGTTGAGAGTAAGATGTCTAAGGCCTGCTAAAGTTAAATCAACAGAGAATGATCACTCTATGTCTCTGGATTTGCCATGACATCTGTAACGAAAGGATAAATTATTGATTCACCTAAATCATGTTTAAGTAAGGGACTTGAAGGGGATGATGTTATTGAATGGCACTTCGTCATACGTATTAGGGGTAGTAAACCGTTGTTAGGCGGTACTTACTACTTGCATCAATCTTCTATGTATCTTGTGCAAGTGGGAGATTGTTGGAATCGGTATGCCCAAGACACATGATGTGGCTAGTACGTTATGATCCAAGTCGGGTCATACCCAATAACAAGCTAGACAAACACTTATAATACTTATTTATGATATGATCAAAAAAATAAATATTAACACTTCGAATATTTAGAAATTGGTTTTCTAGATAATTGCACTTGAGAAACTAATAAATTATATGGATAATTTATTTTGAGAGTATATTTTATTTTGTTATTTAATGGGTTAAATAACATTATAAAAGGTAATGAGATATTGCATAAAGTCTTGTAAACATATGATGTTAATTTTATAAAAGTTATAAAATAATACAAGACATAATTTAAAAGAAAATATCTTGCAAATCTTACAAGATCTCACACAATCCAAGATTAGATTTAAAATATATGGATATCTTGCAAATCTTACAAGATCTCACACAATCCAAGAAAATATCTTACAAGAGATTATATATATGGATGATTTGGTGAGAATTAGTGATTCTTAGACACACACTCTTTCTATCATTAAAATCAAGTGCAAGAACACTAAAATTCTCTCTAGAATTTTCGGCCAAAGGTTGGTTGATCAAGAGGTGTTCATAAGTGAAAAAATCCTAGCAACATAAGGTGTTTGTTGGAAGCTTGGGGTATACAAGCTTGAGGTCTTCTCCTTTGAAGATTTCCATTCAAGAACATCATCTTCTTCATATCTCTTGCTACTTGGAAGGTTATTCTTATAACACCCTATGGTTGTGTTTTTGATAGCATGCATATTCATATATGGATCCGGGTTTTGGTTTTACACATAAAATGAGTTTTATATCTTAAAAGTAATATGTTTTAAATAATTATTTCGCTGCGTTTTTCATTTTATATGGATAAAATGGCTTTGATAAACATGTGAAAAACCCAACAACAGGCAAAATCAAAAGGTTGCAACTCCATAGTATTAATGCCCCGTAGCTTCCGGTCTATTCCGTACTTGTACCTGTAACTTGATCTTTTGAAAATACGTCAGTTTACACTGGTAAATACAATCTACCGACTCATTTTGAAAATCCTTTCGAAATGGTTTTTGGTGCACTAGGCACATTTTTATAAATAACTAGGGACAGTACAATTGACCTTGTATATAGTTTTACATGTCTGTCTTTTACATATGGGGCCCAGTACAGAAACCGAGACATGATCGACTGACACACCACTTCTGAACTTTCACACAAAAAGCAGATAATAATAATAATAATAATAATAGCAGTTACTGATGTATGCCTACACCAATGCTTAAGTCGTGGCCACTAACACTTTAGTGAGCCAAGGATATCCCAGAAACGGTCAAGCCCACCCCAATGTTTGAGTTTCAGACAAAACAGATTAAAACCGGGTTATGTATTTTAGTTAATTATCACAACTGGATAAAACATGATTTCCATACCTGACCAAGTGGTAATAATTTATTGTATCCCAAGCCCGTATAGGGAAAATAGGTTAAGAGTATTTACCTGAGCTTAAGTCTTCAAGAAATCCAAAACTCAGCCGCAAATCAATGATAAGTACAGGTACAATTTACCAGGAAGGCGTTTAGTCTGGAATGGTGGTATTATTAACCAAATTAGAATGCTAACGGGTCCTTAGTTAAGTCTAAGACTTGAACCGGCTAGTCTTACATAAAAGAAACAAGTACGGTACGATACGCTAGATTAAGCCGTGACCGGAATAGAAGGTTAATTGGACCCGACAAGTATCAAGACTTGTACAATATGGGTATACCAATGACATTCTGGATTTTGATAAGAAATTGACAAGGTTAATCCTGTTTCGGTTAGATTACGTAAACTAGTCACGTATGCTTAACCGTAAGCGTATAAGCAAAACCGGGTAACCGAAAGATCTTATACAAGTTCCATATGCCATTATGTTTAAAATATGTTATGACATCAGTAGGATATCAATATGTATGCCCGAAATGGTTTTAAACTCGAATTACGCCCAAAAGGGTATTTTGGTCATTTTCTAATTTATAAAAGATGTTTATAAGAAATCTGATGTCAAGATCAATAACATTCTGTAAATATAAGTTTTATGATGTTATATCAGTAGGATATCCATTTTATGTGTGCTTGATAGTTTTAAACCAAACTGTGTCCCATAGGGCATTTTGGTCATTTCACACATAGCTTTAAAGTCATAGTTGGGATTCTGAGTTTGGGACTTGTACTTACTGTAATATTAGTGAAAATATGTTGGTGAATCAGTAGGTAACAAGTCTTGGCTCATAGTTATGGTTTTAAACCATACTCTGCGCCGAAAAGCGATAAAGTCGATAAATGCCGATTAATTCAATGTTTAGTGTAAACTGAAGTTATGATAAATTTTATAATACCAAAATAAGTCATTTATCATGTTATTATAGTAGGTAAAAGATTTGGTCATGAAAAGCTTTGTTAAAACCAATTTATGCGAAAAAGGATATTTTGGTCATTTATCGACATTATACGAATCTATAGCATCAACTCAGGTTATAATCAGAATTGTTGTCCCAATAAGTCCTACTTATGATATTACATCAGTATGTCTAAGTTTGAACAAAGGAATTATGTTTTTTTTAGTCCTCGTAAAATACCGAAAAGGCATTTTAGTCCTTTGTATGGTGATTAATGTTTAAAACCTTGGTTTATACCAAAAAGGACCTTTTTGCAAAGTTTAGGCATAATAATGGAAACTTGCATAAAATGCAGATTACTAACGGACCATGTAGTATAACTTTAAGAGGTTATTCTACACTATAATATGGTCCTAAAAACAACTTAAAATCGTAGCCTAAGTTGCTAAATCGGGTCAGAACTGAAAGTCAAAGTAGAAGTCAAACCTTGCGACTTTCGGTTGCAAACCAACTCTAGACCGAGACTTGACGGGTCAAATTAGTTTATACATGCTCTAATACTTATTTTTAAGTTGTTTATGCATCAAAACATATTTTATAGCATTTATATATTTAGTTATGAATTTTTATGAAATCTGGCCAGTTTGACTTTTGTTGACTTTTACTTTGACTCATCAGTTGGTCAAGAATTCGTGGTAATCTGGAGATGCCCTTTTGAGGGATTAACACCTACCTTATTATGATCACGTAGCCACTTTCGTTACGATAAATGGCTGGACCATCATGGTCTTAGCTCAAAGTCAAGGCATTTTTACGACAAGACTTTGACCTTAGCTTAAAGCCGAATGAAATGACTTAGCACGAAAATAGAACCTTGGTCCATGGGTTGCTAAGATAAGAGAGGAATGCTTCAAGATGGCCAAGAACTCCTCTAAGTGAACTTGATGGGTTAAAGTGAATGTGAGCAAGTTGCAACTCCCAAAAATGCTCACCTTAAAAGCTATGGAGGAGCCAGGAGGGGTTGCCAGGTGTTATAGGATGTAAACAAGTGTCCCAAGTCGTGGAAACATGCAAGAAAAGGTGGCAATGGAGACAAATGTGGCAGCACATGAGGCTGCCACATTTTTGGTCCCTGGCGGTCCCTAGCGGACCGTATGGGTATAACCTTGCGGTCCGCAAGGACCCTAGGCGCCCAAAAGAGTTTAAGTTGGTTACGGACCGTCCGTATAGGCTTGCGGTCCGTAACCGCCTTCAGAACTTGAATCTTTGGAAAATTACATAGGTAGCCCCTCAACTTTATTCACTATCACATAGTGATTATATTTTAATGAAATGGCAACTTTGGTCCCTCTCGTTTATACATACGACATACGAGGTTTACCGGGACACGTGTTGGAATTTTATTGGACATAAAAACACGTAGTGTTACAATTTTTTATAATCTCATTGGTTTTAACATCCTACTTTGTTCGTTGGGTGACTATGGCCTATCAGTTATCAGGTCCTACTGCAACACACCATTCCACCAAATCTTTTAAGCTGACAAATCTCTGAAAAGAAATACTTTGTGGTTACACTACAACTCTATTAAGTGTACGACATATAAGTATAGAAATGTTGTACCTGGTCGTTTTGAAATACACTAGGTCCGTCATTACTAGTCCCCTCATCACGGTGTCCACTAGTAGACACTATATCTTTCTTGGGTTCAACCAACCTAAACACGTTAGGATATTCAACGCCGTAAGTCCCCAGATAGTTATCATACGACCCCATATGCATTAAACCCAAACAACTCCTAATTTGACTCCAATGTTAAAAACTCTGGATTGGTGTCACACCCCAACCAATGGCGGAATCATCGGGACGGACGTAATAGATTGCTTGAGACTTCATAACACTAACGTGACAAGTAATTAATAATGAATTTTCATTTCATTGCTAACATTGAGTACATTGCTTGAATAGAATTACAACAAGCTTTGAAACAAAATAAAGTACAACGTGAATCGTATGGCTAATCTATAAACATAAATTAAAGGCTGGTGCGTTTCTAGGCATCCTACTAAATTCGTGCATTATCATCACCATATCCTGCAAATACATTTAAATTATAGTTTAATACAAAGGTATTGGCGAGCATATAAGATTTAATATAGCATAAGTATAAAAGGTTTAAACGAATCCACATGGCAAAAATAGTTAACTAGATTAAGTACCAAGGCATGTATTTGGTGTCACACCCCAGTCGATTGGTGAAGAACCTAAGGGTGAAGAACCATAACACCTTTCCAAGGCGACACTTTTAATAATACCTTGTCCCCTACTTGGAACTGAAGAGGCTTACGCCTCTTATCCGCATAACTCTTCTGCGATCCCTGGCAGCTTTAAGACAATCACGAATCTGCAATATCTTGTCCGTCGTCTCCAGGACAATTTCTGGTCCTGTCAGTTGGGCTTCCCCAACTTCCGCCCAACAAACGAGCGTTCGGCACTTTCTCCCGTGTAAGGCTTCAAATGGAGCAGCCTTAATACTTGTATGGTAACTTTGTTGTAGGAGAACTTGATTAGTGGTAAGTGACTATCCCAGCTACCACCTAAATCGATCACACATGCGCGCAACATATCCTCCAATGTTTGTATCATGCGCTCGCTCTGTCCATCCGTCTGCGGATGATAGGCCGTACTGAAATTCAACCGCGTGCCCAAGCTTGCTGAAAGCTTTTCCAAAAGTGAGAGGTGTACCTTGTGTCCCTATCCGACACAATGGATACCGGCACACCGTGTAAGGATACAATCTGTCCACGTACACCTTTACCAGCTTGTCAGAGCTGAAGGTTTCCTTGATAGGCAAGAAAGTGAGCAGACTTAGTCAACCTATCCACAATAACCCATATCGTGTCATTGCCGCGATTTATTCTTGGTAATGAAATCCATAGTTACACATTCCCACTTCCAAGTAGGAATTTCTAGTTGTTAGAGTAGTCCTGATGGTTTTTTATGTTCAGCCTTAACTTGTGAACACGTCAGAAACTTAGCCACATAAGTAACTATATCTTTCTTCAAACCCATCCACCAGTAACTGGGTTTCAGATCTTTATACATCTTATCACCTCCCGGGTGAACAGAGTACCGAGAACTGTGCGCTTCTTGGAGAATTAAATCTCTAAGCCCTCCAAAAACTGGAATCCAAACTTGTCCATTAAGTCTACGGATTCCATCACTAAGAGTTGTTAATTGCTCAACAGTCTTGCCCAACTCATCAATTGGAAGATTTGCCTCTAACAAGGCATGTTTCTACACATCTAAGATCTTTTCGTTCAAACTATTTCTTACCTCCATACTTTTGGCGTTTACTCAAATATGTTTAACTCTTTCCTTACGACTTATGGCATCGGCAACCACATTCGCCTTGCCTGGATGATATCGAATTTCACAATCATAATCGTTAAGCGTTTCAATCCACCGACGTTGTCACTTGTTCAAATCCTTCTGGTTAAATAGGTGTTGGAGACTTTTATGATCCGTGTATATAATACACTTCGTCCCGTAAAGGTAATGTCTTCAAAGTTTAAGTACAAATACCACGACACCTAGCTCCAAATCGTGCATGGTGTAGTTTCTTTCATGCACTTTTAGTTGTCTTGAAGCATAAGTGATGACCTTACCTTGTTGCATGAGCACACATCCCATCCCTGTGTGCGATGCGTCACAATAGACAACAAATTCTTCAATACCTTCAGGTATCGTTAACACTCGGAGCGTTGCTCAACTTTTGTTTCAATGTTTCAAAGGCTTCCTACTGCTTCGGACCCCAAACAAACTTAACATCCTTGCGGGTCAGCGTGGTTAATGAAGTAGCTATTCTTGAAAAATTTTCAATAAAACTTCGGTAGTATCCAGCTAGTCCCAAAAAGCTTCGAATTTCAGACGGTGTTTTAGGCGCTTTCCAGTTCATAACGGCTTCAACTTTAGTGGGATCCACTTGAATTCCGCATTCACTAACAACATGTCCCAAGAATTAGACTTCACGGAGCCAGAACTCACATTTAGAAAACTTAGTCATAAAGTTTCTCTTGCCTAAGTAAATCCAGTATACACCTTAGATGTTTCTCATGGTCAACTTGACTTCGAGAATAGATAAGTATGTCATTTATGAAGACTATGATAAACTTATCTAAGTAAGGTTTGCAGACCCTGTTCATCAAATCGTTAAAACCTACAGGTGCATTTGTGAGCCCAAAAGGCATCACTAAGAACTCGAAATGACCATATCTTATTCTGAATGCTGTTTTTGGAACATCCTCCGTTCTAACCTTAAGCTGATGATATCCTGACCTCAAATCAATCTTAGAAAAGTAGCTTGCTCCTTGTAGTTGGTCGAATAAATCATCGATCCTGGGTAATGGGTAACGGTTCTTGATCGTCAGCTTATTTAACTCACGGTAATCAATACACATCCGCATTGAACCGTCCTTTTTCTTTACAAACAAAATTGGAGCTCCCCAAGGCGAAGATCTAGGTTGTATAAAACCTTTCTCTAGAAGTTCGTCGAGCTGCGTCCTTAACTCCTTCATTTCAGTTGGTGCTAAACGGTATGGTGCTCCCGCGACAGGAGCTGCACCTGGTAGGATGTCAATCCTAAACTCCACTTGCCTGTCTGGAGGCAGACCAGGCAAGTCTTCAGGGAATACGTCAGAGAACTCAGAAATGATAGGCAAGTCTTCAATCTTTGGCTTCGGCACATCCATGGTCACTTGTGCCATATAGATGACACATCCTTTCTTTATACATTAGGATGCCTTGAGGAATGACGCTTTCTCAGACATTCCATAGGGTAGGTCTCCTTGAATGGTGAGTACATCACCAGTCGGGATTTAATTTCAATGAGTTTCTTGTTACAGGCTATATGTGCTTGGTTATGAGATAACCAATCCATACCAAGAACTACATCGAATCCTACCAATTTCATCACAAAAGGGAGACATGAATAGAATGATTCTTGATGGATATGGAACATCCATCCAGAATTGTTGAAGCAGTTTCTATTGTACCATCGGCGAGTTCTACACCGTATGTTATGTCTAGAGTTCTTATAGGCAAATTTAGTAAGGCACTAAACTTATGGTCTACAAATGACTTATCTGCCCCTGAATAAAAAAGAACTCTAGCATAAACATCTTTAATAAGAAACATACCCGTTATCACATTGTCATCCTTGACTGCTTCCTTTTGCGCTCATTTGAAAAGCACAAGCTTTTCCTTTCTTTGATCCCTCTTCCTTAGCCGCATCATCTTTCTTATACCTAGGGCAATTAGGTTTGATATGCCCCTTTTCACCATAGTTATAACATGTGGCTTCCTTCAAATCCTTGCAATCTAGGGCCTTGTGCCCCATCTTTTTACATATACCACGTGGTTTAGACTGAGATTCATCTCGACATGAGCCATGGTGTCGTCAGTTACATTTCCTACACTTAGGTCTATCATCTGACCTCTGATGATTCCGGTTGGATCCAAACCTCCTATTCTTGTTTGATCGATGGTTTCGGTCATCTTCTCTCTTCCTCTTCCCTTTTGCTTGAGACTTGATGGACCGTTGCCTTTTTAGGTCCTGGTAAGTGTCAAGGCCAGTTCTGCAGTAGACCTAAAAGTTTCTAGCTTTGAAGCCCTAACATTTCCTTTGATTTGCGATTCCAAACCACCGATAAAACGCACGACGCGTTTAGATTCAGGGGTGATTAGATAGGGTACCAATCTTGACAGAGAGTTGTAATCAGAAAGATACTTTCTACAATCTAAGTTCTTCATTTGTAATCCCAGAAATTCTGTTTTAATCTTTTCCACCTCGTGAGGTAGGCAGTAGGTTTCCTTTATCAAATCCACAAATTTGGTCCAGCTTAAGTTATACAGATACACTTTCCCAGCAGACTGTATCATTGACTTCCACCAAATCAGGGCATCGCCCTTAAAAGATTGTGCAAATACTTCACTACATCCTTCTCAGCGCACCCACTTATCTCCACTACCGTTTCAATCTCATCTAACCACCTAAGGGTTTCAACCGCCCCTTTTTCATCGTTGAAATCACGGGGTCTACAAGACACAAAATATTTTTACGAGCAACCTTCCTTTAAGAAACGAGTCTTTTTCTGGTATTCCTCCCTCTCTCTCCTCACATTCGAGGAGTGCTCGAATTTCCTTCTTGTCCGAATGAGGCTTTGAGAATTGCTTGGCAGAATGTTTTGAGGTGTGCTTGGACGAGTGTTTAGAGTGCGAAGCACTCGACTCTAATTGCTTTTAAACGTGGTTCTTTATGGCTTTATCGACTTCCGTAGCAATAAGTGCTTGAAGATCGCCTTTAGTTATAACTACATTTTCATCTGCATTATCGTCCTTTCTTTTTACTATTCACTTCATTAGAATCTGCCATTTTGTTCGTTTGAAGCTAAAATAATAATAATATAAGTTTTAATTAGTCATACATGCTTGATAACTTGCATTATAATGTGTGGCATGGTAAAATTTAAACCATGTAAACTCGTAAAGTTTATAGGGGGTGAATATTTATGGAACCAAAGGCATGTCACAAAGGACAAAATAAGTGTAACAACCCAATCTTTCGGATTGTTAACCGAATTCCGTTATTTCCATTTATTTCTCTTTCAACCCGTTTGTACTCTGAGATTTATTATAACGTTTACATCTATTTTGAAATGCATATTATATCGCTTATTTATTGCATTAAATCGCTTAATACTCGCAACCCTCAACGCAAACTCAAATCGCGGTTAAGTATGTTAATTATGTTACTTGTGTTTTATGTGTGCTTTATGATTCATGGTTGTACTCGCTATCGCAACGCTCTCACTTACACGATCTCTCAATCACATTATTTCTATTACTGCAACGCTTAACACCCCACCAAAATGCTTAACGTAACTAACTAATACAAACCGAATCGCCAAACAAGCACCTAACGAAGAAATAACGAACAAAACGTAGCCAAAGGGACAACTTTGCCCTAAGTTGGACACCTCCAACTTCACCCGAAGTTGGCCAGGCCACCAAGCATATAACAAGTTCACTCGAACTTGCACAATTCAAGCGAACTGGCCAAGTTTGCCCGAACTGTGCAAGTTCGTTAGAATTGTGACAAGTTCGCCCGAACTTGATCACTGCCACCCATACTTCTCCTTAACCTATAAATACCCAGCACCTCCATTCATGCTCTCCTTGCTGCAACTTCGCTCCAGAGCTCCCAAAACCGATTTTACTTGTTTTTCCAAGTAAGAACCACTCGTTTTATGCAAACCGCGACGCTTTACACTACGATTTTTCACAAGGTTTACCTTCTTTTTCATCAAAACTCCTCTGTTTATAAAAATCTTCATCTTTTGCTATAAAACTTCCTATTTTAGCATAGATTTACACCTAAATGGGTTTATTGGACTTAGCCTTAGCCTTCCAAGATAGAAATCTTGATGATTTTGACTCACGAAGTGTTAGATCTAAGTAAAATTGTTTAAAGCATTGATTTTTACACCAAAAACTGATTACCCGACATAAGCCTTGTTCACTAAGAAGTGGAACGAGGCCTTGTCGACAAGATACTTGAAATGGATTCGACTTTACGTATGTTTCAAGCGGAAAACTCAGATCCGGAAGCACAAGGACGATACAGTCACTTCGTACGAACTAGGACTAACTCGTACGAACCGACAAGTTCGCACGGATTACCCCGAGTTCCTGTAAGATGGCTAAAACTCGCTCTCAAAGACCTCTCCAACCTATGGTTTGCTCAGTAGCTTAAGGTTGGAGGGATGGACACTCGATTCCTCAGCAAACGACGTGAAAACACACGATTGTGGATAAAAAACGGACAAGTTTGCCCCAAATAGGACAAGTTCGCTCGAAGTTTTCACCTGTTTACGGACAGACAACTTCGCCCGAACTTGTGCCAAACTCAAGGGAGAAGTACAAGTTCGCCCAACTTGTGTTTTGACCTAAGTTAGAGTACAAGTTCGCCCGAACTTGTGATGAAACCTAGGCCATAGAACAACTTCGCCTGAAGTTGGCTGACCTCTTGAGTCCTGCTACAAGTTCGCCGAACTTGTCTACTGCCTCTTCGCACTTCGACCGTTTCAGCATTTCGGAAGACTGATGCACTTCTGTTCTCGCTTACAGGCTGATCCCGGTGCTCCCTTTAATTCACAATAGTTCGTGATTCTTCGTTGAGCACCGACTTTGAGTATACTTGAACCCCTTTTACGCTTAAAACGCACTTTTGGGTGTTACATACGTTCTCTATATTAAAACACGCTACACACAACGTTAAACTCTTTTAACACTAACCGCTCTCGCATGTTATAAGTGAATCGCTGAATGTTGTTTGCTATGTATGAATAATGAGGACTTGCAGACCACCCTTAGCAACGAGAGTACTATAGTTTGGACTCAGCACCCGATGGTTCGGGGGTTGTTAAGGCTCGATATTTACTTTACCTGTGTGTTCGCTGTCGTGAACACGTATCACACATACTCCACCTCGCAGTCGTGTTGGTTAGCTTGTATCATTATTGTTAGCTTATTTAGATTCACTTTCTCTACGTGAACATGTTGGTTATGCGTAAACGCTTTATCTCTATTTATATGCTATTAAACCTGTATGCTCACCTTTACATAATTGTATTGACTTTTCTTAACGTATGTGACAGGTTGAGGATTTTCTACTTGCAGCAATAGATTTAGGCTTATCTTAGAAACTCGCATAATAGAAATCTAGGTTGTCGAACTATTTTGTTTGAGAGATTTGATATTTGTAATGACTGGTTGAGGATTTTATGTTTGATTGTATGGGAAATCGGGCCTTTTAAATATTATCGCCTAATAAGTTGTTATGGATTCTCTTGAGCAATCTGGTTCGCCTAGTGCCGCGCCCCGATTATTCCGCCATCGGTTGGGGTGTGACAGGTTGGTATCAGAGCCATAACTATAGGGAATTGGGGAGAATTGCCATGTTCGACCAAGTCTATAGTCTAAGTACCAAACCAGACCGCTCTTCGACTTAAATACTTAAACTAATTGTCTTAAATACTTACATGCCTTTCCTAAGGCTAACACAATGCACACGCTTGAAACGCTCGTATAACACAAACGAGTGATTGTGTCGGGATTAGGTGTGAAAACCAAGAACTCTCGAAAAGATCACTCACTCCGCGTACTATTTACTGCACGAGATTCTTTCGTTGAGTTGGGAGTGACATCCATATCTTGACGAAAATCTCCACCTCTACTTCCGTGGAACTCCCGACGCGTTCGGTGAAAACCACAAACATGGGACGAAGTTGTTAAGTTAGGGGTGAAACTCGCATCTTAATAACTAATTCCACTCCTCGATTTTCAATCTCACCAAAGTCTCGACTATTTCGATGACTCGGGGCACGACATAACTGGAAGGATAAATGTCGTTAACCGTAGTACAGCGAGAGTATTTGTCTACTAGGCCAAATCGTGTGCCTGAACTCAGAGAATTTTCGAATCACTTTGGGTAGTCGTTGTCTCAAAACCCAGGACGCTCCAAATTGATTTAAGCCTGCAGTCGCCGATTTTACGCATCATCGAGTTTTATAAATTATATGTTTAAATTTTGTGGGTTTTACGCTTTGTCGATTTCTCGTTTTATCGCTTTTCACTTTATGAAATTATGCACAACCCGCACAGCTCTCGTAATCTAAAACTAATTAATCACAAACCAAACTAAAACGCTCAACCCTCTTACGCTAATGTCCTCATACGCGGCCTTACTCGCTTATTACGCTTATACTACTCGCATCTCATAGCGCGCTACGCAAGATCTAGTAAAGGTGAATATGTGCAAAATATGTGCTTACGTGCTTATGTGCTTACGTGATAATGTGGTTACGGCTTATATGGATGCGTGCTTACATGATTATATGCTTTATGTGAATAATAGTAATAAATATTGTGGTGTAAAACGTAAAACTTTTGAACAAAACCCATTATGATCGAATCTCATCCAACCTTTGTCTTTAGATGGCGTCCGTGGGATCTCACACTCCCGCACCGCTCAACGCAATAACGTCGACAAACGCATCGCCTCCTCATAGCCAAGGAAATGGCTAAGGTGATCCCGCAAATTGTCAGCGAAATACAAGCGGTTAGTAGCAACTCGTCAGTCGACTCAGAGAAAGATGCTCCGAAATCTCGGTTCAGTTTCAAGCAGTTTATAGCCTGCGGTCCTGCAGCATTCACAGGCGAAGATGGACCAACCAAGATGTTTCACTGGTTCGACTCGATCGAAGTCACTTTCAGGCAAAGCGGATGTCCTGAAAATCTCCGCACCGTCAACGCCACTGGAGTCTTTCAGTCGAGGGCACTTGACTGGTGGACTGTCGAGCGCAACAGGCCGGAAATGATGAAGCTTATGCTCTCGCGTGGGAAGAACTTAAGGAGCTCATGATCAAAGAGTTCTGCCCACCGCAACGAAATTCAAAAGTTGGAGAACGAGTTCTGGAACATCAAGCAGGATAGTGGTGATAACGCTGCCTCACCGCTCGCTTCAAGCAGCTCAGCCTCATCTGCCCAGGTCAAGTGGACACTACCGAGAACGCTATCAAGAAGTATCTCGCGCTCTCCCCGACTGTGTCGTCAATTTTGTTCAGGTAGCAAGACCAACTACCATCGAAGAGACTTATCAAATCGCCGCCGAGATCAACGACAGCCGAGTCTTGGCTGGAGCTTTCAAAGTCTCAACCAAGAACCTAAGCTAAGCTACTATTGAACCAAGCACCGATACGTTCCATCTCAAGCCTCCAAGTCGAATCACAAGAACCGCAAGCGAAAGGGTAACAACAAGAACTGCGCAGTAGTCCCAGCACCAAACTCCCAGTCTCGCCAAGCTGCTACTCCCAACGCACCAGCTGCTAAGTGTGCGTATAGTGGACCCACCCTCTATGCTCCAATTGCACGTACCATCATGCGGTCGGAGGAAACTGCCGCTTTTGTGCCAATTGCAACATCTATGGGACTTCACGGCGCACTGCCGCACTGGTCCACATCAGCAAGCTCCTCCCGCTCTCGCAGCACCGCCAACTCCTCTCAATGCTATGCTAGTCAACCAGGCACCATCAGCACCAACAGTTCAGGCCCGTGCTTGCTACACTTGTGGCGACCCGAATCATTTCAGCAATGTCTGCCCAAACCGTGCTGTGAAACAAGAACCGCAGCAGCAGCAGCAGCCTCAGCAACAGCCACCGCAGCAGCAGCAACAACCACAGGCTGTGAGTGGAGGAGCTTTCAACATCAACCACCGCCAGGCTCAGAATGACAACAATGTTGTCAATGGTACGTTCCTCATTAATGGTAATTATGCTTCTTGCTTATTTGATTCTGGAGCCGATAACTATTTTGTATCGTTAGAATTCGAAAAGCTTTTAAAATGTAAACGCGTTAATCTCCCAAGTAACTTCGATGTCGAAATCGCCACCGGTAGAACCATTACCGTAAACTCCGTTCTACGTGATTGTACTCTCGAGCTCAACAATACAGTTTCTCGATCGACCTCATACCTATGCAACTAGGTAGTTTTGATGTCATAGTAGGCATGGATTTTCTTCGCGAGAATCGTGTTGAATCATCTGTTTCAATAAAATGATTCGTTTCCCCTTCCAAACGGTGATCAACTGCATGTTTACGGTGAAAAATCCCTCAAAGAAGTTGATGCTTTTGTCATGTACCCAAGCGAACAAGTGCTTGCGCAAGCATGCATCACTTTTCTAGCCCACATCATGAACCCGGAGAAGGAAAAGAAAACCTTGAAAAACGACATGTTGTTTGTGAATTCCCTAGAGTCTTTCCTGACGATTTACCTGGTTTACCCCCTACTCGTGACGTCGAATTCCGTATCGATCTAATCCCCGGTGCTACACATGTCGCTAAAGCTCCCTATCACCTTGCACCATCCGAAATACGCGAGCTATCCAGCCAGCTTCAAGAACTTCTTGATAAAGGCTTTATACGCCCGAGCACATCACCTTGGGGCGCACCCGTTCTTTTTGTGAAAAAGAAAGGATGGATCGTTCCGAATGTGCGTCGACTATAGGGAACTTAACAAGCTTACCATTAAGAACCGCTACCCTCTTCCTCAATCGATGATTTATTTGACCAACTCCAAGGTGCTACAGTTTTCAAAGATTGATTTACATTCTGGATATCACCAGTTACTGTACATGAGCAAGACATTTCGAAAACCGCCTTTCGTACTCCCTATGGCCATTATGAATTCGTGGTCATGCCTTTTGGACTCACAAACGCACTGCGGTCTTCATGGACTTGATAAACCGTGTGTGCAAAGCCTTCTTGGATCATTTCGTCATTGTTTTCATCGATGATATTCTTATTTACTCAAAGTCGAGAGCCGAACACGCACGACATCTTCGTTTAGTTCTCGAACTTCTCCAAGGAAACCGTCTTTACGCCAAAATTCTCCAAGTGTGAATTCTGGCTTAATGAAGTTCAATTTCTCGGTCACGTCGTCAATGACCAAGGAATCCACGTCGATCCCGCCAAAATTGAAGCTGTAAAGAGTTGGAATACCCTAAAGAATCCGTCGAAATCCGTTCTTTCCTCAGATTAGTAGGTTACTACCGTCTGTTCATCGCCAACTTTTCAAAAATCGTCGTGCCTCTTACCTCTTTGACTCATAAGGATAAACCTTTTGTTTGGGGTTCTGAATAGAAGGAAGCCTTTCAGACCCTCAAGCGTATGCTTTGTGACGCTCCCGTTCTCGCACTTCCCGACGGAGACGATGATTTCGTCATTTATTGCGATGCCTCTAACCTAGGTCTCGGTTGTGTTCTCATGCAGCGAGACAAGGTTATCCGTATGCGTCTTGACAACTCAAAATCCACGAGAAGAACTACACCCCTCACGATCTCGAGCTGGGTGCAGTCATTTTTGTGTTAATGATATGGCGACACTACCTTTATGGTACAAAGTGTACGGTCTTCACCGACCATAAGAGCTTACAACACATCTTTAACCAGAAAGAACTAAACATGCGCCAACGCAGATGGGTTGAACTTCTCAACGACTATGATTGTGAGATACACTACCACCCCGGCAAAGCAAACGTCGCAGCCGATGCTCTCAGTCAACAAAGCTATGTGTATAACATTCATGACGTCCAAGCCCAGAATAAACTCGAAACCCTGATTCGCGAAACCCAGCATGCATGTTTCATTGAGAACATATTGTTCGAGGAAATGAAATGTGGTGCAGAAACCCTGCTGGAGAATAAGTCTAACGGGATCTATTACTTTCTGGATCGCATTTGGATCCCTAGCCGCAATAACCTTCGAGAGTTACTAATGACCGAAGCCCATAAGTCTCGATATTCCATCCACCCCGGTGCCGACAAGATGTACCAGGACCTCCGTTCTAGGTGTTGGTGGCCGGGCATGAAAAAGGATATCGCTCTGTACGTTTGAAATGCTTAACTTGTGCGAAAGTTAAAGCCGAACACCAACGCCCCTCTGGCTTACTCGACAGCCCGACATCCCGATGTGGAAATGGGAGAGTATAGCTATGGATTTTGTTACAAAACTCCCTCGCACCTCTTCTGGTCACGATAGCATTTGGGTTATCGTCGATCGCCTTATGAAATCTGCTCATTTTATTGACATACGAGAAGACTATAAGGTAGAACGATTAGCATGAATCTATACCGACGAGGTCATTTGTCGAAACGGGACGCCTCGTGACATCATCTCTAATCACGACGGTCGCTTTACGTCACGTCTCTGAAAGACTTTTCAATCCGCACTCGGTACTAAGCTTAACCTTAGTACTGGTTTCCATCCTCAGACCGACGGTCAGACCGAGCGCACGATTCGCACCCTCGAAGACATGCTTCGATCATGTGTTATAGATTTCGGTGGTAATTGGGATATGCATTTACCTTTATAGAATTTTCGTACTATAACAGTTATCATACTAGTATTCAAATGGCACCTATTGAGGCATTATACGGCAGAAAATGTCGATCGCCTATTGTATGGCACGAGATCGGAGACGCTCAGATCACTAGGGCCCGAGTTAATACAAGAAACAATAACAAGATTCTCCAAATCAGAGACTACCTTTTGAAAGCTCGAGTCGTCAAAAGAGTTATGCCGATAAACGCCGCTAGCCCCTATAATTCGAAGTTGGAGATCACGTTCTCTTAAAGGTTTCACCTTGGAAAGGAGTGATCCGTTTTCGGAAAGAAATGGAAACTAGCGCCACGATACGTGGGTCCCTTTAAGATTCTGGAAAGAATTGGCAAAGTGGCCTACCACTCGAATTACCGAAAGAACTCAACAACGTACATCCGAATTTCCATGTCTCAAACCTCAAAAAGTGTTTAGCTGAAGGAAATCTTCATGTGCCACTTGAAGATTTGCAAATAAACGAAACGCTGCATTTTGTGGAAAAGCCAGTAGAAATCATGGATCGAGAGATAAAGAAACATTGACGCGCTCGCATTCCTATTGTGACAGTCCGATGGGAAGGCAAACGCGGCGCCGATTTCACTTGGGAACTCGAAAGTGATATGAAGGCTAAATATCCTCTTCTCTTTATTATGGATGCCACCTGAATTTCGGAACGAAATTCCCTAAAGAAGGGGAGACTGTAACAACCCGATCTTTCGAATTATTATCCGAATTCCGTTATTTCTGTTTATTTCTGTTTCAACCCATTTGTACTCTGAGATTTATTATAATGGTTTACATCTATTTTGAAATGCATATTATATCGCTTATTTATTGCATTAAATCGCTTAATACTCGCAACCCTCAAAGCAAACTCAAATCGCGGTTAAGTATGTTACATTATGTTACTTGTGTGTTATGTGTGCTTTATGATTTATGGTTGTACTCGTATCGCAACGCTCTCGCTTACACGAATCGCTCAATCGCATTATTTCTATTACTGCCACGCTTAACATCCCACCAAAACGCTTAACGTAACTAACTAATACAAACTGAATCACCAAACAAGCACCTAACGAAGAAATAACAAACAAAAACGTAGCCAAAGGGACAACTTCGCCCAAAGTAGGACACTCTCCAACTTCGCCCGAAGTTGGCCAGGCCACCAAGCATATAGCAAGTTCGCTCGAACTTGCACAATTCAAGCAGAACTGGCCAAGTTCGCCCGAACTTGTGCCACTTTCGCTTGAATTGTGACAAGTTCGCCCGAACTTGATCACCACCACCCATATTTCTCCTTCACCTATAAATACCCAGCACCTCCATTCATGCTCTCCTTGCTGCAACTTCGCTCCAGAGCTCCCAAGACGATTTTCCTTGTTTTTCCAAGTAAGAACCACTCGTTTTATGCAAACTACAACGCTTTACACTACGATTTTTCACAAGGTTTACCTTCTTTTTCATCAAAACTCCTCTGTTTATGAAAATCTTCATCTTTTGCTATAAATCTTATTATTTTAGCTTAGATATGATTTACACCTAAACAGGTTTATTGGACTTATCCTTGGCCTTCCAAGCTAGAAATCTTGATGATTTCGAGTCACGAAGTGTTAGATCTAAGTAAAATTGTTTAAAGCATTGATTTTTTACACCAAAAACGGATTACCCGACATAAGCCTTGTTCACTAAGTAGTGGAACGAGGCATTGTCGACAAGATACTTGAAATGGATTCGAATTTATGTCTGTTTCAAGCGGAAAACTCAGATCCGGAAGGACAAGGACGATACAGTCACTTCGCACAAACTGGACTAACTTGTACGAACTGACCAGTTCGCACGGATTAGCCCGAGTTCCTGTAAGATGGCTAAAACTCGCTCTTAAAGACCTCTCCAGCCTATGGTTTGCTCAGTAGCTGAAGATTGGAGGGATGGACACTCAATTTCCTAAGCAAAGACGCGAAAACACACGATTTTGGACAAAAAACGGACAAGTTCGCCCCAAATAGGGCAAGTTCGCTCAAAGTTGTCATCTGTTTAGGGACAACTTCCCCGAACTTGCCAAACTCAAGGGAGAAGTACAAGTTCCCCGAACTTGTGTTTTGACCTAAGTTAGAGTACAAGTTCGCCCGAACTTGTGCTCAAACCTAGGCCAAAGCACAACTTCGTCCGAAGTTGGCTGACCTCTTGAGTCCTGCTACAAATTCGTCCGAACTTGTCTTCTGCCTCTTCGCACTTCGACCGTTTTAGCATTTCGGAAGACCGATGCACTTCTGTTCTTGCTTACAGGCTGATCCCGGCGCTCCCTTCAATCCACAACAGTTCGTGTTTCTTCGTTGAGCACGACTGTGAGTATACTTGAACCTCTTTTGCGCTTAAAACGCACTTTTGGGTGTTACATACGTTCTCTAATTAAAACACGCTACACACAACGCTAAAATCTTTAACGCTAACCGCTCTCGCATGTTATACATGAATCGTTGAATGTTGTTTGCTATGTGTGAATAATGAGGACTTGCAGACCACCCTTAGCAACGATAGTACTATAGTTTGGACTCAACACCCGATTGGTTCGGGGGTTGTTAGGCTCGCATATTTACTTTACGTGCGTGTTCGCTGTCATGAACACGTATCGCGCATAATCCACCTTGTAGTCGTGTTGGTTAGCTTGTATCATTATTGTTAGCTTACTTAGATTCAGTTTCTCCATGTGAACATGTTGGTTATGCGTAAACGCTTAATCTCTATTTATATGCTATTAAACCTGTATGCTCACCTTTACTTAATTGTATTGACTTTATTTTAACATGTGACAGGTTGAGGATTTTCTACTTGCAGCAAGGGATTTAGGGCTTATCTTATAAACTCGCATAATAGAAATCTAGGTTTTCGAACTATGTTTGTTTGAGATATTTGATATTTGTAATGACTGGTTGAGGATTTTATGTTTGATTGTAATGGGAAATCGGGCCTTTTAAATATTATAGCTTAATAAGTTGTTATGGATTCTCTTGAGCAATCTGGTTCGCCTAGTGCCGCGCCCCGATTATTCCGCCATCGGTTGGGGTGTGACAGGTTGGTATCAGAGCCATAACTAAAGGGAATTAGGGAGAATTGCCATGTTCGACCAAGTCTATAGTCTAAGTACCAAACCAGACCGCTCTTCGACTTAAATACTTAAACTAATTGTCTTAAATACTTACATGCCTTTCCTAAGGCTAACACAATGCACACGCTTGAAAACGCTCGTATAACACAAACAGTGATTGTGTCGGGATTAGGTGTGAAAACCAAGAACTCTCGAAAGATCACTCACTCCGCGTACTATTTACTGCACGAGATTCTTTCGTTAAGTTGGGAGTGACATCCATATCTTGACGAAAATCTCCACCTCTACTTCCGTGGAACTCCCGACGCGTTTGGTGAAAACCATAAACATGGGACGAAGTTGTTAAGTTAGGGGTGAAACTCGCATCTTAATAACTAATTCCACTCCTCGATTTTCAATTCACCAAAGTCTCGACTATTTCGATGACTCGGGGCACGACGTAACTGGAAGGATAAATGTCGTTAACCGTAGTACGGCGAGAGTATTTGTCTACTAGGCCAAATCGTGTGCCTGAACTCAGAGAATTTTCGAATCACTTTGGGTAGTCGTTGTCTCAAAACCCAGGACGCTCCAAATTGATTTAAGCCTGCAGTCGCCGATTTTACGCATCATCGAGTTTATTATAAATTATATATTTAAATTTTGTGGATTTTACGCTTTTTCCTTTTTTTGTTTTATCGCTTTTCGCTTTACGAAATTACGCACAACTCGCACAGCTCTTGTAATCTAAAACTCTAATTAATCACAAACCAAACTAAAATGCTCAACCCTCTTACGCGAATGTCCTCATACACGGCCTTACTCGCTTATTACGCTTATCCTACTCGCATCTCATAGCGTGCTACGCAAGATCTAGTGAAGGTGAATACGTGCAAAATATGTGAATACGTGCTTACGTGCTTAGTGATAATGCGGTTACGTGCTTATATGGATGCGTGCTTACATGATTATATGCCTTATGTGAATAATAATAATAATATTGTGGTGTAAAACGCAAAACTTTTGAACAAAACCCATTATGATCGAATCTCATCCAATCTTTGTCTTTAGATGGCATCCGTGGGATCTCACACTCGCCGCACTGCTCAATGCAATAACGCCAACAAAAGCATCGCCACTCTCGTACCCAAGGAAATGGCTAAGGTGATCCCGCAAATTTTCAGAGAAATACAAGCGGTTAGCAGTAACTCGTCAGTCGACTCCAAGAACGATGCTCCAAATCTCGGTTCAGTTTCAAGCAGTTTAAAGCCTGCGGTCCTGCAGCATTCATAGGCGAAGATGGACCAACCAAGATGTTTCACTGGTTCGACTTGATCGAAGTCACTTTCAGGCAAAGCGGATGTCCTGAAAATCTCCGCAACGTCAACGCCACTTGAGTCTTTCAGTCGAGGGCACTTGAGTGGTGGACTGCTGAGCGCAACAGGCACGGAAATGATGAATCTTATGCTCTCGCATGGGAAGAACTTAAGGAGCTCATGATCAAAGAGTTCTGCCCACCGCACGAAATTCAAAAGCTGGAAAACGATTTTTGGAACATCAAGCAGGATGGTAGTTATAACGCTGGCCTCACCGCTCGCTTCAAGCAGCTCAGCCTCATCTGCCCAGGTCAAGTGAACACTACCGAGAAAGCTATCAAGAAGCATCTCCGCGCTCGCCCCAACTGTTTTGCCGATTTTGTTCAGGCAGCAAGACCAACTACCATCGAAGAGACTTATCAAATCGCCGCCGAGATCAACGACAAGCGAGTCTTGGCTTGAGTTTTCAAAGTCTCAACCAAGAACCTAAGCCAAGCTACTGTTGAACCAAGCACCGATAATGTTCCACCTCAAGCCTCCAAGTCGAATCACCAGAACCGCAAGCGAAAAGGTAACAACAAGAACTGCGCAGTAGTCCCAGCACCAAACTCCTAGTCTCGCCAAGCTGCTACTCCCAACGCACCAGCTGCTAAGCGTGCGTATACTGGACCTCACCCTCTGTGTGTTCCAAGTGCACGTACCATCATGTGGTCAGAGGAAACTGCCGCTTTTGTGCCAATTGCAACATCTATGGGCACTTCACGGCACACTGTCGCACTGGTCCACGTCAGCAAGCTCCTCCTGCTCTCGCAGCACCGCCAGCTCCTCTCAATGCTATGCCAATCAACCAGGCACCGTTAGGACCTCTGGATAAGGCAGACTAGGAGTTTTAGAATGTAGTTCACCACCTCTGGATAGAAGGGAAAATCTCAACCTTAACTATCATGGTAGAGGACCATATAATTTAAATTTACCATTTTGCCAATATATGTGACCTCATCACTTGGCGGGTGTAAACCATCAAGAAGATCTTTTTGAAATATTTCCCAGATCATAAATTTCGAATTAAAATCGATACTTTCGCTTGAACAGTGGATGAAGCAGAGCACTTTAATAAATAAATTCCAAATTCTTCACTAAAACATAGTTATCATTACAATAATGCCTATAATTAGGACTTTTTAGTAACAAAACATGTCCTCGCAAGGACTATTACTTAAATAAACATGTCCACAAGGGACTTTTGGAAATAAAGTTACATAATCAAAATACAAGAGTTTAGTCACCCTTTTCCCTTTTATCAACCTCACAAATCTCTTCAAATATTTCTTATTTTTTCTTTCCGATTTTTCAGTTTTCCGCTAAAATTCCTTTATCTGCTCCAGCATTTCTTGCATAGCCTTAAGTACTGGTGTCTGAGGTTGAGGCTGCGGTTGTGGTTGTGGTTGAGGTTGCAGTGCACCCGGATGTTGGTATACATAGGGTGGAGGTGCACAGAAGGGTGGTACCCAGAAAAGGGATATCCACCAGCTGAGTATGGTTTCATGGAGTACGGAGGGAATGGAGAGGAAAAGCTTCGTTAAATGCAGTTGCCTCCAAATATGGGTCCTGCAAAGGTGCCTGGGAAAAAAATGGCAAACCAGAAGAAACAACAAATGGGTTATATCCAGACACATTTGGATATGAGGGAATTGGGTTTCCAAAACCCGATGGTGGTAGTGGTGGTAGTTGGGTCGAAGGCCCAACAGTTGATTGTGGTAGCTGAGGCAAAGGCTCAATGGCTGGTTGTGGTGGGTGTTCCGCAAATGGTGAAGTGTGAGAGGGTCCACCCATTTGTGGGTCCTCAGGGATAGTTGGGTAAGGGTTAGGTGAAAGCGGCCCTACCCTTGGTCCTAGGCATACTGACATGCGCGCCCCACGTCTTCTTGGCGGTTACGGTTGCTCCACATGTTGCATTTGTACTTCCTCAGGTGGAGGTACTTCCGGTTGAGGAGTATGGTAAGAGGTGTGTTGTGGTAAGATGGGGTATTGTAGAAGACATATTGTCCCCATCTCTCCTGAAAGTCATTGGGGTAGTGTTGGGGAGTTCCAGCATTTGAATTTGAACCGCTGGACAGTTCAATAGGGTGCCCCATTGACCCTGTTTGAGGCATCTCAGGGTCGGTATCTTCTTCCATAGGTTCAGGGGAGTCTTCAGGAGGAGAAACAGAGGGTGAACGTAGGTGGATGTTTGGGTTATAATTTCCTTGGAAGGAATGGGAATGAGAGTGATGGGAGTGGTGGCTATTTTAGGAGTGGTGCGAGTGATGCGAATCAGGTGGCGGTGAGTACTCATGGGAGATGGAATGGCGGTATGGTTCCCATGGCGATGAAGAATCGCCCGATCCTTCATACGGGTTGTAGTTATGGATGTTGGATGGTCCTTGTCCTGATGACCCGCCCCGCATCAGGCTTTTTCCTTTGGCTCCACGAGAAAACTTGGGTGGCATGATCCTGCTTCAAAAACAAGTTAAAACAGAACAAGACTGAAAATAATACAAAATAAGGTAATGAACAATTCTAGGTCATAGCCTAGTCGAGAGTCAAAGGAATGTGTTACTGTGTCGTTTGAGATCAAACACTAAAGACTAGTGTTGAATTCCCTGAAACGTTGGCTCTGATACCAACCTGTCACACCCCGATTTACGCGTCTATCCCGGTGGGCCCGGTGGGGAGTATTGTGACGTATAGTTGATATCATCATAACCAATAATCACAGAGCAACACAGCGGAAGTCTTGGAGTAAAATAAAACTATTACAAACCATAGTGTCCAAAGTTCGAAACACAAATATATACAGGCTTGTAATAAGATCCACAGGCAGATCGGAAATAAATATACATAAAAGGATAACAGACTCTACATGTACAAGCAAAAGGTCGCAACTCCTTAGTATTAATGCCCCGCAGCTTCCGGTCTATTTCGTACTTGTACCTGTAACTTGATCTTTTGAAAATACACCAGTTTACACTTGTAAATATAATCAACCGACTCATTTTGAAAATCCTTTCGAAATGGTTTTTGGTGCACTAGGCACATTTTTATAAATAACTTAGGACAGTACAATTGACCTTGTATACAGTTTTACATGTCTGTCTTTTACTTATGGGGCCCAGTACAAAAACCGAGACATGATCGACTGACACACCACTTCTGAACTTTCACACAGAAAGCATATAATAATAATATAATAATAATAATAATAATAATAATAATAATAATAATAATAATAATAATAATAAATAACAGTTACCGATGTATGCCTACACCAATGCTTAAGTCGTGGCCACTATGAGCCAAGGATATCCCAGACACGGTCAAGCCCACCCCCAATGTTTGAGTTTCAGACAAAACAGATTAAAACCGGGTTATATATTTTAGTTAATTATCACAACTGAATAAAACATGATTTCCATACCCGACCAAGCGGTAATAATTTACCGTATCCCAAGCCCGTATAGGGAAAATAGGTTAAGAGTATTTACCTGAGCTTAAGTCTTCAAGAAATCCAAAACTCAGCCGCAAATCAAAGATACAATTTACCAGGAAGGGTTTAGTGTGGAATGATGGTATTATTAACCAAATTAGCATGCTAACGGGCCTTAGTTAAGTCTTAGACTTGAACCGGCTAGTCTTACGTAAAACAAGTAGGGTACGATACGCTAGATTAAGCGGTGACCGGAATAGAAGGTTAATTGGACCCCGACAATTATCAAGACTTGTACAATATGGGTATACCAATAACGTTCTGGATTTTGATAAGAACTTGACAAGGTTAATCACGTTTCGGTTAGATTACGTAAACTAGTCACGTATGCTTAACCGTAAGCGTATAAACGAAACCGGGTAACCGAAAGAGTCTTATACAAGTTCCATATTCCATTATGTCTAAAATATGTTATGACATCAGTAGGATATCAATATGTATGCCCGAAATGGTTTTAAACTCGAATTACGTCCATAAGGGCATTTTGGTCATTTTCTAATTTATAAAAGATGTTTATAAGAAATCTGATGTCAAGCTCAATAACATTCTGTAAAAATATAAGTTTTATAATGCTATATCAGTAGGATATCCATTTTATGTGTGCTTGATAGTTTTAAACCAAACTATGTCCCATAGGGGCATTTTGGTCATTCCACACATAGCTTTGAATTCATAATTGGGATTCTGAGTTTGGGACTTGTACTTACTGTAATATTAGTGAAAATATGTTGGTAAATCAGTAGGTAACAAGTCTTGGCTCATAGTTATGGTTTTAAACCATACAATGCGCCGAAAAGGCGATAAAGTCGATAAATGCCGATTAATTCGATGTTTAGTGTAAACTGAAGTTATGATAAATTTTATAATACCAAAATAAGTCATTTATCATGTTATAACAGTAGGTAAAACATTTGGTCATGAAAAGCTTTGTTAAAACCAATTTATACGAAAAAGATATTTTGGTCATTTATCGGCATTATACGAATCTATAGCATCAACTCAGGTTATAATCAGAATTATTATCCAAATAAGTCCTACTTATGATATTACATCAGTATGTATGAAGTTTGAACAAAGAAATTATGTTTAACCCTCCTAAAATACCGAAAAGGCATTTTAGTACTTTTTAAAGCTTCAATAACGCTATTTAATCAAAATGCGGGTTATGACCAGAATCTTAACATCAAAATATTTTAATTAAGTTTACAAATCAGTTTATAACTCATTTTATGGTGGTTAATGTTTAAAACCTTGGTTTATACCAAAAAGGACCTTTTTGCATAGTTTAGGCATAGTAATGGAAACTTGTATAAAACATAGATTACTAATGGACCATGTAGTATAACTTTAAGAGGTTATTCTACACTATAATATGGTCCTAAAAACAACTTAAAGTCAGTACCTAAGTTGCTAAATCGGGTCAGAACTGAAAGTCAAAGCAGAGGTCAAACATTGCGACTTTCGGTTGCAAACCAACTCTAGACCGAGACTTGACGTGTCAAATTAGTTTATACATGTTATATTCGTATTTTTAAGTTTTATGCATCAAAACATATTTTATAACATCTATATATTCAGTTATGAATTTTTATGAATTCTGCCAGTTTGACTTTTGTTGACTTTTACTTTGACTCGTCAATTGGTCAAGAATTCATGTAATCTGGAGGTGCCCTTTTGAGGGATTAACACCAACCTTATTACGATCACGTAGCCACTTTCGTTACGATAAATGGCTGGACCATCATGGTCTTAGCTCAAAGTCAAGGCGTTTTTACGACAAGACATTGACCTAGCTTAAAGCCTAATGAAATGACTTAGCACGAAAATAGAGCACTTACACAAGGTCCAGGGGTTGCTAAGATCAGAGAGGAATTCTTCAAGATGGCCAGGAACTCCTCTAAGTGAACTTGATGGAAAGTGATTGCAAGTGCAACTCACAAAAATGCTCACCTTAAAAGCTATGGAGGAGAAGGAGGGTTGCCAGGTGTTATAGGATGTAAACAAGGGTCCCAAGTCATGGCAACATCCAAGAAAAGGTGGCTAGTGGCGACAAATGTGGCAGCACATGAGGCTGCCACATTTTTGGTCGCGGCGGTCCCTTGGACCGTATGGGTATACCCTTGCGGTCCGCAAGGACCCTAGGCGCCCAAAAGAGTTTACTTTGGTTACGGACCGTAACCGTATAGGCTTGAGGGCCGTAACCGCCTTCAGAACTTGAATCTTTGGCAAATTACATATTTAGCCCCTCAACATTATTCACTATCACATAGTGATTATATTTTAATGAAATGGCGACTTTGGTCCCTCTCGTTTATACATACGACATACGATGTTTACCTGGACATGTGTCGAAATTTTATTAAAACGTAAAAACACTAGTGTTACGATTTTTTATAATCTCATTGGTTTTAACATCCTACTTTGTTCGTTAGGTGACTATGGCCTATCAGTTATCAGGTCCTACTGCAACACACCATTCCACCAAATCTTTTAAGCTGACAAATCTCTGAAAAGAAAAACTTTGTGGTTAGACTACAACTCTATTAAGTGTACGACATATAAGTATAGAAATGTTGTACCTGGTCGTTTTGAAATACACTATATCTTTCTTGGGTTCAACCAACCTAGACACATTAGGATATTCAACGTCATAAGTCCCCAGATAGTTATCATACGACCCCTGATGCATTAAACCAAACCACCCTAATTTGACTCCAATGTTAAAAACTCTGGATTGATGTCACACCCTAACCGATGGCGGAATCATCGAAGCGGACGTAATAGATTGCTTGAGACTTCATAACACTAACGTGACAAGTAATTAATAAATGAATTTTCATTTCATTGCTAACATTGAGTACATTGCTTGAATATAATTACAACAAGATTGAAACAAAAAAAGTACAATGTGAATCGTATGGCTAATCTATAAACATAAATTAAAGGTTGGTGCGTTTCTAGGCATCCTACTATAATCCGTGCATCATCATCATCATAATCCTGCAAATACGTTTAAAGTATAGTTCAATACAAAGGTATTGGCGAGCATATAAGTTTTAATATAGCATAAGTATAAAAGGTTCAAAAAATCCACATGGCAAAAATAGTTAACTAGATTAATGTACCAAGGCGTTTATTTGGTGTCACACCCCAGCCGATTGGTGAAGAACCCTTGCCAAAGTTCTTCGTGAGCCACCTAACACACCCTCAAATTCCATAGGCAGAGTTCTACCGCGAGCACGTGACAAATAAGGATCACAGTCATTAGTCATACTAATGACCACTAGATGAGTTTAAAAAAATATTCATGTTTGCTCATTAATGAGAAAATATTGTTTATACAATTGAGTTGCGGAAGCGTAACGATTACAAAATCAAAATAGTTAATGTAATTTAAAGTTGTGTCTAAATATTTGATAAAATCAATGCGACATCATAATGCATCCTATCCTGATATGTGCTACCTTAGCAACCTGAGAAAACATGTAAAAATCAAGTGTCAACAATTAATGAAGAGTGAGTTCACAAGTTATAGTTCACAATTTTAAAAATAAGCTGTTCCCACTGGTTCAGCCCCGAACCAGTGTTTTGTATTGCTCGGTAAATCTAGGTTAAGTGTATGAAATCTAGAGCGATCAACCACGCCTATAATAGTTACCACGGTTTATTAGATTTCGTTTATGTATAGCACGAAAGTCCTACATGTGTCTATTAACTAGCATACGAACAAGTAATCACATGGCACTTCTGATCATATGGTTTCATAACGTGTTCACAACCTTCCTACGATATTACATATGCTATTTATACACTTACCAAGCAAGCATATATACTAAAAGTAGCAAGTTCGGTTCGTATATGTTCATACTTCATGTATAGCAAAAATACACTGAAAGTAGGCTGTTTTGGGAGGCTCGTTCAACCTATCTACAAGGCTTAAATAATTACGATCTTTTTATGTGACGCACCCTCATAGTGGTTGGTCTTGTGTAAAAATTACAAGCCTAACTCTCTACCATAATTTAATAAAAATCATTTACTAAGCTGCATCAGATTCGTCACTTTCTAACTGCAGCTCACGGAAAAATATATTTAAAAATCCTCATTCATCCGATTGACGTAATTCCAGTTGGAGATTTCCATAAACACATAAGGTCATCTACTGTACAAATTTCATGACTTAAATCCACGTATTTATTGAGATATGACGTAAAACATAATATACAAAATCTGCTTGAAAAAACGCAGCTTTGGCTGCTGAACAAAATAATTCTTTTAAAATAGTTAACGACGTTCAAAAATTGCGATTCCTGCGCCATTAGAAGCTTTTTCAAAACCCCAGTTTTAGACCCAAGAAAGTCCACTTTCCTTAAGTTATGACCTGGTTACAGCCGATTAAAGTCGGGTGTAACTTTTGACAGCTTAATGTTTCGTTACCCGATCCCCAAACGTGATTACCCAACACTCCAACGACCTAAACACATAAAGTACAACAGCTTATCATCTTCATACGCCACCTATAACCCTTGAAACTAGCAACACTCAACCAAAGCATGCAACCAACAAAACCCTAGCTCATACATAAAGTCTAAACATACAAAATCGACACGCAAGGCATCATGTTTGATTCTTATAACCCTAGACCACCAATTATCATCATGAACATCAAAAGTATCAATTTGAGCAGAAAAACACAGCTATGTATAAGAAAGAAACTTCAATTCAAAGCAACAACACACACTAACTGTACGAAGGATGCGAGGGAGAGAGCACCGAGAGAGAGAGAGTTGCAACTAGGGGGTCTCTTGGCAGTCGCACGTCGTGAGGAGAGGAGAGTGAATTAGGGTTTTGCTTTCTTTTTTTTTTGAAAAATACAGAACACACATACATACACATAATACATAAAGGGGTTTGGGCTTGAGGCCGTGTGCCGTAAACAAGTTTACAAGACAAGGGTGTTTGGGCCAGAGTTGATTGGGCCGAAAGGGAGTGTTCGGGTTGGCTCACATGAACCGTAACTAAAAAAGGTATGGGGTGCGATGTGTTCGGGTTTTATTGCGAGCCGCGAGTTTTTAGTCTCGTAAACAAAGGAAACATCTAATATATATAATATATATATATATATAAGCATCGACATAATAAATCAAGTTTAACATAATCAAGTTAACATATGACATATGAAAGTGACGTGTACCGGAAAGTGAAAAGTAATGACACGTAATTAAAGATCACGAAATTAGACGACGCTAACCTCGAAAAATACGAGTTGTTTAATATTTCACATGATAATCATCAGTTCGCTAACGTGTTCGCTCGTTATAGGTTGTTATTGCATACTAAATAATAATACATAATATTTTTTCACCGGTAACTTAACGTAATTAAATAGGGTCGAAAATACGAGTTGTTACACTCTCCACATGTTACAGAAATTTCGTCCTCGAAATTTACGCTAAGATGTATTGTACGTTCTAGTTATAGTTCGCAATAACGCGTTACATGTAAATATATGCGGTTTCACGAAAGTTAATAAAATAAACATATAAGTCACATAACATATAAAGTCACATAGCATATAAATTTACCTAATTTACATTTCCAGGGATGCTGTTCCGTTTATCGATGTTCAGGTACAAACTCATGTGTGATTCCGCAATTCCCCGAATTACTGTTACGTGAGTGTTTGTGAAATAACTGACCCACTTACTTACCCAAATCAAGTGTAGTGCATGAATGAGTGTTGAGATAATGGAGTTTGTGTTAATGGTGTTAACCTGAAATGTCGGGTGTCACATCATCCCCTTGTTGAAAAAATTTTCTCCCGAAAATTTAGATTATGATTTTAGGACCACGGTTGAAAGTTCATTGCTAAAGAAAGCGTCCAAACATATGAAGGTACCACGAGATGAGATAAAATCATACTACATGATTGAGATGACAGTTGATGACAAATTAGATTCAAATGTTAATCCGAACAAGTTACCTGGGATTACATATATAGGTATAGAATAGTCAACTGTCGAAGCACAAATCAATCTCAGCAAAAGTAGGTGCACATAAGTGCGACTATCAAGCGTTATAGGGAGTCGCTTACAATGACAGTATAAGCGAAATTAAAGAAATGACACAATTTCAAGATGTTACCATGGTATTGAATTCCGGTGGTTCAGTTTCCTTTTCATGAGTAAGATGAAGTTTATAACTTGCTTGGTAATCAGATATAGCTATTGTTATGGAGGTGACACCAATGTTGAGAATTTTAGTAGGTGAAGCCACTATGGCTTGAAGTAGAAATATAAGTTGAGTTCATGGGAGGCCGATGATAAAAAAATGATGTTGTAACAAGTTTTTTTCTAAGCATAGGAGATGCTCACAAGAGTTGGAACACCAGTGTGTCATGCATCGGTATGACAAGTATGACATTGACTGATGTATTTAACATGTATGGTCGCGGGGGGGGGGTGTTGTTGCACAAAATACAATTTAGGTGAGTTCTATATGTTTGAATTTGAGTGATTTGTAAAGGCATTATTCAGTTATCATGGACACAAAATACAAGAATGATGCTGTAACAATTTTGAGTAATCTAAATATTAAGTAGCCAACACTTCAGGAAGTAAGTGTATCTAATGTATATTTTTAGGTTACACGAATGGACACGAATGCCATACTTTATAATCGGAAGGTCTACAAAATAAACGAAACTGGAATTATGTTAAGGTAGTTTGTTAAAGGACAAATTACTCAAATTCCAGGATCACAAGTGTTCAGGAGTACCACAAGAATTTACTCAAAGTAACTGACATGAAAGTAATTAAAGTGAGTGTAAGAGATATTCGTTTTTATTTGATGTTGCTACCAGAGATTAGAAATGGTGTAAACATCACTACCGAAGAACAATGGTGATGCCATCGTACGTGATGATTTGTGAATGAAATAATAATTGCTTGGAACAGGTGATTTAGGTAAATTATCAACAGGTTGGAGAAAACTTAAGTCAAGCGTTATGCCCTAACTTTCATAGGGTTAGTGTCTTGACACGTTCATACAGAGGAAAGGAAGATTTTCGGTTGATATTGGTCACAATGTTTTGGTCATAGTAGGTTGTAATAGATGGCCAGCTTTGGGTCAACGAGGAATAAGTACGAGAATAGAGGTCAATGAAGTTATACATAAGTATGGTGCTTTCTCACGGAAAGGATGTTGAATTTGGCATACTTCACGGAAGTAGAATTTTTATCTTATGCTTTTGCATTTGTTGAACTTGAATATGGCTCGCTGCTCCTCGAGTAACATTCGTAAGAGTGATTTAGCCAAGCGAGGATTAACGTATAACAGGGTTAGACAGGAACTTTGATATTCATTTTAGCACAACAAGATAAGACACAAAGGACATACCAAGACGTTGTTGTCATCAATTTGTTCCACAAAATGGTTTTAGAATCTTTAGTAAAAATAAATCTGATGATAAGGATGTAGTTGTTCGTACGTAGTTAAATAAATAGAAATAAAATGATGTTACCGGTCGATGGAAGCGTTACGTTAAAGGTGTTGGCGTCATAAGAACTGTTTAAGAAAATGATGGTGGGTAAATTTGCAGTGTTCAAGTTCCATTAAGCTTTGTCCAATGTCGTCGAGCTTGCTCGTATGCGAATAATAATATATTCACTAGATCCACTTATGTTATCGAGTGTGTAATTAGTCAAACATGTAGGCAAACATGTTTGAAAGATTGAACTAAGACGTGTGCATGAATTAGAAGCTTCACATACGATGCCAAGAGGTTTATTACAAGGACGCGAAAATATAATCGAAAATTGTATCGTCATAATAACAATTCATCAACATCTTTAGAGTTCAAGAAGTGACCGTTACGGATCGAAAAGACGAGTTTACCGAGTTCCTTTAAATAAGAGCAAACTTTTATGGGAGTCTATGCGTAGAGTTTCAAAGTGTACTGTGACCCCGACAATGGAATGAGCGATTTGTCGCCGTTGAAAACAGTAGTTAGCTACCACCTTAAATGGTATCGCATCGACCAGTGAAAAAGCTGGGGAATAGGCTTACTTACGAAATAACGACTTTAGCAATATAGAAGGTAAAATATTAGGCCATTGCGTTGGTATGGGTGTTGACTAACTTGTATCTCCGTCTTCCAATGTTCTTGAGATGATGGAACCATTTTGTGGAAATATGTTCGCAAAGTTAGGTATGCGGGGACGTAAATCAGGTTAGACTAAAGACTAAGCACAAGACACAGAGTAATGGGGTCAAAGGAAAATTTATGGTTAAGCGTAAGGGATAACGTGTAAACATACGAGAGATTTTTCTATTTCGTTTTATGCGCTGTTGTTGAAGGGTTTACACTAAAATTCTGGTAGGGTTTAAACCAAAATGACAGGTTCTGAGGAAAATCTTAGTTTCACTAAGACTCTTGCATGAGTAAAATAAAAAAAATAATAATAAATAATAATATAATAATAATAATAATAAAAATAATGACAATAATAGGAATAATGAGGGATTCCATTCACGATAGCTTAATGTGCCCGAGAATATCTTAAATTTAATTGTTGTGTCCATCAACTACTGAACACATTTAACGGTACCAGTTAGTCGCTGGTGGGTTACGAGAACTTCTACCGATAGTGAGTTTTAAACGAGGAATTCACAGGTTAGGACAATTTATCCACACATAAGGTTTCACAAGGATTCACATGCATCGTAAATTACTATTATGTGTGCACCCGTAATGGTAATTTGGTTGCATGTTCACCCTAGTTCCTCCTGTTTGTGTTACAATGTCTCTCAATTGGATTATCGAGTACGGAGTGTTGCCAAAAATGAAAAAGGTCATCAAAAACGTAGTCATCAACCATACGTTGATCTATTAGGAGTTATTAGGAAAGAGTAGTCGAGAATCGTTCGATCTGAGTGTTCACTTGAGTTAAAACTCACTACGAGAGTCTACTATAGCGAATAGTAGATGGACACATGCACATGGAACAAACATGCACATGAAACGTGACTTCAAGAGATGAAACTGGTTCATTGACATATGTTACCGGAGGAAGCAAATTAGTCATTGAGCCTTCCAAGTTAGAAGAAAGTTCGAGTATGCAACGAGCAAGGCGTTTCGACTTCATGGTCAATCCATCTTCCAAAGAATATCGACCAAAGATGTGAATCAGGGTTCAGTAAAATAAAATGATGACATCTCAGTGTCAATTAATTTATGAAACAATGTGTGCAACGATCTGCCCTAACGCAGGGTGCCTCACGTGAGACTCACGTACTCAGGCTGAAAGAAAGTAAACTAGTGTGGTCAGGGTGTTGTCATTGATAGGTGGTGGAAGGACTCGTTTTCGATAAAACCCAACTCGCAAGAGATATGCGTCAATGTTGGATGCCATCCCAAACATGGACCTGGGAAAGCTCACCGTACTCGATAGTACCATCGGTAGGCCCAAGTCGGTACCTTGTTCAGCTTTAAGGTGTAGGAGAGGTAGAGATGATTGTGATGTGAGAAGTTTCCTCCCGAGGCCCCGTCTCATGGCCCTGGACAGGAGTAGAGGCCGGTTGTTGGCGATCCTATGGGCGTCGCCACTAGGGATGAAGATGTAAAGAGGTTGAGGTGTTCCTCATCAGTAGAGAGTGAAGTGGATGATGTCGACGTGCCCGCAATGTCAATGTATGTTTTGATGCCATGTGCATAGGTATATCAAGTGTGAGTGTTCTTGTATGTCATGTATGAGTGTCTGTGTTGGTGTATAACTAATGCAGTGTCTAAGGCTATAGACTAAGTCTACACTCTAATGCAAACCTAGTTCACTATAACCGTTAGCTCTGATACCAATCTGTCACACCCTCAAATTCCACGTGCAGAGTTCTACCGCGAGGCGCGTGACAAACCAGGATCACAATCATTAGTCATACTGAATGACCACTATATGAGTTTAAAAAATATTCATGTTTGCTCATTAATGAGAAAATATTGTTTATATCAATTGAGTTGTGGAAGTGTAACAATTACAAAACCAAAATAGTTAATGTAATTTATAGTTGTGTCTAAATATTTGATGAAATCAATGCGATATCATATGCATCCTAGTCCTAATGTGTGCTACCTTAGCAACCTGAGAAAACATGTAAAAACCAAGTGTCAACAATTAATGAAGAGTGAGTTCACAGGTTATACTTCATAATTCTAAAATAAGTTGTTCCCACTAGTTCAGCCCTGAACCAGTGTGTTATAAAGTTTCCCTATCCAACCCGAATCAGATTATTGTAAGTTTCCCGATTGCATTCCCGAATCGCATTGTTATATTGTTTAGCAGTATATGTTATATGTTTAGGTAGCTAGCCTAGTCATGTCAACAAAGTGTTCGATCCGAAGCTGACGTTGCTGCCCCTGTTGTGCCAGGTCTATCACCAACCATGGCTAAGTGTTAGGCAAATTCTACACCCGTGACCATCAACGTTCGGTCTAGCTGGCGCGACCAGCTCGTAGTGGGGCTTGCGGGCCCAGTAGTATTACCAAAAATTCCCTCGCTATAATCCAATACTAATGGCATCGTAAGTTTTAAGGGGACTGGCAAGTGATATAATGCTTCCTTGCGACCATAACCGTATAACATAACCCCTCCCAATATAGTTCGTTAATACGTAACAGTAAAAGCGTTACATTACCGTAACGATGCATGTTTTCTCCCCTGTGTATTTAAAACTGTATAAAAATATAGGGGCCATGAACTCACCTTTGTATTGCTCGGTAAATCTAGGTTAAGTTTATGAAATCTAGAGCGAACAACCACGCCCTATAATAGTTACCAGGGTTTATTAGATTTCGTTTATGCATAGCACGAAAGTCCTACACGTGTCTAGCAACTAGAATACGATCAAGTAATCGCATGGCACTTTTATCATATGGTTTCATAACCGTGTTCACAACCTTCCTATGATATTACATATGCTATTTATACACATACCAAGCAAGCATAGATACTAAAAGTAGCAAGTTTGGTTCGTATATGTTCATACTTCATGTATAGCAAAATCACTGAAAGTAGGCTGTTTTGGGAGGCTCGTTCAACCTATCTACAAGGCTGCAACAATTACGATCTTTTTATGTGACGCACCGCTCGAGGGTTGGTCTGTGTAAAAATTTCAAGGCCTAACTCTCTACATAATTTAATAAAAATCATTTACTAAGCTGCAGTCAGATTCGTCACTTTCTAACTGCAGCTCACAGAAAAATATATTTAAAAATCCTCATTCATCCGATTGACGTAATTCAAGTTGGAGATTTCCATAGACACATAAGGTTATCTACTGTACAAATTTCATGACTAAACTCCACGTAATTATTGAGATATGACGTAAAAATAATATACAAATTCTGCTGAAAAAACGCACTTTGGCTGCTGAACGAAATAATTCTTTTAAAATAGTAAACGACGTTAAAAAATTGCGATTTCAGCGCCATTAGAAGCTTTTTCAAAACCCCACGTTTTAGACCCAAGAAATTCCACTTTTCATGACCTGGTTACAGCCTATTAAAGTCGGCTGTAACTGTTTGACAGCTTACTGTTTCGTTACCCGATCCCCAAACGTAATTACCCAACACTCCAACGACCTAAACACATAAAATACAGCAGTTTATCATCTTCATATGCCACCTATACCCTTGAAACCAGCAACACTCAACCAAACATGCAACCAACAAAACCCTAGCTCATACATAAAGTCTAAACATACAAAATCGACACGCAAGGCATCATGTTTGATTCTTATGAACCCTAGGCCACCAATTATCATCATGAACATCAAAAGTATCAATTCGAGCAGAAAAACGCAGCCATGTATAAGAAAGAAACTTCAATTCAAAGCAACAACACACACTAACCGTAATAAGGATGCGTGGGAGAGAGCACCGAAAGAGAGAGTTGTGACTGGGGGGGTCTCTTGGCAACCGCACATCATGAGGAGAGGATAGTGAATTAGGGTTTCTTTTTTTTGAAACCTACAGAACACACATACATACACATAATACATAAAAGGGGTTTGGGCTTGGGGCGGTTTGGGCTTGAAGCCCTTTTCCGTAAACAAGTTTACAAGACAAAGGGTGTTTGGGCCAGACTTGATTGGGTCGAAAAGGAGTGTTCGGCTTGGCTCACATGAACCGTAACTAAACAAGGTATGGGGTGCAGTGTGTTCGGGTTTTATTGCGAGCCGTGAGTTTTTAGTCTCGTAAACAAAGGTAACATCTAATATATATATATATATATATATATAAGCATCGACATAATAAATCAAGTTTAACATAATCAAGTTAACATATGACATATGAAAGTGACTTGTAGTGAAGGAAAGTGAAAAGTAATGACACATAATTAAAGATCACGAAATAGACGACGCTAACCCTAAAAAATACGAGTTGTTTAATACTGCACATCATAATCACCAGTTCGCTAACGTGTTCGCTCGTTATAGGTTGTTATTGCATACTAAATAATAATACATAATATATTTTCACCGGTAACTTTACGTAATTAAACAGGGTCGAAAATACGAGTTGTTACATTCTCCACATGTTACAGAAATTTCGTCCTCGAAATTTACGCTAAGACGTATGGTACGTTCTAGTTACAGGCTCGCAATAACATGTTACATGTAAATATATGCGGTTTCACGAAAGTTAATAAAATAAACATATAAGTCACATAACATGTAAAGTCACATAGCATATAAATTTACCTAAATTACATTTCCAGGATACTATTCCGTTTATCGATGTTCAGGTACAAACCCATGTGTGTTTAACGTAATTAAACAGGGTCGAAAATACGAGTTGTTACACCACCTCCTTTTTACTCTATTTTATTATTATTATTATTATTATTATTATTATTATTATTATTATATTATTATATTATTATATATTATTTATATATATTATTATTATTATTATTATTATTATTATATTTATTATTATTATTATTTTATTATTATTATTATTATTATTATTATTATTATTATTATTATTAGTTTTTTTTTAATTGCTACTATTGTTATTATTATAATAGAATGTAACCATGTATTTAATAGCTATCAAGCCCGTATAAGTTATGAGTACAGTACTTCGAGCATTATTTACGCGCATGCAGTCAAGATTGATAACCTATAACCCAAGTATTGTAACGTGTATGAGTGTGTGTGTATATATATAAAGAATATTTTATTACATTCAAGGTCTCGGAATACAAAGTCGGAAATGAATACGAATACAGGTTCCAAAAATAGAAAATACGATTGTTCTTTCTAAAGAAGGTACAAAAATGCGAAGCGTTACAGTCTCCCCTACTTTAGGAAATTTCGTCCCGAAATTTATTCAAGAGAAGACTTTGGAAAAAGGAGTTTTGATTAACACGTTTGGCTAAAATCGAAATTTGAAGTTTAAAGTCTAGGGGGTTTATGTATAAGAGAGTTGAAATGTATGGAAATTGCGTGAGATAAAAAGCTAGGTTTGTAAAAGTAATTCATTTGATAGGGCGTTTTGAGGCTTCAAACGTAAGTGAGCGCAAGAATAAGTAAGACGTGTATGTGTGTGTAAGTGCAAAACGAGTTTGAACAACTTAATTGGGAGAAATGTTTTAAAAGGATGTGACCTAAAAAGTTTTTGTGCAAGTAAGGATGTAGTTTGACAAAACGTGCGGCCCGCACCGTAGGTTGTAGGAAAATTTTTCATTGTTTCAAATGCGTATTAGTAAAATCACACATAGAAAAAATGTTTATAGGTGAGAAGCTAGGATGGTAGGTTGTTATGGTTTCAAAAGGTTTTAGCGATGGTAGGCCGTCTAGTTGAATTTTGCGCATAATAAAGAACGAAAGATATCTTAAAAGTATTTTAACTGACTCAAACTGGTGAGGATGTTTGTAAAAATGGATAAATCGTTTAGACCGATTTACTGAAAATAAAGTTTGGATGAAATGTTAAGGAGAGAATTTTGGAATATTAGTGGTATGAGAGATATGAACGATTCGGTAGGTGTAAGCAAGGGTAAGAATGGTAGGAATATTGAATGAAATACGAACACCAAAGTTGATAGATGCTAGTGATAGTTGTAGCGGTTATAGCTAACGATTTTGAGAATGAAGCTTTGTCATGGATAATCGAGTACCAAGCATTTCGAAATTGGGTCTCCAAAGTTTGTTATAAATCAATGTATTTAACAAGGTCCAGGAAATCACCGAATTTCTCATGGCACGTGTTACGAAAGTTTGGTAACATGGTAGGGACACTTATATAGTAGGAAGTACCAGCGGCGTATCCACCACGTTCATACCATGTTACGTCCGTTTCGCTATTTGGTGTCATGTTATGTTCCGTGTTGTGATACACAATAGAACCCACTATGGTTTTCATACGCCTACAATGTAATCCCGTGTGCAGCCACAATTATTTTGGTTTGTGCATGATCCGCATAGTTTGTACTAGTAGTGTACGGGTCAGGTTACATTTTAGTATTACAAGCAAAAGGTGTGTGTAAGATAGTGTATAAAAATTAGGTATGTAAGCATAATTGTATGTCAAGTATGAGTGTGTCGAACGTAGGCGAAACCACTCGGGTTATGCCTACTTATAGATTTCAAGTATGACTACCAAGTAGTGCGAATGTATAAATTTTGAGTATGATTGAAGACAAATAAGTATAACATTAGCATGGAATATCGAGCGTATAAGTGGAATAAAATGGGATTTAGCATATATAAGTTACCATGAAGTTGCGAATGTGTAAAATACGAAGTGTAATGGTGATATGTGTAAGATTGTCAGGCAATATTAACTGTACAAATGGAAATGTGTAAGGCGATATGCAGGTGTATTGTTGCTTGAGTCAAAACATTAAGTTGGTTGAAATAAAATAAGTCGGGTTTGTTAGAATGAAGGACCAGAACTGTGAATGTCGGATAAATATTGAGAAAAGTATTAATTTTTTGATGTAAGATGTGGTTTGTAAAAAAAAATGCTACTTTTGTTTTAAAAATTTGTATTCGCTTACGTCATAGGTTATCCGATCTTATGAAATTTTCTTGCCCATGTGTTCAGTTTTAGATTTGCGTATTAGTGATTTTTGAAAAGGTTGTAAAGTAGTGAGCTTGCTTTATTTTTATATTGATATAAGGAAAGTTGTATTTTGAAATTTTCGTGGGAAACTTGGGTTTTGAAAAGTATTTTAGCAAAGTGGACCTATACGTATGTGAGAGAAAGTTTTTGTTGGTTTCTTGTTGGAAATAAAATGTCTCTAGAATGGTAGTATAAAGTGAGTGTGTTTTTGCGATTGGGCGAGTTATGAAAATCGAGGGCAAGAAGTTCGTTAGACCGACCAAGTTGATAGGTAGCATTTCATAAAGTTTTTGAAAATTGTGAAAGAAACGTTTAAAGTATCCTTAGGAGTTTCGTGTATGTGATTTACGTAAATAAATTGTGGGGTGAGAAATCGTTTTGATAAAATAATAAGGTTCGAGGTTTATGCATAAATGAGGAAAATGAAACAATGATAAAAGGTTTGAGTATAAGTTTTGATCGAGTGATTGTTACGAAAGTAGTCGAGTTGTGATTTGATCTTCCATTGAGGTGTGGACATCACCCCTATCTCAAGGACAATATTCCTTCGAGAAATGGGCAGAGTCAAATCGTCAAGGTAAGGGAATCACTCACTCCTATCTTGATGATAAGATATTGGTGAGCATAATCCTGCAAATACGTTTAAAGTATAGTTCAATACAAAGGTATTGGCGAGCATACAAGTTTTAATATAACATAAGTATAAAAAGGTTTAAACGAATCCACATGGCAAAAGTAGTTAACTAGATTAATGTACCAAGGCATGTAACTATACATTGTCAACCCAAATATTACCGCTAGTATAAGCTTATCGTCGCAACAATAAGACTATTATAATTAACTTAACGTGACCTCAAGAATACGGGCGCTGCGTTACTCCTATAGCGCTATACATGTTAAGGGGGCTTTAAACAAAGTTAATGACAAGTATACCACATAAGAATGTTCCAAGAACACAAATCAAGTATCATGTATTTAAGCACGTATGATTGGGTTGTTTGTGTTTGCATACAATATAAGTGATTGTGTGTGTTTAATAGTTTGATGTATTGCACCCAAAAGTGTAAAAAGAAAAAGGGGTCAAGTATACTCACAAGTTTGCAATGCTTTCCGATTATCTGAGTATTGACGACTTGATGAGAAAAGGAGAATGAAGGTGGGTGAGTATTCGGGATGATAACGGAAGCTTCGGATTTGGAATGTAAAGTATGCACAAGTATGTATTCGAAAATAATTATCTAGACTTAATACTCGTTTTTGACACTATAACAACCCGCATGGGTGAGTATGGTTTCATGGGTTAAACTACCTATTAGAATCGTAACGAGAGATTCAAGTCTTAGATGATATAACTTACTACCATGGCAAGTAACCATGTTGGTTAATGTCATGGATTGGTTATGTATAGTTTAATATATATTATATAGTTTTATAGTAAGTCTATCATAAGTATCATAGATGTCATGTAAGTCAAGCATGGAGGTTTAACCTCACTTATGATTCACCCAATACACAAATTGTCACAAGGATAATTCGGATGGTCATGAATGAAATAAAGAAATATACAACTTCTTACTAAACTAAGTGGCCAAGTAATCATCAACCCGGGTTTCCACTTCCGACATGGAAAGATTTAACTAAGTGTCGGCGGTTGAACGGGGCTAAGTTGCCTTTAGGCCTAGCAAACCACATAGTATAACAAGGTGAAATCGTCAAGTGAGGTGGTGGATTGAAAGGTAGGATAGCCAAGGCTTCCAAGTAATCACACCTTTACAAAAAACAAGTCTTGTCATAAGGACAAGCTTGGATGGTTTCAATATTTGTGGGTTACAAAACAGAAAGTTTGAGGCACTTAACACCTCCGAATTTGTATGAAACCATCTTGGTCAAGCTCACTAATCATAGACTTGATTAGTTCCATAATAGACACAAGTTTGAATGAGAAAACAAGAGTTTAATAAAAGTTGTAAAGATTTCTTCCAAAACAGGAAGTTTGGACCTCAAATGTCCTGAGGTTCCACCTTAGTTTGCCATAGCAAACTTGTGGAAACCTCATCGAGGTTATCCAAGAAGTTTAGAACATAAAAGAAAGAAGAGTAAAATAGAGAATAAGTGAGTGGAAACTCACTGCGAACAATTTGAGTTCACTGTTCTACAACTTGAATACTTGAGAGGATATGAGAAATTGAATGTGATTTGAGTGTGGGAAAGGATTTAGAGTGAAATGGATGCTGGTATTTATAAAATGAAATTAGGGTTAAGCATTTAATAAAAGTTGGTGGTTGTTAGTAGTTGAATTAAGGATGAATCAGAAGCTTTTAGAAGCTTCTGTGGAGTTTTTTTGTAAACAGGTCTGTGGCGCAACACCTGAAGGGGCAAAAGACCTGAAAGGGGCGAAAGATGTTTTTTCGTGGGTGAGTTGGGCGAAGAACCCTCTTTTGGTTGGTTCTTCGTGAGGAAAAAGGGTGGAGAACCCTTTTGGGTTTCTTGGTTTAGTCCTACGTGAGGGAAAGGGAGGGTGAAAACCTAGGGGTGAGAACCCTTGCCAAGGTTCTTCGTGAGCCACCTCTTTACTCTATTATTTATTATTATTATTATATTTTATATATAATATTATTATATATTATATTTATTTGTATTATTATTATTATTATTATTATTTATTATTATTATTATTATTATTTTTATTATATTATTATTATTATTATTATTATTATTATGCTATTATTGTTATTATTATAATAGAATGTAACCATGTATTTAATAGCTATCAAGCACGTATAAGTTATAAGTACAGTATCTCGAGCATTGGTTTCGCGCATGCAGTCAAGATTGATAAAGTATAACCCAAGTATTGTAACGTGTATGAGTATATATAAAAAGAATATTTTATTACATTAAAGGTCTTGAAATACAAAGTCGGAAATGAATCGAATACAAGTTTCCAAAAATAGAAAATACGATTGCTCTTTCTAAATAAAGAAAGTACAAAAATGCGAAGCGTTACAATTGGTATCTTGATTCAAATCATACGTCACTTGAGAATCGTTGGTAGACTCACCACCAATTAAATAACTATCGTCCCAAAACGACATTGCTAGCTAAGATAACTTCCAATAGATATGAAACAAAATTGAATGAAAAATAAAAAAAAAACTCATTGTCGTTTATATAGTAAGTTTTGTCAGAATATTTTGTCTTATCAAATAGTTCGCGCGTAAATCAAGGAATATTACGTTTAGTCAAATAATTGGCGCACATAACGAGAACTATTACGTCGAATCAAATATCTCACACGTGAATCGAGGAATCTTACGTCGAGTCAAACATTAAATAAAAAACCTAGACATATATACAAGCTACATAACATTATAGCGACCTTATAGACGTTCGTATATCATATATACAAGTTACAAAAATTTTGTTCTGACACCCTATATACGAGCCATATAAGAGCATACAATCTGTATATAAGGATCTCAAAACAAGATTTTAATTTGTACCTTTAATATTATTATACATGTGAACCACAATTTTGAGTTTATATCTTTAATTTTTTGTGAATCGATAATATGGATAGAATGATTTTTTTGTGAATTGACAATATGGATACAACGTGTTATAGCTTGTTTTGAGCTTAACTTGTAAATTATGCAATGGCACCTAGACTTAATTTTATATATTTGTTTACTTTTGAATGCAACCAGCAATAAGTTAGTTGCAGCGCGGGTACGTCGCAAATATCGAATGGATTAGTCCAAACGTTATTGATGAGTTAATTATATGAAAACGCGTGTTTCGACGTATCCGATTGAACTCAGTGTAACCTATATAAGCATTGCGATTGGATGAAAACATAAAGTAAATCAAATTTATATTGTACAATCATAAAGTATCATAATGTGACCCGACTCTTACACATAAAACGTAACACATGTAACGGAAAAGTTGACAAGTATAATTAAAAGAGAGTAATTAGAGCTTCTGGAGAAAGGGAAAAAAGAAACCTCGATTTGACTCCACTCGATTCGAAACAAATTTTATGAAACATTCATAAAATAAGCACATAAACATATTATATTTGACATGACTCGTTTCCTAAAAAGTTTACGTCGAAACATACACTAACTTGAATTTATACCGAAACGTACATTAAAATATGCACGTAAAAATGGTTTTTTATCGAAAACGTATTATATTTGACCTGACTCATTTCTAAAAAAAGTTAACGTCGAAACGTAGAGCAAATCAAATTCATACCGACACGTACATAAAAATATGCACGTAAAAATAGTTTTTTAAGTAAAGAAGGTATACGGGTAAACTTGAAACAAATTATTAGTAAAAAAACTTAATAGGTTAAATACCTTTGTTAAATCGTGCCAAGTAATACAAATGGCACTCCACTGCCAGCGACCACCAACATCAGAAAAACTGGTAAAAATAAAATAAATAAAAAGGAATAAACAACACCGAACGAAGAAAAGACATAAAATTGTTGAACTACGCACATCCGTTGCGTCATGTTAATGCGAAAAATTAGACCATAACGTAAAACGTAGAAAAGAATAACTAAGTCGATCTATGACCCGTGCTTTGCGATGAATTTGTCAAACGGAGAAAAACAGACACGTTGCGACGGGCCTATCAAACAGAAAAAATAGACCAGAAAACATTAAACCCCACACGCACGTTGTAGCATGTTGACTCGCAAATTTAGAACAAAACAGAAAACGAAAAAATTGCAAAAGATAAAAGTATGAGGGCTAAAGTTGAACATAAAAAAAGTTTGTGTTAAATTGGAAAAGATGAAAAGTTTTTGGTTAAAAGTAAAAAAAATCAAAGGAGTTAAAATGTAAAAGATACAAAACTTTTGGGCTGAAAGTGAAAAATAAACTTTAAAAAAAAACACCATATGCATAGGGTACAACAATATGAAGCAATAACATATTGGTAATTTATAGTGTTGCAAAAAATGAAAAGTTTTTAGTTAAAAGTAAAAAATTCAAAGAGGTTAAAATGTAAAAGATAAAAAATAATTTGGGTTTGAAAGTGAAAAATCAAACCTTTTTTTTAAAACACCCTATGCATATGGTATAACAATATGAAGCAATAATATATTGGTAATTTATAGTGTTGTAAAAGATGAAAAACTTTTGATTAAAAGTAAAAAATTCAAAGGAGTTAAGATATAAAAGATAAAAAACATTCAGATTAAAAGTAAAAATCAAACTTTTTTTATAAAAAAAACACCCTATGTATAAGGTACTGAATCAATAACATATTGGTGGTAATTTATAGTGTGGTAATGGCACCTAGACTTAATTTTATATGTTTGTTTACTTTAGATTATTTAATGTATTGATAATGTATTTAGACTTTATGTCCTAATATTCATATTGTTAATGTATTAAGTGGTGTCAGTTTGTATTCATTCGTTATGGTGTATGTCTTTGTTTACATTCATTTGTGTTGATTTACACTGGTTTATGTCCGAGAACTGTTCTAACAAACGAACACGATCTAGGAAATCCGTTCGTTCTATTTTTCCTTTAAAACCAAATCATATTGATACATCTTTCTTCATGCATTATGGTGGGCCTATTTAGAAACTTGGTTCAAAAAGTATATTCTTTGAGAATGTATCTTCATTTTCTTATTTATGATTAGAGAAAGAGAATGTATCTTCATTTTCTTATTTATGATTAGAGGAAAAAAGGATATACCAACGCATAAAGGGATAGATGCGTGTTTGTTCATCAAGTTAGACATACCAACCATATTAATTTCTTTTTCCTTTTCAAAGGGAAATAATTGATGATCATTTATCATCCATGGCCACTCTCATCATACTCCCCCCCCCCCCCCCCCCTCACCCCCCCCCCCCCCCCACTAACCTCTAACTACATGAAACCCAGAAACAAAAAAGATCCGAATCGAGATCTTTTGGTGATGAGGAAAGACTCACACCTCAGTTTTCATTTGCACCCTCCAAAATCTTTCATGTATTCTTCAACTATGCTACTTACATTCATATTATGGTAAGATATTTTTCCTCTCATCATCTGTCATATATGTGAACACAAATGCAAAATCTCATGTCATGTGTATGAACTGTGATAACAATTTTATATGAATATGTGGTGAAAACTTCTGAATTAGACAACTATGTTTTTTGTACTTTTGCATTCTTGGTATAAGTTAATTACAAGTACGCATGATTTGCATTGTCAGTGACTCGTCTATGTTATGTTAAACCGTATGCCTGATGTGGAATATCGATTTTTTGCTTACCTTAGTTAATTATCGAATATAATTGAAAACCCAACACTCAATTGGATAGTTCACCAACGACAAGATTTGTGTACTCTTGAGATATTGATGGCTTAACCAACACTAAATTGGATAGTTCACACTTCACCACCAACGACAAATGGAATTATGGAAACAACATGTGAAGCTTTAAAGCCCATCAAGAAGATTTGTGTACTGGCCCGAAATCATTATGTGGGATTTGTGTACTTAGAATCTCATGAATTTTGCATTGTTAGTTAGAGGTGTACAAACCGGTTAATTTTAATAACTGATTATACCAGTTAATTTGACCTTTTTACTTTAACCAATTAATGGTTGACCGATTATTTTTTTAACTGGCCCGGTTATTTTTTTAACCGGCCCAGTTAATTAACGGGTTATTTTCGGTTAATAACCGTTTTTTAAATATTCAGTTAACCAGTCTGCCGGTTAAAAATTCCTGTTAATGGTTCCTATACTGAATATCAATAACTGGTTAATAACTTATGGTTAAAAATAACCACTAATCGATTATTCCTTGATCGATTATTAACCAGTTACGGTTTCAGTAAATTACCGGTTATTTGTGCACCTCTATTGTTAGTTACTCGTATATACTGTGTTAAACCGTATGCGTATCGATTTTCGTTATCTTATTATTTATCGAACTTAATTAAAGAACCCAAATTTGGGCATTTTGATAAGTTAGGAGGCTAACTAAACCAACATTAAATTGGGAAGTTTACAGCCCATCACAAAAAATTGTAAACTGGTCCGAATCATAATGTGTGCTTTAAAGCCCATCACGAATCATGTCAAATATCTCCAACAAACCATGACGGCCCAACAAGAGCCCAAAACGAACCCTAACGTCCGTCACTTTAAACGGAATTCCCGCTCACTTTTATCTCACACCTGCTTCACATCGGTTTCCGTGAAAAGCCGCCAGCTTCGGATCACCCAAACCTAAGGCTCGGTTCCGAACCTCCAACTTAAACCTACAGATATTTATTCATTTCATTTCTCTTCACACACAAACGATTTTTTTTCAAACAGTCTCTTGATTTCCGGCGGCGAATCTCCGTCAGATCCGGTAACCGATCTTTCAGAAAATGGCCGATAACGTCGCCGATGAACACGAACAACACGAACACGAACCATCATTTGTTGAATCTGTGAAGGAGAAGATCTCCGAAACGTTTCACAAAGAAGATTCATCGGATTCCGACGGTGAAGCTAAGAAGAGTTCACCTATTTCCGATCTCAAGGATAAGGTTTACCGGCTGTTTGGAAGAGAGAAGCCTGTTCACAAGGTGTTAGGAGGCGGCAAAGGTATATACATTTTACTGTGATTTGTAGATCTCCGTGATTTAGAAGTGTGTAGAACCTTGAATGGTGGAGTAGATCGTACGATTTGTTGTTAATGTTGTAGTTATTGATTTGTGATTAATTGTGTTGATTGTTGATTTTAGTTTAGGTTGGTAGACTTATTATTTGTGATCTAGATCTGTAATGATTATAATTCGATTTTGCATTTTGAGTGTGAGTAAACTTAATTGCTAGATTCGCCGTATGTGTTGATTGTGTATCGATCGATTGATTGTAGTATGTGCATAGAGATTTAATGATCTATTTTTTGAACGATATAGCTATGGATTTCTGTGAATTTGTAGTAATTGCAAAGGTAGGCTTTTATAAAAAAAAATATTTGTGCAGTTTCTTCCAACTCTGTTTGATTTGGTATACCAATTTATGTCAATATTTGTTCCTTGTTTTGTTATAATGAAATATCTGAGTTGACACACTTACAGAAAGAGTAAGGATATTGGACGTGTTGGTTGTGACTGTCCAATGGGTTAAAATGGTTTGGTTTTACCGGATGGGAATTCAACCCTTTTTCACTTTCATTCAAAGTTGTAGTTTGTTTTAAGTTGTGTAAATACGTATACTGGTTGAGCTTTTTTAAACAGCCAGAATGTCAAAATTTAACCATTAAATTGGTTGAGCTTACTGATTTATATTGGCTGAGTGGTTAGATATGTTTTGACTGCTTATGAACACTTATCTTTTGTGATTCATTGAAGCTTAGAGATTTTCAACATCTTGTTAACCATAAAATCTGGTTGCTTTTATGGTTTGAGTGTATTTACTGACATGCACACTCCTGTTACACTGATATAATGCAGCAATTGCGATTGTTTGCTCGTCATATGTTTCATTCTTGAAAACTAGAATAGCTCTTTTGATAACTGAGTTCTTGCTTACTAAAGTAAGAAGATTTAAGTGTTGTAGTGTTGTGACATCTTATACATTTGAAATCTTTCATGACAGCTGCTGATATATTTTTGTGGAAGGACAAGAAAGTTTCTGCTGGCGTTCTCGGCTTTGCCACTTTGATATGGGTCCTTTTTGAATTGGTCGAATATCACTTGCTTACACTTGTTTGCCATACTTTAATATTAGCACTGGCTGTTCTTTTTCTGTGGTCTAATGCTGCCAGCTTCATCAACAAGTAACCTGCCACAGTTTTCTTTTGTCATTTTCTGCTAATTTTGATTCGTATCCATCTTTGCCTGATCTCTATTTCTTAATAATCATGTTTTCAGGTCTGCTCCTAAGTTCCCAGAAGTCGCTCTACCAGAAGATATTGTCTCTTGGTGTTGCTTCTGCTATCAGGACTGAAATCAACACTGGTTTAGCGATCCTTAGGAACATTGCTTCTGGCAAAGATTTGAAGAAGTTTCTTGCTGTAAGTATAGTTTTTTGTATGTATGAAGGGTGCTAAACGCCTCATGTTTGCGGGTTGGTGGGTTCAACCTTACTTGAACCCGAAAACTATAGATGAACCCGAACCTGAAAATCGATTTCATACATTTGAACCCGAACACGGCCTGAGTTTTCGTGGGTTGACCCAAACATGACCTATTCAACCCTGACTTTTTTTTTTGCAAATTAATATTTTAAAATTAAAATTGACTAAAACGCTAATGTATATAATACAAGTACATTTAAATTATAAAATCTTATGTCAATTTCTATTTTTAAGTTATCATTATGAGATAAAATACACACCCAATTTAATTTATGACATAAAACATATAGTAAAATAACTATATAATATAAATGGGTTAACTGACCCGAACGTGTTTAGACTAAACCCAAACCCATGAATTTCATGTTAGCTTCGTGTTTTTGGGCCGTGTTAGAAACTCACATCCCTAGTATGTATATAGCCAGCCGTCAATGGTAGACGAGTTTTGATGTTTTTTTTTGCGCTAAACATCCATTTACTGTTATCAGGTGATTGCTGGTTTGTGGGTGCTATCAATTTTGGGAAGCTGCTGGAATTTCTTGACCTTGTTATACACAAGTAAGAATCTTTTTCGTCTTTGTGTTGTACATTCGTACATTTGTTGCCATTCGAGACTGAGTACATCTTTTATCAGGCTTTGTGTTGCTGCACACGGTGCCTTATCTATATGATAGATATGAGGACAAGGTTGATGCATTTGCTGAGAAAGCAGAGGCCGAGATCAAGAAGCAATATGCAGTATTCAATGTTAAGGTTTTGAGCAAGATTCCTGTTGGGGCATTGAAGCAAAAGTTCGCGTAAAGTGATCTAGCAGCGCCACTAGTTTCAGGTGACTGACTAGTCGGGTCTTTGGACTTGTTTGTTATATTTTATAAACTAGGAACCGTTTATTTCATTAATTTGCTGATATGTTTTGGTGAATCAGTGATAATTTAAACATGTTCAGTTATCATGTGATGAAGTTTTAGACGTTTAAATCCCTTTTTTGTTTTGTAACTGTGGGCAGATGGTTCTGAATGAAAGGGGATATAATTTTGTATCCTTATTACCTGTTGGATTCAAGTGAGTTTAGTTCGTTTGTTTCTACTTTTATATTCGATTATGGGTTTAGTTGGAAGCATTAAAGTTTTTACAATTGCTTATTTTTATTTGGGTAGCAGGTTAATTTTGACTGCTATGGGTTTGAATAGTTGAGCATCAGTTACTGTCATTGTGCCACTCGCTAAATGCTGTTGTAACAAAGTTTTGGAGTGTTAGGTTTTGTTTTAGAATTTACATGTGTATGTATGTATGTATGTATGTGTGTGTGTGTGTGTGTGTGTTGAATTATAAAGAAAACTAATAATTGACATGATTATAAGATGGTAATGCAAGGAGTTAGAGATAGAATTATTCAAAACTCAAAAGGAGGTGGCTTGGATGCTAAGGCTGGTGGGTGTGGGCCTTGTACCTGGAGCGTCGAGAGCTGACTCCACCACCCCTCTTGGCCCCGTCCCCGTCTTCATCGTCCTCCCCAAGCCGTCTGCAACGTCCCTCTTCTTTCTTTTCTTCTTTATACAACACACACATATACATACACATGTTATATAGGGGCTAATCACCACACCCTTGGCTCATCTCTTGGGACTCATCTTCCATGTCCGATGACGGCCGCCTATGTGGCGAATCATCCCAAAGGACTACCCTCATCTACACGCCTACGTAGCGGATCATCCTCAAAGGACTACCCTCATCCACACCCACCAGCCTAAGTTGTAGGTAGGGCTGTTCATGAGCTGAGCCGAGCTAGGCCAAGCTCGGGCTCGACTCGATTATAAACCGAGCTGGCTCGGCTCGGATTTGAAACCGAGCTAAAAATCAAAGCTCGGGCTCGGCTTGGTTTTAAACCGAGCTAGCTCGGCTCGGTTTAGTTTGGCTTCGATTTTAAAAATAAAAATTAATATATAGTTTTAAAAATTAAGTAATCTAAAATATTATTCAATACTTTAAAATAACATATCCAAAATAAGTTCACATAATAAGTCACAAGCCAAAATCAAGTTAAACAACACAAAATAAGTTTAAAACTTCGACGAAATACATTATTAGTTCATTAGCATGGTAATAAACATTCCAATAAGTCATAGATATCAAATTACAAACCTAAATACATGTAAATAATAATTAGTTTTTTGTAATATATTATAATGTATAGAAAAATAAAATATATTATAAGTAAAATAATCCGAGCTAAACCGAGCCGAAGCTAACAAACGAGCCAAACCCCGAGCTAATCCGGCTCGTTCGAGCCAGCCGAGCTAGACTCACTTTCTAACCGAGCCGAGCTGGCTCGGCTCACTTTCAAACCGAGCTATATCGAGCGAGCTATTTCCGAGCTAGATCCAAGCGAGCTTCGAGGAGCTCCGAGCTTTTTGAACAGCCATAGTTGTAGGTATAAATGGGTGGAACCCAGGGAAGGTTTGCCATATCTTAAAAGGAAAGTTGTTGCACAAGCATATATGGGTATATTCGGTAGTACTGAGTTCTTAAGGGTGAAGTGCTCGACATGTCAGGCAGCTTGATCCGGTTCCTGTTTAGGATGTATATGAGTGATGGTAGTACCGAGTTCTTAAGGGTGAAGTACTCATGATTATGGAGAGAGAGGAGGTCAAATTATATGTGATGTTATTATGAGTGTCTAACCTTCATTAGTTAATAAGAATAATACGATCCATCAACAATTACCAAGTAATATATTATAAAGTTTTAATAATATTTTTACCTAAATAATATAAATGATTATAATGACGATTATAAATATATTTAATCTTCTATTAAGTTCAATCATTTTTAGGTTTCCTAATTGCTCTAGTGAGAGGGGAACTAACTACCTCTCTAGCAGTGATCAATTAAATCAATAAAAGATGTCAGTCCAATAGTAAGATTATGTACCGACCTAGTCAAATATCATAAGAGAGACATTGGTTTGTTAGGAGTGTTCATCTTTAAATATGTACACATTTTAGATGTCTATGAATAAGAATAAGAAAACAACTTCAAAATGTTTTTGGATTAAAATAATTCCCGGATGGATTTCCATCTGGTCAATTAAAAACAAAATGAGAATTACTTATTGACAAAACGAACAATATTAGTTTTTACAAAATATATGATATTACGTATTAGTTGTTCCAAGAAATATGATATTACCAGAATGCCACCTGCGAATCCCAAAATTTATCACTACAAACAAACTACTTATTTCAGTATACCATGCACTATAAAAATCAACCAAAAATTAAACCGATAATTTACAACAAAATGACTTAATAATTTCCAATCCTCAGTCCACTGTCTAGATGTATTACAAATAAATCGATAAACATAAATTATGTTACATTTCACATTTCAACTCCAACAACAACAATAAACAACACTTTCGGATTGGCATTACCATTTATAGGAAGTAAGTCAACTGTTCTTTCTTTCTTGAACCCCCTTCACCATATAACTCATTCCACTGTTTCAGCTCACCCATTACACATCCCTCTCCAGCAAAACTTGCTGCCACCTGTCACCATTATCCAAACATATTACATATTTGAGCAGCTAACATTCAACTTGTTTATATAAATCTATAGTTTACCTGATTCTTTGCCTGCCTCATATCTTCCATGTTTAAAGCTCTCAGTTTAATCACACTTTCGCTCTCTTCTTCATCGCTTTTCTTCTCCTTTAATAAAACAGAAATGCATTAAGTTTATTTATTTTCTACATAAAACCCAAAAAAATATGGAATTATATTAAGAAATAACTTACAATATCTTTTTGCTTCTCTTGCTGCATTAGCTCTCTCACAGGTCGATAAGCTGCTGTTACACTCAAATTCTGTTTCAGTAGTTAATGCCAACACCCCTTGCCAGTTTTATACATATATTCAATTAAATAGTTAAAACAGAATAAAACACACCTCAAGATCGCTACCGCTGTATCCTTCTGTCATTACTGCAAGCTCCTTAAAGTCCAAGTCTTCTACCTTTTCTTTTGCAAGGAGAGTTTTCAATATCGTTTCTCTGCTTTCCACTGACGGTAGACCCACCATGATTCTGTACATCAAATATAGCATAACGTAACTTTCTTTGGGACATGACAAGACATGAAGTTAAACGGATTTGGGGTCATAAACGGGTTAACATGTCAATGACGAGGTTAAACATGTGTCAAAACAGTTTTAAGTTTAACCTGCCTAACCCATTTGTGACACCCATAAGCATAAGTGCATATCCCGTTTAAGTAATCATGTTAAAGGTCAGTATCACACATTTAAGACCCGTTTACTAGACGAAATAGTTTTATAATTTTTTAGAACAGTTGAATGTTATGGACTGTTCTTTAACATTTCACGCATTGTAACTCTTGATAACTTTTGTTTTATTGTGTTTATTACATCTTACTATTTGTTAACATTGTTAAGTAAGCCATGTCAATTATCATGTTAAACATGTTATGTCTTGCGTGCTATTTAATTGTTTATATTTAACTGTGTCAAACAGTTCAAACCGCCATTTAAACATGTTTGCATTAGTGTTTAAGCAAATGGCACGTTTGTGAATATACCTGCGCTCAAACCGTCTAATGATGGCTTCATCAAGATCAAATGGTCTATTAGTGGCTGCAAGAACAAGAATCCGTTCACCGGGTTTAGTCAACAATCCATCCCAATGTGACATAAACTCATTTTTAATCTTCCTCATGGCTTCATGTTCGCCAACTCTGGTTCGCTGACCAAGCATACTATCAACCTCATCCACAAATATTATAGTTGGAGAAACTTTGGCAGCTAGAGAGAACAAAGCTCTCACATTCTTCTCATCTTCCCCAAACCATTTTGACGTTATTGTTGACATTGAGACGTTTATAAAGCTGGCTCCAGCTTCATTCGCGATTGCTTTTGCCAGCATCGTTTTGCCAGTGCCCGGAGGGCCGAATAGTAATATCCCACGGCAGGGTTTAAGAAGACCTCCATTGAAAAGGTCTGGTCTTCTTAGAGGAAGCATTACTAGTTCTTGAAGTGATTCTTTTATCTCATCTAATGCTCCAATGTCTGCAAATGTTACACCAATCTCATTCGCTGGGATAACTTCGGGTCTTATGCGTTTTTCAAATTCGTTGTCGGGGACCTCCTGTTTTAAGTCGGTTAATTTGGTTTTAGTAACATTTTTTTTTGTTTTGAAATTATTTAGGAGAAATTGCTGCCTTTATAAAGATAGTAACACAAAGGATATACCGGTTTTGGAGGAACTGATTTTTCTGTCTCGTTTTTGTTATCGGATTTTGATGCAGCATTTTCTTCTTCATTTGGTCCCTACATGAAATATAAACGGGTCAACAGGATCAAAAGAAAAGTATATTTAGTATATACAACTTCCTAAATTATAATCCATAATATCGTTTCTGTAATCCTAATTAATGCATTTGTTAATAATAAAAAACGTTTTAATGAATGGAAAAAAAATTTATCGGGTCAACCCAACCAGATGTGTCACTAGCCGACTAGCCGCACTAGAAAATCAGTCACATTAGACTGAATACATATTTACGCGTTACCCAACCCGTATATATGTTGTCACATACAACAAAATGCTGGCTGCAACACACCTTTGATGAGTCAGCGTTTGTTTCCAGCTTTAGAGTATCTTTTCCACCATAACCCTCTTGGAAGATGTTCAATCCATGTGACAAACTGCCAAACAGTTAGATCAGTAATCATACAGCACTTTGATGGTTCTTAATTTACGACAATAACAAAAAGATTAGAAGAATAATGTTATCATTCATTGCTAGTCAATGATCATAATTACTGTAAAAAATATATTAAGAATCCTAAGCTGATGTTGCCTAATTTGTATGTACCTGGTAGATGATATGATGAGCTTTCCATTTCGGTACTCCGGATTTTTTTCACTCATCAAATGAAAAGAAAGTGCAGAAACCACTATTTCTTCAATGTAATTACTGATAAACATTGTGTCCGCTTGACAGATTGAACCTAAATCGTCACACTCAAGGTCGTTTGCTGCTAACACCTCAGCAATATGATTTTTGTTCTCTTCAAACTGTATGTCCTTCATTTGCTCTTCTAATTGTGCTTTCCAGTTTATGAGATGCAACTCATCTTCAGGAGGTTTTATTTCAATATTGTAAGGAAATAAGGAAGCAATTTTGTCGTTGACTTTTGTATTTGTAGTTTCGTCATCTGGATCCACCATCCTGGAACCAAGAACTAATATTGACCCTGATAGTTTTTTCAACATTTTTTCGAACAGTTGATACGTCCGTGGGGATTGAAGAAACCGCTCTATGTCTTTTATATAGAGAATGATCCCATTTGTTTCGGAAAAAGAGACTATAACCTGCAAGCGTTTATGGATAGCAATTTAACACTAACAATTCAGTATACTCTCCTACCATTAACAAACACTAAGAATTGTAGCAAATAGAAACTGATTAAGACTTAAAACACCAACCTTTAACACTAACAATTAACAATTAAGACTTAAAACAATAATAGCAGCAATAATAAGAAAGACGAATGGTAGAACTAAGAAGAAAGGTACAGATATCAGGAATATCGGTGATATATTGGTCAAATATCGGAAATATCAGTCAATATCGCAGATAATATCGGTACCAATATTCTGAATGATACTTGACACCGATATTTTACATGGGGATCGATAACCAATCGATATTAACTGCATAGGTTGTATGTACAGGAAAAAAAAATGTTTTTACCATTGTATATAAGTTACCTTCTACAACAAATAAAGTGATAGTGACGAAAAGGTGAAAATAAGTTACTTTTTGGTGTAGTAAACCCTTAATCAAATGTTAATTTTCAGGAATTTTCTACATATTAGTGAAACTTACCTTGTATAGTGCTTGCAAGAAATCTCTCTCGTCAAAAGGACAGTTGCTTACACGCTTGACAGAAGCTAAGACAAGTAAACATGATTCAACAAATGAGTAACTTGCATAATGACCTTATATTTCATGGCTTCAAATCATCAATTACTAAAGAAAAACAGCAGCCTGTTATGGAAATAATGGAAGATGAAAATAGCAACCTAAATTTGAAGAAGGGCTGGGAGAACTGATGGCACCTGCATCAGAAGAAACAGAGGCATTTCTATGATGCTTTGTTGGATGATTAATGGTTTTGGTAGTCCTGCAAGATTTATGATGACATTCATGTTTATCAACTAAAGCCAAGAGAATATTTTTATGATCGGACGATGCTGATGTGGCAACCATACCTGGATTTGGCAGCTGTGCCACTGCTTTGCTTACTTGAAGCTCCTGAAATTACAGACAATCATTTCATATGAAGTTGTTCAAAGAATCAAAGAAACATCAGAACAAACTATTTTTCAGAATGAATGCTATGATCATCACTAAAACCCTTGGGTTAAACTTATGATTTGTTAATATCAACAAAATGGCCAACCGGTTATTAATATTTTCGAATTCTTACAAGCAAACTAAGCATGCTTAACATGATGAGGAACAGAAGTAAACAATTTTACTAAAGTAAGGTTGGTGAGTGTCATCATGATGAGCAAGCTTGTCTACAACATAAAAACAAAAGTCTATCATTCTGTTTTATTTTGTTGAAAGATATCTAATCATGCAATCGTTTTCATACCTCCACCATCTTCTTTAGCTGTTGAGAAAGATCCAAGTAAACTGGACACTCGCTCCAACGTCATGTCTGAGATGGACCTTTTACCAGACTATACAAGTAATTATTTATCAGAACATATTCATATTCAAACAAAAGCATTTAATAGTAGTTAGCTTCTGACAAACTTATCTTTCACTTACAGAGTCTTTCTTAAGGCCATACTTGCTTTGCATCTGTGGGTAAATGCCAAACATTAGTACATCATAGTAAATTCTGAGCTTGAAAAAGGAAGCAGCCTGCATCTGTGGGTAAATACCTTTACAGAAAAGTTTACGATGTCTAAGATCAACAGCTTTGCTTCAAAGTCATGTGACAGAGCCTTTGCAAGCTTTTGATGATAAAATTCTTCACAAGATAAACATCAGAACACAGTTAGTTTAATCAAGCAATAATTGAGTTATAACATTCGAACGCGGGGAAGAGATGACTTACCAGCAGGTCCTGAGAGTAATATAGCCCTACTTGCAGGTGAAAGATTTCTGGTATACTTAGAAACATCCAAGTGTTTCAAATGAACATATGCGGCACTTGTTAACAACCACCGTGTTCGTTCACTGGCATTTCATTTAACAAAGATAAGGAAGGTGCAAGACATACATCACACAGAAATTCAAAACAACTTTAAATAGTGCTTATATGAAATGCAATCCATGAATTGTTTCCTTTTATTTTCAAATTCAAAACCTATGCCACCTTCATAACCTTCTTCTAATCCGAAATTTTCAATTGATTTTGAGATTAATCCCAAAAAAAGTCGTCAAAGTCAAACTTTTTGGCTGAATATATACAATCACACAAGATATTCATCAGAATTACAGTAAAGCTCAGATGAAGATAATGATAGATACATAGATAGGGCAAATATTAAATAAGATTCTAAAAATGCCACAACTGGTATAATCGATAATATTAAATGAGCTCCTCTGCCATTTACAAACAAATCGCACATTTGTAACTGAAACCGAACAAATCATACACTAATTCAAACGAATCTAACAACAATTTTCTGCAGAATCAATAAGTAATTTATCCGCATCAATTTGAAAATTGCAAGTTAAAGCTCCAGGCGAGTTGTGTTCTCATTACATAATATATATAATAATTACACAAGATATTCATCAGAATTACAGTCAAATTCAAGATGAAGACGCTGATAGATACATAGATAGGACAAACACTTGATACAGACCGTAAAAATGTCACAGCTGAGTTAACAGAATATATCAAACGAGCTACTTTGTCATTCATAGACAGATTGCACATTCCTCACATAATATAACTGAAACCGAACAAAATCACACGCTTATTCAGACGAATCTAACAACAAATTTCAGCAGAATCGATAAGTAACTTAACTGTATCGATTCGGATACTGAAAGTTACAGCTCAAGGAGTTGTTGTGTTCGCATCACGTAATGAAAACTGAAAATAATCATAAACATCAATCGATAAACGTATAACTGTATAAGTTGTAACTAGAATAACGGTTAGCGAACGTATTTCACCTGAGATAATAAGGAAACTCCTTAAGCGTATCCTTCTCATCTTTACCGTCAACAATAAGCCGGAAAAGCTCGTGCTCAATTTGCGCCGCCGTGACACCGTCGTCCACGGTGCCGCTACTCCACTTGTTCACTCCGAGCCCTAAACCTACGCCTACACCAACGCTCAATGCGGACAACAAAATGTGCTTCTGCTCCATTTTTTATAAATCTGAACTCGATCTACGAACTGAATCTCGCAGATCTCTGTTCAATCATTCAAATTACGAACGATAACTTAATTGAATCTGGTTCAGTAATCATGCGAGAGAGAACGTAAACAGATTTGAAAGTTTGATTGTGGGGCAAGTGTGGTGAATGAGACGTTGTTGTTTTAAGAGAGAGAGTGTGGAAGTGGATATATAGAGATAAATGGATGTATGTATATATAGAGAGAGAAGGTGAGGTGAATTGTGTGTTTTGATTGGTGGAACACTAAGCAATTCCACTGTTGACTTAACCGGGCTGACTATAATTTGGTGGGAACCTTAGATCCCGCAAATTCGGTAATATATACCAGAATCTAATTTAACCAATTACTCGCTCTAGTAGCAACTGAACCTTTTATTCTTTTTTTTTTCTTTTTTAATTTTTATGTTTAGTTAGAGCATACACCTCTTAACTTTTCTATTTTTTATGTTTTTTTAACAACTTTTCTATTTTTTATGTTTTTTAACTACAAATTTAGATCACTTACGAACTACTCGAGTATCATCGTCTTATCCTGTCCCCAACACTATTTTTAAATTTAAAATACAAAAACATAAAGAAGCATCTACATCTGATTCCTCATCCACATTCGCATCCCCTGTGTTTTTTTACGAGAAAACAATCTAATTCCTCAAATTTGTTTTTCACTATTCATCCCCCTCCATGTATTTTTTTTTCTATATTTTTGTATGTGGATGTGAGTGGAAGAAAAAATAAGATCCCTCTATGATAAAATATTTAAAAAAAACACCTAAAATATGCTTAGTCAACTCTCACATTATAAAAACACTTATTCTTCGAAACACCAAAAGTCATCAAATAAGAAAACTTAAAACATACAAAACAATGTCACATGATCATCACCTTTTTACCCTCATTTTTAATTACCAATCTTTTTTAGTTTACATAACTATATTAAAAAGCTGAAAATTTTTAAAAAGTAAAAACTAACTCCAAATTCAAAAAACCTAAATAACGTTTGAAAATCTGGAAAAAAAAATCAAAGTAGTAAAGAAAATAAAAATAATAGATTATTTAATTAAAGTAAAAATTAATAAATCCTTAATTTATTAATATTTGTGGTTTATAAATAAAGTGTTGTTTATTAATATATTTAAAGGTTTGCTTTTTATTTATTTATCACCCAACCCACCACCTAACAACATACTCGTTTTTTATCATTCTTCTACAAATATAAATGCCAAATATACATTGAAAAAATATGCTCACATTAAAAAATGGATGATGTGTAAAAATGATTAAAAAACCCTCAAAAATGAGCTATTGTGAATGATGCTCAAATAAAAAGAATGAAATGGAATATGATATATATATATATATATAGATAATAAGATGTCGGTGGTTTTTTAATTAAAAAATAATAGACAAATTAAAAAATATGATTTTTAGTTAAATTATATAGTTGATAATAGAGAAGGGATGTAAATGCTCTTACAAATACGAATAACCCAACAATAATTCATATTAATATTTTAATCAATTACAATTGAATGTTTTACAAATATAAATAACCCAATAATAATTCATATTAATATTTAATCAATGACAATATGAATATTTTACTTTTGTTATCAAAAACAATTTCACTAGCATAATTATCATAGATTTATATTTATTAGTTTGGAATATTATGGATTAGTGAACCATATTTTAATATTTAATATTTAATGTGCAAATAAAGAATTAACTTTTAAGTAAAAAGCATGAATATTTATAGCTTTTGTATTAGTTGCAACTAGTATGGTACCCGTGTGATGTGGCGGGGTGACATGTAGATATAGGGGTGTGACACGGTTCGGTTGGGTTCGGTTATTAGCATTATCCGTAACCGTATCCGAAGTCATCGGTTAATCAGTTCGGTTAATTTGTCGGTTTCAGTTCGGTTTGGTTAATTTTCGGTTAATAACCAATTCAAACAATGGCTAAATTTTTTGCTTAGAAATACATTTAATGGAGGTATAAATACTTGAAATAGATGTATAAATACATAAAATGAGTGTATAAATAAATGAAATGGAGGTATAAATGCATGAAATAGATGTTTAAGTACATGAAATGGAAGTATAAATAATTGAAATGAAGGTATAAATAAATGAAATGGAATTATTATTACATGAAATAAATGAAATAGAGGTATAAAATCTAAAAATAACAAAAATAAAAATAGTTCGGTTCGGTTAATTTCGGTTAACCGATAGTAAAAAAAATTATCCGTTAACCGACTTTCGGTCGGTTTCAGTTAATTTCGGTTTGGTTTTGTCGGTTTTTGGTTCGGTTTCGGTTAACGGTTCGGTTATTGCACACCCCTAGCGTGACACTTTGTATTGCGATGCTCGTTTCTGTTAGTTTTCTTATTCATATAATATTTATGGTAGCATTATCGTGGAGAATATGTCATAAGTTTTACACATGTCTATAATTATTAAATTTAGAATTTAAATTATCAAGTACTTCAAGAAACCATTAATGCAATAAAATAATACACGAATAAGAAAAATAAGTCTTAAACATAAAAGTTGAAAACCAAAAGCTCAAGTGTCAAGTACTTTGCATCATAATGAGATCAATTTAGTAATCATACGGCTTAAACATCTCAAGGATATAAAGTTTCTATTAAAACTAAAATGCCATTTTGTTGAATATAGGTATTTTATATATAAAGTTTTTTTGGATTAGATATTTAAGACGAATAGAATAGCTTTTATATAGTTTTTTAATTAGATATTTAAGACGGATAAAAAGTTTCTGACGAATAGAATAGCTTTTATATAGTTTTTTTAATTAGATATTTAAGACGGATAAAAAGTTTATGTGATATGTTTATTAAAAGGTCGGAAAATGAAGAAGCTTCATTGAACGTAGATTTTTCATCCACCAACCACAACGAAATATAAAGCTACTTTTGTTGCATTTAATTTAATTTAATTTAGTTTATAGTTATTTCACTTGTAGGAGACATGACTCACAAGTTCACGTCTCTTATTCATTCATGTTGCTATGTGATATAAAATACAAAAAGTTGATAATCTTCAAGGCTTGATGAGTTGGTTAATAACGAGGAAACTTGAATATGAAACTTAATATTTGCAGGGTTTTGCATGGGTCGATCCATGTCAGTTTTGGGCTTAAACCAAACCAAAACCGAAAATCCGGTTTTTAAGTTTAAACTGTTGTCCGTTTTTGGTTTTCTAGTTTCGATTTTTGCGTATGGGTTCGGTTCAGTTCAGTTATGAGTTTGTTCATTTAGGTTTGAAATGTTTGGGCTAGTAAAAATATACTTAAATAATTGGGCTAAACTTTTTTACTAAAGTCATTATTAATCATTTTTTTAATAAACTATGCATAAAAATTTTGGCCTAAAATAATGAATTTAAACTATATATTTAATAATAAACATTTGAAAAGTTCGGTGTTGTTCGATCGATTCGATTCGGTTCAGTTTGGTTTTAGAACGAGACATAACCAAAATTGAAGCGTAACTACTGGTTAAAAAAGACCAAACTATCAGTTATTAGCTTAGGTAAGTTATTTTAGTTTGCTTGTTTGCTTTTGTCAGCTCTTTTGGTATTGGTTCGTTAATCAATTATTTTAGTTTAGTTCTTAGTTATGGATCTTGTAAACTATCATTGATTACGAGCTAATATTTTTTATATAAAAGGATGGTTTCATTATGTTGTTTATAATTGGTGACTTTATCTTGTTTTGTAAATAACAACGGTATTTTTCAACGGCTTAGGAGATCAGGTTGAAATTATCTTCATGGTAGCTAGGTGTACTCGGTCTTCTGCTTGTGGCTTTGTTGTTGATCTGACTGCAAGCTTTTTTTGTTTTGTTTTCTTTTTCGTTATGTTTGTAGGAAACACGTTGAAAAGGGTAGTGAAGAGTTGTAACTGGATGGTCTGTTGTTGATCTTTCCGCAGACTTTTCTTCGGATATATGATATACTTGTTAAGTTCGACACTACTAAAATTAATATAGTACTCCTATTTAGTTTTTGTAGACAAAGAAGAGTAACAATAGGCAACACAAACGTATTACTCATATTTCCTAAAATAAACGTGGTTCAAAAAATAATTGCTTTTCATAATTGTCTAAGTTTCTAGTTCTATCTTTAGATAATAAATGTGGTTCAAAAATAATGTTTTCCAAAATAGTCTAAGTTTCTAATAATATATTATATTACAGCCAACACTCCAATAATTATTTATTATGTGTACACTTCAAATAATAAAGCTAACGGAATGCAATGTTTATATATTTTTAATATAAGTGTGTATTGGATGTCATTTTTTGTTGTTATGCTTGTAAGAAACACGTTGAAAATGGTTAGAAGGTGACAGTGTAAACTGAACAAACTCGAACAAGGTACCGTGTTGTGTTCTAGATATTTGTGACAACGTTGAAAAAGATTGGAATATTACTAAATTGATAATAATGATAACAACATAGAGAGTCTTGAGCATTTGAAATGTGATAGGACACATTGCTTTAATCACTTGTACACTAATGCATCATCTACTTGTACATTTTAATCCGCACAACAATACTGACCAAGAAAACTATCAAGACGTCAACAAAAATGAGTAGGTCATCATGGTATATTTGGATTTTTAAAAACGTTATAGTTTATAAGATATGACAAGAATACGTAAAAGAATTATAAGTTTGTTGTGGAGATAGAAAAGTGTAACTAATTATCCAAAATTTTATTAAAACAAAGGGATTTAAGTGTAATTAGACGAGGGACTAAAATATAATTAGTGTTTAAAAGACCATCTTACCTTCATTTTAGGGGTTTATTTATAAATAAAGAGGGAACAAGTTCTTATTTTTTGAGTATCTTAAAATGTTCATCACTCATGCGTTATAATATAGTATAGAGAACGTGTTTTTCTCGTTATATAATAAAATACGAGAAAGAATTATGTACAAGACAAAATTCATGTTCAAAACATACGTGAGCAAGAGGAAGTGACAAGTGTCATTGATAAGAAGAGTAATTTTGTCTTTTCTCAAGTGAACTAGTTTCCCTCTTAATTTTGTCTTTATACTCTATGCCTTAAAAAGTTGTACTCTATGTGTAAATGACTAAAATGCCCTTATAATTAACGGACTTGGTGGATGGTGTTAAAAAATTAAACCTAAAACGTTATAGAAAAAAACGTTTAGGGACTCAGGGCGTCAAACATTTGATTTTGGACTCAAATAATTAACACCCCTAAATTACAGAGACTAAAAAAGTAATTTTCTCAACAATAAATTATTAAAAACCATATTTAGTGTTTTTTAACTATACTAACTAGTATTTTGCCCACCGCGCGTTTGCGGCGGCGCACGGCGGGTGAAAACGTGTATTAAGACAACACACTATTTGTAAAACACAATGTGTAAAAGACAATTTAAAAAAAATGTAAAACACAATGCGTAAAAGAGAATTACAAAAAGTGTAAAACACAAAGGTAGACACGAAGTGTAAAATACAATGTCGAAGACATTTTGTAAAACACAATGCGATGACATTTGCAAAAGTATGAGTAGTAGTCTAGGGTTTATGGACTTACAGTTGCAGTTTTTAATGTTGAGCGGGTATAAAATGAAGTAATAGAGCAAAACGTAAAAACACAAAGTATAAAAAAGGAAAAGTGTAAATGTAGAAGGGTGGTGGCGGAAATATGTAAAAGATGAGGGAGTGGTGGTGGAAAATGTAAAAGTAGAAGGGGGTGGTGTAGATGTGTAAAAACTGAGAGGTGATGGTGAAAAAGCAAAGCAAAAGGGTGGTATTGGCCAAGTTTGAAAGATGATGGTGGTTTTGTGAAGATACAAAGTAAAAGGGAGTTGTAATAACAGGTTTGAAAGTTGAGGGTGTCGATGACGTAAAAGCCACCGAGTTTCTTTTTTAAGATGTAGTAGAGTGGAATGTAACAGGTTCCCAAAAATAATTATTAGATTGTTATTTTATTTCATAATAGATGCTTTCAAAATAAGTTGAGTTGAAGTAGACCTCTTAGATTTCTGAACTTATTTATTTTGCTTTTGTAATTTCATAAGTAATATTTTTTTAAGGATATTTTTTTTAATTTTTGTCATCTGTAATACTTGATTTCAAGACCTTCCATTCTAAGGTGTTTAAATGATTTGTCTTTGCCAATAAACCACCACCCCTTTGGTGGTCTCTTGGCAAAAGCCTTTCCCTCAATTCATATCGTCTGTAGAATTTGAATCCAGTGTTTAAAGATTTTGCCTTTACAAATAGATCATCACATCATTGATAATTCAATAAGTAATAACATGTACAAATAAAAAGTTATACTATGAATAATAAATGAGATTTTAAGTTATATATTCTAATTTCTTAATAATAAGGATTATGACCGCTAGCGGTATGCGCATATGATATATATATGTGTGGGCCCACGGGAGAAAAGTGAAAGTGCACTATATTTAACGTTATTTTACTAATTTCGTGAAAATAACGTTAAAAAGCGAGGGAAGGTTAATCATGCATCATGTGGTGGAGTTGATAGCCAAAAGACAAGGGGGTACATGTACTAATCGGCTTTTGTCCCAATTGTTGAGTGTTATGTGCCTTATGTCCAAGGCTTGATGCAAAGCCACTATCGAGCCGGGGGTCTCACTGAAAGCAGTCTCTCTATTCCTACGGGTTAGAGGTAAGGCTGTCTACATCTTACCCTCCTCAGACTCTACCTTAGCTTTACTATTGATGGAATTTACTGAGTATGATGATGAGGTTTTAAGTGCATTAGTGTCATTCAATGTAAAATCAATTATAAGTAGACAAATCTGAGAACCTCCTAATACGTATGTATCTATTGCTTTGAAAGGAATAAAGAAGACAATTATATAACTGTCAATGTTTATCTTTCCTGATCCTTCTAATTATCTTCTATCAAATATTCATATAAATAAACACGAGCTACTCATTAATCATATTATTATATTATAATATATATATTAAAACACATCATTAGCTACACTATAAATAATATTCATTCTTTTGAATTTAATTATATGTATGTCATCCACTCACATACTTAAATTTTTTATTTTTCATGGTATTTTTGTAATTTACCTCTCTTTGAATGGTATATGTAACATCTCACAAGGATTTTTTTTTATGTTTTAACCACCAAGGTTTTGTTTCTTACCATTTTGTTCTCCTTAATTTTTTATTAGTTTTTTTTTAAAATAACTTACGGTCTTACCCTTTGAAATTTGATAAACTTGCTAATAGTCCCCTAAACTAATAAAGTTATTGTTACCTCCTTTTAAACCGTTTTACATACAATGCTATAATTTTTTTAAGTTTCAAATTAATCTCTTAGACTTTAAATAATATAGGCCTTTAACCCAATAGTTTCATTTTCCTATTATAACTTTCGTTCGTTATTTTTTTTACAACTAATTCGCGTTATATTTTTTAGAAAACATACTAATCAGGTAACCATGGCAAAAAATATAAATTTACTTTTACGTTATCTAAAATTGATGTTTGAAATCGGTTGTTATTAATTATTACAAGTTGGTTTTGAATATATATTGTAATGTAATATAGTAGTTTAAAAATCTGATATTTTTTGTTTGATTCATACACGGATTCTCCGCTGCAACGCGCGATGAGAAAATCCTAGCATATAGAAAGACAATATGTTAGCTACATAAATTTTTCATGTTTTTTTTACCACGGTTGTTTTGAGTTTTTTTTTCCTTCCTCTTTTTTTCTTCCTCCATTTTGTCAGTTTATGATTGAGGATCGTAAACATTAAATGAAGAACAACACGTTAATGGTCCTTCGATTTTATTGATAATAGTCTATTTAAATAAAACTCAATGACTTAAGCCTATTATTTAAATTTAAAAATACACACTGATAAAAACATTGATAAGAAGTGATTTTTATTATATGTATTAAAAATCAACTATGATAAGAAGTGATTTTTATTATACTATTTTGATTATATAATTAGTTCTATTATACCTTTAAAAATATAAGGTTATATAACGTTTTGAATATAACGTTACTAGGTTAGAACCCCGTGTATTACACGGGTTGAATAAATGTAATTTTATATACTAAATAAAAAACAATATATTTTTAAAAAACCTCAATTATTACACGTGTTGAGTAAATATAATTTTATATATTAAATAATAAAAAACTATATCTTTAAAAACCCTGTGTATTGTGCTGGTTTAATAAATGTAATTTTACGATTTGAAGTTAAGTTTATGCCAATAATTTAGAGTTCATAAGATTTATATTAATTTAATTATTATTTTAATAATTTAAATTAAATAATAATTATCTATAATTAAGGAGGGTCTAAAATAATTACAAGGATCTGTTTATTGGTTTCTTTTATTATATAAAGAAGATCTGTTTATTGTTTCTTTTATTATATAGAGTATATGGTTTCTTTTATTATATAGAGTATAGATATAAATTTTTATTCTACTCAAAATCATTGTAGCTCTATGATAGTCATGGAGTTATTTTATGATATGATTTTTTCTTATTCGGAACAGACCTTATAAAATAAATTTGATTAATTTAATTATTGTATATTTCATTGTTTGAATCATGAGATTTTTTTTGGATAAATCGATTAAAATTCCCCAAAGACTATGAATCTAAATGGAGGTAAAAAGATTTGATTTACTGAAACATTTTTTCTTAGAAGTGAATCTAAATTGAGTAAAAAATTGATTTACTTTTCTTAGAATTATTATCTTTTGTACATATTAATCTTTTATATTGTTCATTCACCGAGATTTTTGTCTGCTTCACACATTAATATGTTTCAAGGGTAAAATAATAAAAATCATATATGTTTTATGGACGCTTTGTTAGTTTTAAAATATTGAAAACGTTAAATATAATGTGTTATTATCGTGGTACTATAAATGATTGTTAGTTCATCTTTTATTTTTTCTAATTATATGGATTATTTTAATTAGTCTAGGAGATATAATAAAAGATAGTAAAATATGATGTGTTATGATCGTGGTACTATGAATGATTATTAGTTCATCTTTTTTTTTTAATTATTTGGCTTATTTATATTAGTCTAGGACATATAATAAAAGATATGAATATTAGTTTTCAAAAAAATTAAAAAAATATATATACGAGATTGCTCCATAGATAGACACGTGTCCCTTATGTGGTTTCTTTTATTATATAGTATAGATTGCGTGCGTGTTTTGTTGGACATTTCAATATAAGTTTTATTTAAAATCGTGTCGGGTTAGATAAAATTTCCTTTTAATTTAAAACACAAGTTATTCAAAATAAACTATTTTTTCGGTATCGCAAGTTGTAGCGAGTACTCGTGCCATATCGGTACCGTGACGAACCTAAATGAATCTGACCAAACAACATGGGTACCAATATCGGAATTATCAAATTGGTAACGATATTCTTTTTTATGAGTTTTGATCGATGTCAAACAGATGCCGATATGTTTTGGGACAATCGGTGTAAAACACTGTCGATATCTTTTTGGGCATATAATGACTTTGTTTTTAGATTTTCTTTTTTGGTCTCTATAGCGAGTATTAGTGACATAACGAACCAAATCAACATCAACCGAATTCCCACAGTACAGCGCGGGTAAATCCCACTAGTTATTAAAAAATAAAATCACTTGAGCTCCAAGTAAGTGTGGAAAAATCACTCGAGCTACTTAATTAACTATATAATTAAGAAGTAAAAAAATCAAAAACCGTATTTGCTTCACTACACTAAGCTTTCTACTTGCGTCACCCACGGAAGTAGCCACCTCATCCCACAGTGTGAAACATGGGCAGGGATGTAGTTTCCCCCCTTGGCCATGATTCCAGCTAGACCACGGTGTGAGGGTATGGAAGCATATCCAATGGTCTAAGTGTAATATATGCCACCATGGTTTATACAAAATAATTATTGATTTAATCTTATCATAAGGTGTTTGAATTCTAAAGCATTTGTGAGATACATTTAATTTACAATATAGGTTTGCATAATTCAACATGAGACTTGTCATCTTTGAGCTTTAATTGGAGGGTATACATATTTTAAACACACTTCATTGGCTAAGTAAGTACACCCAAATACATTAAATATAACTTAAGCTCCAAATTTTTGCTACTTGGGGTATGGTACGCTGGCCTCACATATCATACGTTACCCCGTTTTCCTAAATTGAGCGTGCTATCGTGTAGGACAATGCGCATGTGGGTACGAGTCTTTCCATCTGCATATGCTATGATGTGGTGCACCTATCCTTGCACAATTTTGGATGACTATTGTTTTTAACATGAACTCATGTATATCCCTAATTTCACAAGACCTCCAGATACTTAACATACGCAATGTCATATCCAAATCATAGATAACATGAGTTACACATAAACATGCATTCATTTCGTAATCAATTTCCCCCTTTAAGATTCTTTGGTCTCATTTCATCGATTATGATCCCTTGAGGTTCATAGACCTCAAATTGGCACCTTACACTTTTGAAACTCGTAAAATAAACTTGGTGTCTATTATTTCCATGAGTACTCTCAAATTTTTTTTCAATCCTTTTGAGGCTAATAACCTTAGTTGGACACATTAACACCATTGTTGACTTAATGTCTTTACTCTACATAGCATACATATGTATATGAATTTATAGGTAAGAGTTTGGCTATAAAGTACAAAACTCCTAAGAAGTATAAGAAGCCATAGAAGTGTGACATGTGGTAGTTTTTAATAATTATGGTAAATGATATAAGAATAAATTAGACAATTATTCAATAATGGAAAATATAATAATGTTACATGCAAAATAAAATATTACGTATCTATAAAATAAAACACCATATACCTACAAATTAAAACATCATGTACTCTTTATTACCTGCAAAGTAAAACACCATGTCCCACCCTGTTAAATGCAAAATAAAAACCACGTACCCGCTACAAATAAAACACCGTATAATCAATATTATGTTAACTGCAAAATTTAAATCATTACATGTTAGAAATAAAACACCATTCTATATGTAAATAGCAATATGGTACTAATACTAAAGATAAAACACATCTGTCATTATGGTATAAGTTTTAAAAAAAAAATTATATGTAAAAAAGTTATTATTATTTAAAAAAGACAAGGGAACTTACATTTGGGTTTTAGAATTTAAAACTGAATTTCCTTTAAATCAATCAATCTAACTAAAACATATATTACAGTTTTGCAACTCATTAATATCATCCATTCATTATTCTAATCTAATAGAGCCCAAATTGCTTCCCATTTCTTAGATAAAAGCAAACTTTGTAGACTAACTTCACCCTGAATTTACATTATCATTTTTGCACCAAATACTCGTAAACTACATTCTTACTATACATGATGTATATAGACCACAATTAATAAGCATGTATACTTTTCATATGTCAAAAGGGGTTTCACGTACTTACCTTTGTTATGTTGATCATGTTTTTGTATACCCTTTCCTTCAAAGAGTTTGACCTCCCAAAAGGCAACACACTACCAATTTGTATTTCAATAATTAAAGATATAACCTAGAATTTTATGACATCCTTTTACGTTTTATTCTTGTACATGACTAAGGTGTTTTTTTAACTAATCTTCATCATTTTATGAAGATTGATACACCATCATTCCCAAAAATAGGTTTATATGTAAATTCACTCATCCTTCTTCAAAAACATTGCCAAGCGCAAGCTATGATTAACCCGATCTTATTAGTTAGTAGAGTATTGGCAGATGTCGGATCAAATTAGACCGTCGGTATATGAGAAATACAATTTAGGACGTTTTTGTTTATGTATTTAATAGTTCAAGGGTCAGTATGTAAATCAGAATTAGGGTTTTGTAATGTATGGGGGCGGCGTAATCACCAACCTGCGAAATTGTAATTACGCAGGTTGGCCGTTTAGTATAAACACATTTGCACACACTAGATTTTCCAAGCTTCTTGGAATAGTGTGTGTTTCTTCGTGTTTTTCACTCTTTGTGTCTTTAAACCATTGTGTTAAAACCGAATATCCAGGATCTTGATTGTGTTGTATCACATGGGATTGCATATTATTGTTGGTTGATTTAAATTAAATTTCCAAGATCCATCACCTTCATCTTATATTTCTTAGTTTACACACTCAAGCACCTAATCAATAGATATTTGTGTGTTAATCAATCATCACCACTGTGATCCGTAGTGTTTTTGGGATCTACAACATACCCTTTGAGTTTTCTAGTTCTTATGGTTACACAAGAAGAAAAAAAACAGATTTCACTTCATTTCTCTAGTGTCTAAGTTAGTAAAGCATCATTTTAAATTTGCTTTAACATGATTATATCCACAAATCCATTCTAGGTCAAAATGCTCAATTTTTCAAGAACCATAATATTTGATTTCCCCAATCAACTAAGTAATGAAGAAGGCAAGCTCTAACCATACACAACAAAAATTTTGAGGATTCTAAACTTAATAACATTATCATGATCCTTAGATTTTCGAAAATCACTAGCAACACCACATACATGGTCCTTAATCTAAAAAAAGGAGACATATAAGAAATATATACTTACAAAAAATCTATCACAAACAATTATGGTTTGGTTGTTTAATAATTGAATTTTTACCTCAATTTCTTCTATCCTTTATTCTTTCTTATTATTGATCATGAACTCCACATCCTTTCTTTTGTTGTGAAACACTTGATTTGAGTCTAAGACATCCAGGATTTTAAGTGTCTTTAGTCATAAGCCAAGTTTAGTTTTCTTTTGTTGACTACCGAAAGAAATTCACCTAACTTCTTCACTCACACAAATGGAACCCTAAGGTTTGATTCTATATACTTTAACTACTCATGAAATTTTCTCAACATAACCTATATATAACAACATAATACACAAGATTATATATATAGAGAAAGTGTAAAATACATTACGGCTTAACGTACATCACGTACGTGACCAAATTACGCACGTTCGTTTGAAAATCACGCACGTTATAAACTCAAAAAACCTAATCACGCATGTAAGAAATATAAATCACGCACGTTATCACGCATGCCCTACCTCCCAGTTCAAAAATTGCATCCCCTGCGATCTGAAACCATTGTTATACTGCCCTCTAACTCTAATCAAATCAAAGCTTGGTCATGTTCCTGCATCCTCTGTTCTACGGTCTGAATCAAAGCTTCATGTTTCTTCATCCTCTGTTCTAAGGTTTGAATTCGAGGGTCGATATTTTGATGAAACTTTTCAAAATCAACGATGAGTTGAACCCAATTCGATGATATTGACCGAACAATAGCCTATTTGAAGTGAAACAAAAAGAAATTTGAAACGAATTGGACAAAATTGATCAAACCCAGACGATCTGAAAATTTTATATAATCACGCATGTTATATGAAATAATCATGCATGTTGTAATTTAGTCACGCGTACGTGATGTACGTTAAGCCGTGATGTACGTTAACCTTCATATATACACACACATATATATATGTGTGTATATATATTATATAAGGTTTGTTTATATGTTTTCAACTTAAATCTGAACTTGGGAGTGGTTGAGGAATGCCACGCACGATTCAACCCAACAACATACTCAAAAATTTCTATACAAAAACTACATACTGTCCACTACTCAGAGAAAAGTTCGAAGGGTCGGCCGCCCCTCCCGCCCTACTTAAGCTGCGCCGATACATGTTAGGTCTTAGTGATCGTCTCTTAAGAGTATTTATTATATCGAATTGGTGGCTTTATACCCTTACTAGATGAACCCTCCAAGATTGATACGTGACCATCAACCCTACAAGTACCATGTTCGGTCCATTAAGATGTATTGTAATTCAATGTAAACACATGTTCTTTTGTACCTCAACCTAGATATTACTACATTTTAGAGTGCACATAGCCACATAGCCATAGGAATGGGACTTAGAAAGATTCCATGTAAAAATATTACTATGAGCTTTAAGTTAACAAACGACTTTCTTTGTACCCATTGGATCATGGGTGCATGTGGACCAATAATCACAATAGGTGGATGTCTATTGTTACAATTATTTGATGGAGTTCATTATATTTATATTTATGTCGACGACTCAACTATTTGTTAACTCGTTAACCCTTTGCTAAAGTAGTAACAAGTCTTTAAGAGGATTGTTGGAAATTTTAACAAAATAGTTATTAATAACTTCAACATTAATTTACTTATAGTTTTTCCTTTTCTTTTTTATAATTATATCCCTAAAACGTGCTCCAACATTTAACTTTGTGTGCTTTTGCAGAGTAATTGAACAGTAATTTATTAATATATATTCTTTTAATGATGAACCCACTTTTTAGTTTTATTAAACAAAAAGTAACTTCCTAAAATCAATATAAAGTTAGATCTAGTCATTGATTCAACTTTGGATGCAAAATCTTACATGGTACGTAAAGGGGGGTCACCAACTTTACTAATTTATATAGTTTGATTTCCAATTATAACTGAGTTAATACAATATATTATGGGTTTTGCTAATAACACATCTTTCGATCCGAAATGCAACGAAACGAATAAATTAGTCATTTTATGTAGTTGTAACCGAAGAAATTATAAGTTTTTTTTGCAATGAACGGTGACTTTCTTTTTGAGTGACCCAATGTCACACCGTCTAATCGGCGGCCCTAGCCAAGCACTTAAACCTTGTTCCAAGTTTGAATCCTTCCCAATGGTGCTTACTCCCATTATGTACATATTGCACCTAGTAGGGATCGAGCTTGGGACCTCTCTTAGAGGAAATCCTTATGGAAAAACCCCATTACCACCCACCAAAGTGATGATGGCACATGTTTAATTAAGATTGAAAACAATAAGATAATTTAACTAATGCAACTTAACGTGTTTGTGTAGAAACATTTAAATAGGTTTGAAAGGATCTGTTCGAGATATTAGAAGAAAACAACACATTTATATATTATTCACCTAACAACAATTATAAGCACGCATATTTTCTCGTGAATATATAAACATACCCGGTTAAAGAATTAGGATGTTTATAACCTAGTTTTATGGGTTTTCAACTCGAACTATTAGAAACAGTATCTATATTATCGGTGAATATATAAACATACCTGGTTAAAGAATTAGGATGTTTATAACCTAGTTTTATGGGTTTTCAACTCGAACTATTAGTAACAGTATCTATATTATCGTAAATCAAAACCTAATCGCGGCAAATTAAAAGCAAGTTTGAAGTTTGTAAGCCGGCCGACCAGAAATTTTAATAAAAAACGATCGCGAAACCAAACCGATGATTGGTTTATGCATGTTCACTAGTTTAAAAGCCAATTAGCCAAACCATAAACCCATTTTTTATGACTATTCCCAAAATGACAATCTATTTTATCCTATTAAAGAAAGGTATAGCAACAATGGGATGAGGTAAGATCAAATAAAAAGTTGATTTTGCCCAACAAGGATAAGAAAAAATCTTAATCTTTCATGTTTAAAATAAATGATTAAGATGAAATTGTAACAAAAAAGATGGATGTTAAGAGTATTTTGTAGATAAGAGATTATATACAAGTGAAGAATTTTATAAGAAAGTGTACGAGAGAATCATGACCATACATTTGTTTTTCTCAATCTAAGGAGGGAATGGTATGATCGTATATTCTCCCTTTAACTAGTTTCCTCCTTGATTTTCAAACGACTATAACTTTTTCATACGTTATATTTTTTTTAAATTTCACCGTATTAACGAGCATTTTATTCTCTTTAATTCGAGCTGCCTATTGCTATAGTTTTCTTAAAAAAATTACAGCACTTTGAATACACATTATGTGATTCTGAATACGCAATACCCATTACGTGATTACGTGCTTTGGAACCCGTTACATGACTACGCGACTTTGGAATACCCGTTACGTGATTACACATTTAATATAAATTCATTACGTGATTACATATTCAATGTAAATTCATTATGTAATTACACATTCAATAATAAGAACTTGATTGTTTATGCTTTATTACGTGGTTAAATCTCTGATATACGACATGATGTTGTTGTTATAGGTTGGTTTGACTCAAATATACGACATTATGTTGTTATTATATGTTGGTTTGGCTAATGATTTGTATATAATTTAACCTTAATACATGATCATACCTGAAATATTAGGTATTCTATATGAAATATTATTATTACATGTTTTGTTTTTACGTAATCACTCAGTGTGGATTCAATAAACACTATAATGAAATCACGTAATCACGAAATGGGTATTTAAAATCACGTAGTCATGTAATTATACATAGTCAACTATTGTTACATAGTTAAGTAATCAGTTAGTGAGTTTCACATAAAATACTATAATGAAATCAAGTAATCACGTAATGGGTATTCAAGATCACATAGTCACTTACTGTGTATTCAAAATCACGTAATAGGTATTCAAAATCCTACAATATTTTTTTAAGAAAATTATAGGCTGGTCGAATTAAAGAGAATAAAATGCTCGTTAATACGATGTAATTTTTATAAAAAAACAATATTAACGTATGAAAAAGTTATAGCCGTTTGAAAATCAAAGGAAGTGAGTTTATGAGTCAACAATATTAAATTTTTATGTTTTGCCATTTTCCCCACTTGTTTCCCTTGTTTTTAGATATGTGGATTCTATATTGGGGGATCACTTAATCTCAACCATTGATCTTGAAAATCGATGGTCAAACATCTCTCTTGCACTTCGTACAATTATTTCCTCTTGTACAATAACCTTTCTTTATTTTTTGTAATAACATATTTTTGGACTTTCTCTTTCAACATGCATATTTTTCTCTATTTTTTAAACATTCATAACTTTTTCATACGACATTATTTTTTTTTAAATGCACTATAAAATCAAGTATATTTTTATCTTTAATTTGAGTACCATATTACTATATAAAATATGAGATTTAAAAAATCCCAAAAAATTGTCTTATATTTCTATGTTGTATAACATTTTGTGCTGAATTTTTTACTAGATTTTTGTGATAATTTTTTTTGTACGTTATATTTTTTAGAAAACAAAAGGGTGATAGTTTGTGTTTTAGGACCAAAATACCCTTCCCACCTATAAAGAGTGTCACATGTCATCTCTGTAATCCTTTTTTGGCTACTTAGGCAAAACCCATTTTTAGTGGATCATTCCCCTAGCAACAATCCTTCTTAGACCACATATCAACTTAGTAAATATTTTTAACTTTCTTAGAAAAATATTATTCTTAGATTAAGTTATGTCGTCGAGTGTGTCTGATTCACGGAGTTCAATGAAATTGCAATCTGAATTTTATTTCTTGACGTATTTGGTTCACAGAATTTGTTGGAATTGACGTTAGAATTATATTTCTAATGTGTTTGGTTGAGAATTGAAATGGAGTTGGAATTGAAATTGAAATTAATTTACTTCAATTGTTTCATGTAAAGGTATTCAACAGTCCTCCGAATAGTGAAGTAGTTCAACCATAGGATTGAAATTTCCGACCACTCTCTGTCATTACATTTGCCACCCTAGTCGTTGTTGCTTCCCCCTCACCATTTCCATCCTCACCACCTGCACCCTTCTCGTTGAATATAGGGTCACAGTCGTCATTGTCGTCACTAACGTCCACCGCACCTCGCCAACCCAACCACCAACGCCAAAACCCTGACACCACCCATTACCCCGTCGCCACCACCCTGATGGTGATGGTGCAAGTGCCAAAAACGATGAATAATAGGTGGTGCCGCTTGTGGCACACGATAGGCTAGGGGTAGAAATAACATCAATGTTGGGGTGGCAACATCAGTGGCGGCAATGATGGTAGAGGTTTTGGGAGGAGATGATAGTAGTGGGGGCGACACGAGCAGGTGTTGGCCGAGGTGATAAGTTCCTGTTATACTATAATCGTGTTACCATCCAAATAACTGGTGCTTTTACTAGAAATTTTTTTCTAAAGGTCCAATTTAAGGTTACAAAGAGGTTTGGGACGAAATGGTTGAGTTTTCCGGCCAAAAAGGAGTTCTCCTGCCAAAACTTTTTTCTCACGACCAACGACTAACAGAGTTAAGGTTCTGTTAATCATAGTCCATTGGAGACCAATATGTTAATAGTTGAGCTTGCTAGTGGTGATTTTTGTAGTTAGGATCAGTGACGGCCAATTAGTAACAATTGATATTATTTAAATCCATTATTCCTTGATTAAACCAAAACAAACTAGTTTGTAAAAACCGTTTATGTATATAAATGTGTGTGTGTGTATATATATATATATATATATATATATATGTATACCAAATTATGATTTATCATGTTACTTTTTTTTACCTAATATAATCAAGTTTATTTATAGCATGCTACTTTACCTAACTAATATCGTTTCTATGGCTTAAAAGATTGATATGGATGTCTCATGTTAATATATAACTATTATTATATATCGCTTTTACATTTGTCATACTAATTGGTTAAATTAATTAATTTTTTTTTTATAAGTATCATATAATCTTATTGAAATATTCATGGACACTTTACCTAAAAGGAAGATGGACAAATTTGTACAAAGACTAACTAAAAAGTAAAAAGTGCGTGTAAGGAACATGGAAATGAAGTGTGAACGTTAAGAGCACTTATCAAATAAAACAAAACATTTAACGGTAAACTACAAATCAAATATTTTCCCTTTTGTGTTACAGGTTAGGGTGGTCGAGGTGTTCACGTGATAGCAACGAGTGATGAGTGATAGCACACTGTCACTCGTGGGTAGGAGAGAACTCATGATGTATATCACGTATGGATGGAGGGTGTGATGGTAGAATCTATCCGTTGGAAACGAATAATTTTTATTTATCTTTTACCTTTTGTGTTACAGGTTAGGGTGGTCGAGGTGTTCACGTGATAGCAACGAGTGATGAGTGATAGCACAGTGTCTGTCACAAGTGTGCTATCACTCGTGGATAGGAGAGAACTCATGATGTACATCACGTATGGATGGAGGGTGTGATGGTAGAATCTATCCGTTGGAAACGGTGTTATAACTGTTGGGGCATGCTTTTTATAAATACATAAAAATCTCATACGCTATAAATACCTATACAATTTACCCATTTTATACACTCTTTACCCATTTTATACGCCTCATTTTACACACTCTAGTTCACCTCTCAAAAAACTTATACCTTTCTACATTTTGTACTTTTAGAAAAATACCTATGGGGGATATAAAGTACTCGAGTACATTTCCGCTTGACTCGTCTAGTTCGTCGGAATCTTCGGGTTGTGTTTTGGAAAATTTTGAAAGGATGTCTGAGCTTGCGGAGCTTGAAAATATGGGATGGTCAAAGAAAAAAATTATGCGTCGCAATCGAGAAGGGGCTAATGAAGTTCTAATGAATGATTACTTTGTTAAAAACCCAAAGTTTAATTCAGATAAGTTTAGAATACGGTTTCGTATGTTGAAAGAATTATTTTTAAGGATTATGGGAGATATTGAAGCCCAATTTTGAATGGTCTCAAGTTGGCTACGACGCTAGGGAAAAAAAGAGTTTCACGCCGATACAAAAACAGTTCGTCAACTCGCAAGCGGTAAAATTCCTGACGAATATTTAGAAATGTCTTCTAGGACTTATTGTGAATCTCTAGAATTTTTCTTGCAACGTTGTTATTAAGTATACGCTAAAGAAATTTTACGAAATCCGACTAGACACGACATGTCACGTTTGTACGCCGTACATGTCACGTTTGGTGCTCTCGGTTCAAACAACGAAATTGATGTTCTACATCAATCACCGGTCTTTGATGGTGTGTTACAATGAACCGCATCGCCGTGTGCCTTTACGGTCAACGGGAGAAATCATAGACGTGGCTAATATCTTGTTGACGGTATTTACCCAATGTTGTCTGTTTTTGTAAAGGCCTATTCGTTTCCAACCGACCCCAAAGAAAAAGTGTTTAAGAAGTTACAGGAGTCGGCGAGAAAAAGACCTTGAGCGAGTGACTGGTGTTTTGAAAAGTAAATGACGTATAATTGATCAGCCAGTGCGTATAATTAAACCACAAACATTCATGTAGGGATGGCAATAGGTCGGGATTAGGTAATCCCAACCCCAAACCCAGTTAGATAAGCTTGTCCCAAACCCGTTCAAAATCGGTTTCTAGCGGGTAAATACCCATCGGGTATCAATTGGGTAACTATTAATCAGTTACATTTATTATTATCACTATAAAAATATATTAAATAACTACAATGTATACGATATAAGATACCTATATGTATAAAAATGGATGTATCATATATGTATATACATATTTAAAAATTTTAAAAACATTATATCAGGTAAAAGGGTGCACTTTATCAGGTAATCGGGTCGGGTAAACAGATATATCACCAAATCCCAAACCCATCCTAAACCCGCAAAAAAAACTAATCCCAAACCCGATTAACCCGCCCCAAATGTGTTGAGTTTCGGGTTTACCCATCGGATGCGGATTCGACTGTCATCCCTACATTCAGGAGTGTGGTGTACGTATGTATCATATTAGACAATATGATAATAAAAGGACGAGGGGCACACGATATCACCAAACCACGTTATGGACCCTCCGACACAGGTACCTGTTAGCGAGGATATATAGTTGGAGTTGCGAAACAAACATACACATTTCGACTACATGGACCCTCCGACACAGGTACCTATTAGCGAGGATATATAGTTGAAGTTGCGAAACGAACATACACATTTTCGACTACGATTTGATCTAACGGAACACATTGGTGGTTTGGATATCCAATTTCCCGATTTTGATGAAGAATAGTTTTTTAATTTTAGTTTATAAGTATTAATACTTGTGTTTCTTGTTGGATGTATTTTTTTAAAATTTCATTTCATTTTATAAATGGTTGTTTATATTTGTTATAGTTTTATATCTTTTTTTTAATTAAGAAAAGAAAAAAAGTATTGGTGATGAGTGATGACCGCCCCTTGTATGATAGTGTGAATTGTGATGGAGTGATATATATAGGAGGGTTATCTTGAGAATACTAAATATTGCGAAAACCGTGAGAACGAATAAGAAAACCAATCAAAATCAATTTTTTTAATATAAACCTCATTATAATTAAAATACAACATTAATAAAAGAATTTACTCTTTAAATAATTTGTCTCTCCTTTCAAAATCAATATTCATAAGCTTTTTACATGTGTGTAAATACAATAAATTTACACATGTGTAAATTTTCTTTTTCTACGAATATGTAAATTTAAACGTGTAAATTTAATTTATATTATTGTATTTGAATAATAATGATAAGTGTAAAAATAAATTTTTGACTTTGAATTGTAGTTTTTTCATTCGTTCTCACGCTTCTCGCAATATTTAGCGTTCTCATTTAAACTCTCCCATATATATATATATATATATATAGGGTAGGGTTCATGCGAGAACCACCTTTATTGCGAGAACCGCGAGAACCAATGTGAACACAAAATAAAAACTTCAAAAAAGCACTCAAATTTTTTTTAATATTTTTTTTAAAAACATTCGCTGTATTTCATTACCAAAAAAAACTTTTTTTTTCTAGTAACAGTTATCCATGCATATGTGCATATGTATCATTACTTCGACAAATTATGTAATACATTACCAGTAGTAGACAATTGCACTTTAATTTACAATACCGTTCGTAATACACTACTTTTTTACATTACCAATATTCAAAATACACATGTGCATCATTATGTATAACCATGATATAACGTGTTTTGGTACAAAAAGTTTGTGATTTTGAATGATGAAGTAGGCCCATATACATGTTTTTGTTATTTATATCTAGTGGTTGATGATTTGGTTATAGTTGTCACTTTATGATGTAATATGTTGATTGGATGGTATAAATGGTGTTGATATACATGTAATAAAGTGTAAATATTGGTAATGGTATTGTATTATAAATGGTAGGAGGTAATGGTAATGTATTATGGATGGTAGAAGGTAATGGTAGTGTATTATGGATGGTATGATAGATGAAAGAGAAAATGTACTCAAAGTAGTGTATCAAAATACCTTATTTCATGTTGATACAAATAGACGCACATGTGCATTTCTAATATTGGTAATGTAAAAAGTAGTGTATTACATATGGTTGTATAAATGAAAGTACAATTGTCTAATTTTTGTAATGTATTATGGAATTTGTCAAAGAAATGATACATATGCACATGTGCATGGAAAACTGTTGCTCGATTTTTTTTATTTTTTTTATTATTGACGAAATATAACGATTTTTCCAAAAAAAATATTAAAAAAAATAAAAATAATTGGGTGTTCTTTAGATTCTTTTAGGCATTATTGGGTGTGTTCACAATGGTTCTCGCGGTTCTCACAATAAAGGGGGTTTCTAAGGGATCCTTATCCTATATATATATATATATTATATATATATAGGGTGAGGTTCTTGTAAAAATGAGTTTTTCGTGAGAAGCATGAGAAGACATAGTAATTGACATGTAAACATCATGTTTGGATTTAGGCATGATGTTTTGGGTTGTTTTGTCAAGAAAAACACCAAACAAAACAACTTAAAACACAATGTAACGTATTATGGGCGTGAAATTTAAAACACAACTAAAACACATTGCTCAACACTTCAAACACATTGCTTAATGTTCTTGGCATAGTATTTTAAGTTTTAAGCCTAGAATTCACTGTATTGAGTCTTAAGTTGTTATGTTTAGTGTTTTTCTTGCAAAAACAACTTAAAACAATCATGCCTAAGGACAAAACATAATGCCTACATGTCAATTCTTGTGCCTTCTCACGAAAAATGTCATTTTTACAGGATCCTAGGACTATATATATAGGGTGGGAGTTGGCTACAAAATCCATTTTTCCTACAAAGTGTAAAAAATCATAAAACACCTTAATGTCAATTATAAAGCACACTCAAAATCCACAAATAACAAAGTAAAGATTACTAAAACGCAATATTTGTGGGTTTTATGTTGTGTTTTGGATGATAAGGCTTTGATTATCGAATGACTAATATTAGTGTGTTTTATGTTGATTATCATGTTGTGTTTTATATTCATAATTCTACGATGGTGTGCTTGAAATTTTTATGGAGTGTTAGGGTTTGGATATTGTGTGTTAGTGATCTTGACTTTGTTATTTATGAATTTTGAGTACGTTTTTTTTGACAGAAATTGTGGTGTTTTATGACTTTGTACACTTTGTAGGAAAAATGAACTTTGTAGTTATATATATATATAATCATTTATAAAACAACAACCTATAGAGTTTAAAACCCAATAAAATTTTTAAACCTATTAACATTCTTAAAAAACTAACTCAATTAAACAAACCCAACATTAGTTTTAACTCATCTAAACTCATTTTTCATTTAACCAACCTAACTAGCAAATGGGTTTGATAAATTTTATATCGTAATGATTAGTAACATATGAAAAAAAATAATTAAAACAATGTTTGATAGATTGTAGTTCTCTTGATTTTCACATAACTCTATAGTTCTCATATGATGTTATATATATATATATAAGGAATCATAACAAAATTAGTTTAAATAAGAAAAACACAAAACTAACTAAAAAAATCCTAAAAACACACTAATTTTTTTTCAAAATTTTTACTTAAAGTCGATATTTTTAATTTATATAAAAAATATAAGTACTGCATGTGTGCATTAATACGAACAAACCTAAACTCCATAACCCAAAAAAAACCTAAACCCCCTTACCCTCACCCAAAACCCTAACCCTAAACACCTCTCCCAAAACCTAACCATGAAAGCTAAACTAAACCCAAAATTTAAACCCTAAGGCTAGATTACATGCACAACATATACATATAATGCACATGTGCAGTACTATTTTTTTAAAAAAGTTTTTTTATATATAATAAATAACGAATTTTAATAAAAATTGAAAAGAATAGTTTGTTTTTTAGCCTTTTTTTATAGTTTTTTTAGTTTTCTTATTATAAATATGTATATATATAGGGGATGGATCATGAGAAAACTAGTTTAAATGAAAAAACCAAAAAACTAACTAAAAAAGCCAAAAAAACATATAAATTTTTTATTTTTTTTATTTCTTTATTAAAATTCGCTATATATATTATATAAAAAAAACTTTTAAAAAATATAAAAAAGCATATAATGCACATGTGCAACATAAACATATAATACACATGTGCAGTACACATATAGTGCACATGTGCAGTACAAGTTTTTTTTTTTGAAAAAAAAGTTTTTTTTACATAAAATGCAGCGATTTTTTATAAAAAAAATTGTAAATAAAAAAAATTGTATGTTTTTTATGCTTTTTTTTGGCTTTTTGAGTTAGTTTTCTAGTTTTCTCATTTATATCTAGTTTTCTCATGATCCTCTCCCTATATATATATACAATATATATATATATATATATATATATACATCTATATATATATGGAAGGATCTGTTAGGAACCACCCTTTATTTCGAGAACCGCGAGAACCAATGTGAACACAACCAAGAATACCTAAAAAATATAAAAAAACGCACATTTTTTAAATATTTCTTATAAAAATCGCTACTTTTCGTTGTAAAAAAACAAATTTTTGATAATGAAAAGTAGCGATTTTTTATAAGTAAATATAAAAAATTGTGAAATTTTTTTACATATTTTTAGGTTTTTGGAGGGTTTAGATTTATGGTTTAGTTTTTAGCATTTAGCATGGGTGAGGGTTGGGGGGGGGGTGTTTCAGGTTATTTTAGGTTTTTTTTTTTGGGAGGGGGGAGGGTTTAAGTTTTTTGAGTGGTGGTGGTGGGTATTTAAGTTTTGGGTGGTGGCGTAGTGTGTTTATTTTATTGTGTTCACATTGGTTCTTGCGGTTCTCGCAATAAATGTGATTCTCGCATGAACTGTAACATTCGTAAAAAACCGGGTTAACCAAACCCGCTTCGTTTATTAACCGAACATCCAGTTAAAAATTTCGTTGCGTATTTAATGCTCAAATTAATTTTATACAATACATAATTAATAAATATATTAGAATTTAAAATCTATAATTGAAAATTTATAATAAATAATGAAATAAAAATAATTTGCTGATGCCGGGTTTCGAACCCGGGTCAGCCGGATAAAACCCTCCAAGACTTAACTCACACACAACACACCACTCCGCCACTTGTGTTATTTGTTGATAATACTGAAACAATTAATACTTAATAAAAAAACTCGAAACTCAAAACCAGCGCGCCCAAATCCGCAGACGCCGGAAAATACTCGAAATTACGACGGTTTCATTTGACTCAGGAATCAAGCAAGTATAACGGATGATAAACGTCGGTTATAACCGAAAACTCGATTCAATTTCATTCATGAACCGTGAATTTCATAACCGAAAACTTGAAATCACATATACTTAAAAATACCTTCAGTCAGGAAAACCCAACTCACTTATTCACTCGAATCAGCTCTCAACACACTCGCTAACCTCCCTACAAGTCCCTAATCGGCAAGAACAACTCGCCGGAAACTTTCTGCAACTCGCCGGAAAACCGAACCCATTTCATCACTGTGCCTTACTCTAAAAACAGAACATCTAGAGCTCATACCGAAGCCACCCACACTCACCTCAAGCTTCCTGAAGACCCTCTGCCGCAAGATACACGTCGCCGGAATAACCTGCTGTCATCGGAATCTCGCCGGCGAAACAGGGGATCTCTGTCGGTATATCTTATACCTAATCTCTCTCATTTTTTATTTATCTCATATGTAGTTAATCACAATTTACTAAAGAAATTGATTAATTTATCGAAACAGTCGGGATTTGGTTTCTGGGTAATGTTTACGAAGAAGATGAAGTTTTGGATTGTGTATATATGTAATATAAATCGGGTTATATCTCGGGTTAGACACACAGTCCAGCGGTGGACTGTGTGCAAACAACTAACACACGTCTCGAGTTCGATCCTTGACACAATCTCATTCTCTGTAATAAAAATGTTTCCTTTTTAATCTGAACCGGATCAACTCGCAGAGAGATGTTAAGTTTAATAAAAATCAGTATATTAACCAGGTTAGACACACAGTCCAGCGGTGGACTGTGTGCAACACTAAACCACAGGTCCCGGGTTCGAGACCTGTTGAGGGCACCGGTCTGATATAATTAAATCCTTTTTAAAATAAATGATTTCGGATTAAATTAAATAGTGTATAAATATAATTAAAAACAGAAATATTTCGGGTTAGACACGTAGCTCAGTTGGTAGAGCTGCGTGCACGCGTACGGGAGGTCTCGGGTTCGAGCCTCACCCAGCGCATACATACACACGATTGAATCGGTCAAACAGTCAACAGTCACAGTCAAACAGTCAACGGTCAATGGTCAATGGTCAACCCAAAAAGTCAACATTTTTTTATTTTTATTTATTTATTTAATTTTAAAAATCAATTAAAAATACTTAAAAATAATGTTTTTAAAGTTAGAAAATAACCTTAAACTCACAAAAATAAATCTAAAAACCCTATTAAAATTGTTAATAAAATCCACTTATTTACCGTACCTTTCCGTATTATTTAGGTTAGTTTTTCCTCGTCGATCAACACTCCAAACTCGTACGCATTCAACATCATCAAACTAACGCACCCAATGTGAGTGAATTCTTACAAATTCCCCTTTTTATTCATGTTTTGGGGTGTATCATGTGTCACTTAAACTAATTCGCTTATTCAAACTCGTGCTATACCATATTATGATCTAAACTTAGAATGTAAATATTGTTTGTTATTATGTATTACATATTGTCAAGTTGTATGCAAATTAATTGTTAGGCCCATCAGTTCCTCGTGGGAGACGAGTTGAATAACGCGTGCCTTAAAACTCATTCATTAGGCCCATCAGTTCGTAGAACAACGCGTGCCTCAAAACTCATTCATTAGGCCCATCAGTTCCTCGTGGGAGACGAGTTGAACAACGCGTGCCTCAAAACAATCTATTGTTGTATGTGTGTGCAATATTTAATATTAAGTGCTTTGTGAATAAGTTTACATTTACATCTACTCATATGTGGTTATGCACTTTATTTTATAATCAATACAATAAACTCGTTTAAATGTTTTTCATAGGATTCACTCGCCAACTTTTTGTTGATCCAAAAACCATTTTTACACATGATACAGGTGGACAGGATGAAGCAAGGAAAACATAGGAAAAGTGCCTTAGAAGAAAAATAATGAAGGCTAGAAAGATGTATAGAACATGTTGTACTAGTATGATTTGATTGTATGATCTTCTTTAAAATTGTAATAATAAATATGAAACATTATAATAAATGTCATGAGCTTTGATGAAAACCCAATCATGCCCCAATCACCTTTTCCGCTGCGGGTCGGGGTGTGACAGAAACCCTAATATATATACGTATATAGGGAAAGGGTAAAATGAGAACCTCGAGAACTTTTTGATCCGGTGCGAGTTTGGCCAAAAAAATTTTGCACAAACGTAGATAAAAATTATAAACACATCTGTAAAAAAGAAAAAGAAATTGCCGAGTCGGTAGTTTTGACTAATGCGAGTTTTTCTATGGCAGACCTAAAATTTGGAAGAAAATAAATATTTTTTTACGCCTCTGTAAATGTGGGTACGCGATTTTTTTTAATTTTTTTCTGAAACAAGTTATTGTTTTTACGACTTTTGAGAAAATAAAAATTCGGATGGCCTAGTTCTCGCGGTTCTCGCAACTTGTGGTGTTTCTTGTTTGAATTGAATATACATATATATATATATATATATAGGGTTCGGTTCAAAAAAGAACCACCACGAATTGTGAGAACCGTGAGAACGTTTTGTTCCCGCGCGAGTTGGGTCAATTTTTTTTTTGCACAAACGTAGATGAAAATATTATAAACACATCTGTAAAAAATAGTAAAAGAAATTTGTCGAGTCGGTAGTTTTGACTGATGCAATTTTTTTACGTGCTGGTGCAAATTTTGTACGAAAATAAATACTTTTTTTACACCTCATGTAAATGTGGGTATACGGCATATTTTTTTAATTTTTTTTGCTGAAACAAATGATTTTTTTTATGATTTTTGGGAAAAAAAACCGGAAAAACCTTTTGAATGGCCTAGTTCTCAAGGTGGTTCTCATTTTAACCCATCTTTATATATACATATATATATATAGGGGTTGGTTAACGTACAATATTCTTTAACGTACTATGTGTACGAGATGAAATTATGCATGTTACAAAACTCAAAAACCCTAATCACACATGGGGTAAAAAATCTAATCACGCATGTTATAATTTCATCAGCGTATGCAGCGTACGTTAAGTAAAATTTTACAATACGCTTTCACTATATGTATATATATAGTAGGGTTCATGCGAGAACCATGAGAACCAATATGAACAGAACAAAATAAAACCACCACACTACCACCCAAAACCTACCAACCCCCCCCCCCCCTCACAAAAAAAAAAACCCTAACCCCCACCCCCAAGCTAAAGCTAAATGCTAAAAACTAAACCATAAAGCAAACCCCACAACACAAAAAAAATAATCTTTAAAAAAAACGCTACTTTTCGCCCCCCCCCCCCCCCCCCAAAAAAAAATACTAAAATGTTTTTGGGACGAAAAGTAGCGACTTTTTAGAAAAAAAATATTAAAAATTGTTTTTTTTTTGTGTGTTTTTTTAGATTTTTATGTATTTTTGGTTGTATTCACATTGGTTCTTGTGATTCTCGCAATAAAGGATGGTTCCTAACGGATCCTTCTCATAATATATATATATATATATATATATATATATATATATATATATATATATATATATAGGGGTTTAAATAAGAATGTTAAATATTGTAAGAACCGTGAGAACGAATGAAAAATCGCAAGAACTTGGTCAAAACAATGCAAATTCAAAAAAAGTTACACTTATCATTATTATTCGAAAACAATATTAAAAATTTAATTTACACGTTTAAATTTACGTGAATTCGTAAATAAAGAAAATTCACACATTTGTAAGTTTGTCATTTACATGTGTGTAAATTTGTTATATTTACATATGTGTAAAAATTCTAATAAGAGTGATTTTAAGAGAAAAAATGAATTATTTGATGTTATAAATTCTTTTTTTGGTGTTGTATTTTAATCACAGTGAGGTTTCTATTAAAAAAAAGTGGTTTTGAATAGGTTTTTTCATTCTCGCGGTTCTTGCAGTATTTAGCGTTAATGAGAACCACAATGAGTTATGAGAACCATGAGAACTTGACCTTCCAAAAGTTTCTTTCAAATTTTTTTTCTCAAAAATCTTTTAAAAAAATCACTTGTTCCGGTAAAAAAAATTAAAAAAAATATCGCTTACAAAAATTTACATCGGATGTAAAAAAATGTACATCGCCATAAAGAAAATTTACATCAAATGTAAATAAAATTTATATTGGATGTAGCTACAGACTCAACAATTTTTTTATTTTTTTATTTTTACAAATGTGTTTATAACATTTTCATCTACGTTTGTGCAAAAAAATGGTGGCCCAACTCTCACGGGAAGTAGGAGTTCTTATGGTTCTCATAACTTGTGGTGGTTCTTAATTGAACCGAACCCTATATTTATTGCTAGAGTTGGCTACAAAGTCCAAATTTTCTAAAAAGTGTAAAAAGTCTTAAAACACCATAATGTCAACCATAAAACACACCAAAAAACTCACAAATAACATAATGAAGATTACTAAAATATCATATATGTGGGTTTTGTTTTGTGTTTTGAATGATAAGACTCTGATTATGGAATGACAAACATTATTGTGTTTTATGTTAATTAGCATGTGTGTTCTATTTTCATAGTTCTACAATTGTGTGCTTGAACTTTTTAATGAACTATTAGGGTTTGAATGTGGTGTTTTAGTAACCTTCACTATGCTATTTGCGGGTTTTGGGCGTGTTTTATGTCAGAAATTATAGCGTTTTATGACATTTTACACTTTTTAGGAAATTTGGACTTTGTAGCCAAGCATCACATATATAGGGGAAGGATAAAACGAAAACCCACTTAAGTTAAAAAAAACTCAAAAAACCTTTGTAAAAACCTCATGTAACATTTTTATTTTTTTCTAAAAAATAGGAAATGTAACATACATATATTTGAACATTTTTATAAAAGAAACACAAAAAAAAAAAACCAAGTAATTTATTTAAAAAAAATGTTAAAAATTTCATGTTACATAATATATATGTCCAAAAAAATGTAACATACAAATTTTGAACATTTTTTAAAAAAAAGTAGGCACGTTTTACATTTTTATACATTTTTTTATAAAAATGTTCAAGTACATTAATGTTACATTCCCCTATTTTTTTTTTTAGAAAAAAAATAAAAATGTTACATAGGGTTTTCTTGAGTTTTCTCAACTCAAGTGAGTTTTCGTTTTATCTTTCACCTATATATATATATATATATATATATATATAATATATATATATATATATATATATATATATATAAAGAGAGAGAGAGAGTAGGGTTCATACGGGAACCACCCATTTTCGTGAGAACCATGAGAATCAATGTGTACAAAGGGCATTATTGTAAATACACAATGAAACCAAAAACCCAGCACATCACGGATCAAAAATCACGACGACTTCATCATTTGTTCATCACCAAATCAAAAATATCGACATCATCTGATCAGCAACAATAAAAAATCACCACATATTTGCGACTCTCTCGTTCATCATATTGAATCTCCCCATGCGTAATTTGTTCATTCGACTACCATATTGATACTAATTCCATATCCGAATTTTAGACGCAAATCTTCATTAGAAGGTTCGACAAAGTTTAGATATAAGTGTGTGATATTTTATTATCAATTGATTGATGTGATATATTAATTTGATTTGGTTTTTAGGGTTATGGTTTAAGGCTTTTTATTGAATATACTTTTTGGTGATGTGCATAGTTTGAATTATAAGTTATGGTGGCATGAAGCTTCTGTAGTGATTGATGACTATGAAATCATTATGCCATTGAAAGATAATTTAGATTTTCATCAGGTACTTGTGAATTGCATGATTACTTGTTAGGTAGATAATGCTAAGTCATATCTCGAACTTTGCTGTTAGGAAAAATTGTCTAGTGTTTATTGATTTGTAAGATGACATGGTAGTTGGATTCGAATTTTTTCGATGTTTGTTACCACTTGTAAGATGACATGGTAGTTGGATTCGAAGTTGCTCGATGTTTGTTACTACTGTTATCAGTGTTTGTTGATTTGTAAGATAACATGGTAGTTGGATTCGAATTTCTCGACGTTTGTTACTACTGTTATCGGTAATGGGGAGATTATACGGTAATGAGAAAATTAATGTTAATGCACATATGCATTAAGTTTGTAAGTTTGGTAATCTTATGGTTTGTTTATTGTTGTAGATCATTAATGGAAAAAAAAAGTAAAGAAGGTAACTTTTGTTTTGAAATCAAGGGAAAAAGAGTAAAAAAGAATGCCAAATGCTATGGAGGATGAGGACGTAATGGTTAAACAAAGAGTTAAAAAGGTTGTTTACTATTTAATAATGCAGTTGGGTAGAGATGCACATGTGCATTACTTTTTTTATTTTCATGTTGAATGATGTTGTCATTTGTTTAAACATATATACTATACCATATGCAACTGTAGATGTAGAAGAAAACATACAGAGGAAGACAAGTAAACGGAAACATAACGAAACGCTGAACAAGGATGCTAATGAAATGTGTGTGGAAAAGAACAAGAAGGTGGCAAAATCTACACTAATGGTGAGGGTTGATAATAATGACGAGATGGTGGACAACAACATCAATGGTTTGTGTTACAAAGAAGTGTTAGTACAAAGTTAAAACTGCACATGTGAAGCATTATGTATGAACATGATATAACGTGTTTGGTATAAGAATTTTGTGATTTAAATGATGATGTATGCACATATGCATATTTTTGGTTAATTTTATATGGTTGTTGATGGTTTGGTTATATTTGTCAGTTTATGATGTAATATGTTGTTTGGTACGGTATGAAGGTTGGTGATGTACACGTGCATAGTTTGAAATATTATATATATTGGTAATGTATCAAAGATGGTAGTGTAGATGGTAATGTATTACAGATGGTAGTGTAGGTGGAAGAGAAATTCTGTAGGTGTTATCAAGAAATATGATATATGCTCATGTGTATCAGTAATTGTTATGCATATAAAAAAATTAAAAAAAATTATTAATAAAAAGTAGTGTATTACATATGGTAGTGTAGATGGAAAGTAAATTGTATAACATTGGTAATGTATTACGGATTATAGTGTAGATGGAAGGGAAATTGTATAGGTGTTGTCAAGAAATATGAAATATGTATATGTGCATCAGTAATTGGTATTCCGATTAAAAATAGTTTCAAAAAAAAATATAAATAAAATATTGCAATTTTTAATGAAAAATAAAAAATAAATATTTTTAATTTGTTTTAAAGTTTTTTAAGTAGTTTTGGTTGTGTTCACATCGGTTCTCATGGTTCTCGCAATAAATGGGAAATCAACTCAAACAAACTCCGATTTGACTCATTCCAGCGGCGTTGGAACCGGCTCGTCGAACCCTAACTAGGATCTCTTAACCCTAACCCTAAATCCTAAATATGTTAGGTTTGGCTTTTAGGGTCTTATATTAGGGTTTTGCTTTAGGGTTTAGCATTCAGGTTTAGTTTTTGGATTAATCATTAGTATTTATGGTTTAGCTTTAGGGTTTATAGTTTAGATTATACTCTTTAGCTTAGGTTTTAGCCTTATTTTTTAGTTTTAGGGCTTAGGTTTAGAGTTTAGGATTTAGGGTAAGAGAACCTAGTTAGGGTTCGACGAGCCGGTTCCAACGCCGCTAGAATGAGTCCAATCAAAGTTCGTTTGAGTCGGTTTCCCACTATTCCCACTTTTTTTAGTGTTCCCTAATGAACCCTCCCCTATATATATATATATATATATATATATATATATATATATATAAGTAGGTTAAGATTCATGCGAGAACCACATTTATTGCAAAATAAATCTAAAAAAATAAAAAAAACACTCAAAATTTTTTTTACTATTATTTTTTAAAAAATCGCTATATTTCTTACCTAAAAAAACTTTTTTTTTCGAGTAACAGTTATCCATACACATGTGCATATGTATCATAACTTCGACAAATTCCGTAATACATTATCAGTAGTAAACAATTGCACTTTAATTTACAATAACATCTGTAATACACTACTTTTTACATTACCAATATTCAAAATGCACATGTGTATCATTTTGTATAACCATTATATAACGTGTTTTGGTACAAAAAGTTTGTGTTTTTGAATGATGAAGTAGGCCCATATACAGTGATATCTAGTGGTTGATGGTTTGGTTATAGTTGTCACTTTATGATGTAATATGTTGATTGGATAGTATAAATGGTGATGATATACATGTAGTAAAGTGAAAATATTGGTATTGGTATTGTATTATAGATGGTAGGAGGTAATGATATTGTATTATGGATGGTAGGAGGTAATGGAAGTGTATTATGGATGGTATGATAGATGAAAGAAAAAGTGTATTCAAAGTAGTGTACCAAAACACCTTATTTCATGTTGATACATATAGATGCACATGTGCATTTATAATATTGGCAACGTAAAAAGTAGTGTATTACAGATGGTAGTATAAATGAAAGTACAATTGTCTAATATTTGTAACGTATCATGGAATTTGTCGAAGAAATGATACATATGCATATGTGCATGGTAGTGTATTATGGATGAAATGATGGATGAAAAAGAAAGTGTATTCAAAGTAGTGTACCAAAACACCTTATTTCATATTGATACATATAGATGCACATCCGCATTTCTAATTTTGGTAACTTAAACATTAGTGTATTACACGTGGTAGTGTAAATGAAAGTACAAGTGTCCAATGTTTATAATGTATTACGGAATTTGTCAAAGAAATGATAAAAATGCATATGTGCATGGATAACGGTTACTCAAAAATGTTTTTGAATTTTTTTTGTTGACAAAATATAGCGAATTTTTCAAAAAAATATTAAAAAAATCAAAAAAATTCGGTGTTTTTTAGATTTTTTTAGGTATTACTGTTTGTGTTCATACTGCTTCTCGCGGTTCTCACAATAAAGGATGGTTCCTAACAGATCCTTATTATATATATATATATATATATATATATATATATAAATAGAGAGAGGGGGGAGAGAGAGAAAGTGTAAAATAATCATCGTGCGATTCGTACGCGAGTAGGAGATTAAGACCGGTGTCATTCCTTATTTTTTATAACGTGTGTGATTATGTATATAACATGCTTAATTTTAATGTTTTGTGGCATGCAAGTTTTTTTTAGTAACATACTTAATTATGCATTACAATGTGCGTAATTAAGCATTATAACATGTATAAATATGCATTATAACATGCGTAATTACACAATAACGTGCATGATTAGGGTTTAACCTAACCCATGTGTAATTATGCAATAACGTGCGTAATTATGCATTATAACGTGCTTAATTATGCAATAACATACATAATTAGGTCAAGTTTATTACTATTGTGCCACCGCGTTCAATTGAGGGCCTAGGGTAGATCAATCGTGTGGCTGAGATACTCGCGTACGCAACACACAATAACCAATATTGTACGTTAACCGCCCTCTCTCTCTCTCTCTCTATATATATATATATATATATTATATGTTTTTTCATAGTCGTATAAGACACTTGAATTCTTAAGGATACTCTATGCAACAATCACTAATGCATGTTGGTTTATTTATTGTTACCTTTGGCAAACATGTTGTTTTGGTTGATATTAATGACTCATGTAATATCCGATAAAATATACCAACAAACTTAAGTTGTGAACCAAGGACACCTATAACTTGACCATCAATAAACCCTCACATGCGTTGGTGGTAGTTACTTTGTTGGCGGAGTATTATACTTCCTTTTGTCTTGTTCTTTGTTTCTCTTCTACTACTCTTATAGACTTTAGGTTACATGAATTTACTATAAAAAAGTTTGCTCAGTTGAAATTTCTATTGTTGAGTAGTAACATCCTGGACTTATCAATCATGTAATTGTTACCATATAATGTCGATAAGTAACATCTTTGTCGCCTCCCATTGCATTTGACAATGAGACTTCTGAATTCAGTGTGTTTTATTACATGTATAATTAAGTGTGTTTTATCATGGTGGCTCAAAGGAGAGTAATATAAAGCAAGGGTTTTGGGTCCCTGCTTTTATAGGGCCTCAAATTCTATAAAAAAAGTTTATATGTATACACAAAATGATACACAAATTATATTTTCAATTAAATTTTTGTGATGAAAAGGCCCTACGTATACATTATCCGCTTTGGATCCCAAGCTTCAAACAACCTTGTGTTTTATTACATGTTTTCCAGAACATTATTTTATCCAACATTCTTTGTCATGTAAAACTATTTTTCTTATCATGGTTTGTAGCCTTTGAGTGCCTAACACATTTATTTGTTGATGATGAGTTGAGGGTGCTTAAAATGATAGAACTTTTGAAGGTTAATGCTATGGGTATGTTTGTTATGGAGCTTTTAGGAGCTTCTAGTTTTAAGCTTTTAAGAAGAAGCTCATACTCAATAAAAAGCCTTGTTTTGTTGAAGGAGCTTGAAACTTTTAGGTTTGGAGCTTGAAGTTTTTGGTTGAACGCTCCTACTAGTAGCATTTAGAAAGAGCTACAAGCTTTTAAGGAAAAATGACTATTTTAACCTCTAAAGATAATGAACTTTTTAATATACCAACTTTTTAAATTTTTTTTCTAAAGATAACGAAAAATCAAATTCTTAGTTATCTTTTAAACAAATTCTTTGATTATTGCTGTTGTTCCGATACGTTCTTCTTCGATCGTCCCCTTCATCACCGATTTTCTGGTACGTTATCTCTTCCCTTACACGTGAAAATTTTGACTTTAACGATTACTGGAACTTGTTGTATGTAATAAGAATATCTTGGTTGATCAATATACAATGATTATTTGATTAGTTTCTATCTACACTGTTTCATATATACTACATAAAGTGACTTTCAGTTAATTGTTTGATTTGCATTTAATTCATCTTTAGTTTATTAGTAATAATATAATTACACACAAATTGACCTATCTAGATTAGATTATTTGAAATTAATTTAATTAACTATTATGTTAAATTGTAAACAATATTCAAGTTGCTATATGGACTTTAAAAAGGAGAAAGAGAAAGTTGGACAAAAGAAATGGTATTAGAATTATGTCGGTTCTTAAACAAATATATCACGAAGAATGGTCGAAATTCCCCATTCGAATGGGTTTCTCTTCAACCAGAGTTTGAAAAGATTATTAATCATAAATTCGTTAGTGACAAAGCTATAAAGAACAAGTATGATGTATGAGAAAAGTACACCTTGGAAGTCACTTAAGAACATAGAGACTGGTCTAAGATGGAATGAAAATACCAAGCAACTTAATTGTCCAGATGAAAGGTGGAAAAGAAAATTTCAGGTGACATAATATAACACGACATTAATGATTTAATAGTATTATATTATGTTTCCACTGTTTGTCAATGACTATGTTTTATTTAATTGAAAATGACCATGTTCTATTTATTTGAGAAAGAACCTATATGTGTGTGTGCGCGTGCGCGCATGTGTATGTGTATGTGTGTGATTATGTTTAGTATTATGTTTCTTAGTTATGTCCATTTTGATCATTTTATACATTTTATTAAAAGCTCCAGCTGCTCTACCAAACACCTAAATATATCTAAAAAGTTACAACTACCAGCCATTAGCTTCCAGCCACCAGCTACTTTTGCCAAACATATCATATGTGTTATAGAGAGGAGGGGGCTTGGTACCAGTGGCCACATAGGCTTAGAGGTGTGGAACATTGTCCCCTAGGGGCGCAAGACGTGAAAAAGGGGGAGGGGTAAACGTGGTTGCACTTATGGGCGTCGGGGAGATTCTTTTTATCCAATTTAATTCACTCAACCAATCAACGACTGTACTTTTCCTTTTCTTTTTAATTGAAAATTTCATATTTCACATTATCATAACTTACCTTAGTGAGTGCGAAAAGTGAAACCACTCCCGCATGCCTACTCGACGGTGAAGTGACAAAAAAAAAATTTCACACTTACAAGAGCGTTATCTAATACTATATTTTTCAACATATTTAGGCATAAGTAGTTGTACATTATACTTTGGGTGTTTTTCAAAGGTTTTTAATTTTCATTCAAAACTATTTAATTATTTACTTTTTACCTAAACTATTTGATTTTTTTTAACTTTTAGCCCCAAAACTCTTCATTTTTACTTTTAACCCAAAACTATTTGATTTTTTTTACTTTTAACCCAAAACTTTTCATCTTTTCCAATTTAATCTCACAAAATTTTTATTTTCAATTTTGGTTCTTTATACTTTTCATTTTTCGCAATATTTTCGTTTTACGTTCTGTTCTAAATTTTGTGAGTTAACACGGCGTGCGTGTTGTGGTTAAAATTTTTACGTCGTCTATATTTTCTCATTTGACAGGTTCATCGTAATGTGCGGGTCCTAGATCGACTTAATTATTCTTTATATGTTCTACGTTTCAGTTTAATTTTTCGCATTAACACGCCGCAACTTTAGTGTTGGTGTCGTTGACAGTAGTGTGACATTAGTGTTTGCCCCCCACCGCAACGTGGGGGTGCTTAATACTAGTTACATTTAATACTTGAAAAATAGACTTGAAATACTCTTGATTATGTTCGATTTTTGTAACTTGCTTCTTTTATAGTTTTGGATTGTTTCATTTGGACTTTTAATATTTTGGCTGCCTGGTCATTAACCATCATTACATTGTCGAAGTTTAGTTTTAGTATTTTTATCAAAAGTTATGATCATAACATTAATAATGCTTTAAATTCACTTGTTCGTAAATAATGTTACCTCTAAAACATTAATAATAATTGTTGAGTAAACTGTCAAAATGGTCCTTAAGGTTTGGTCACTTTAATACAAAACTCAAACTTTTGAATCTGGGTCTCTGTGGTTTCAATTTTGTTATCATTTTCATCCAAAATAAAAAATCTGGTCAAAATTTTCAGTTAACATCCAGATTTTTTTGTCTTTTTTCTCCCTTTTAACGAAGGACAAAATGATATTTTAACGTTTTATGATTAACTATTTAATTTTTTTTTCTCATTTTGCCCTTCACTAAGGAGAAAAAAGACAAAAAAGCTAGAATGTTAACTAAAAATCTGATAAGATTTTGCTTTTGAATGAAAATGACAACAAAATTGAAACCACAAGAACCCAGATTTAAAAGGTTTAAATTTTGGATTAAAGTGGCAAAAGTGATCAAAATCTCATAGACCATTTTTTCAGTTTACTCATATATTTTTTATCAACACCATATTTAAGTGTCCTTGGGAATTGATGTGTCACGTTTGTCATTTCGTTTGTGTCCCGGTATGAGTACTTTAGTCCTAATGTTTGATCAAAATTGCCACTTTAGTCCAAATAGTTTTTTTCTTGCCATTTTAGTCCAAATAATTTTTTTCTGCCATTTTAGTTCCTAACTTTTGTATTTTTTGCCTTTACATCTACCATCACCACCACCTCCCACCACCCACCCCATCGCAACCTTCTATTATCGTCACCACACACCCACCCACCCACCACCACCACCCACCTATTACCACAAGCACCGACCACTTTTCCGACACCCACATCATCAACCAACACCACCGCCATCATCGTAAACCAGCAACCACCACCATCATCTTCACTATAAACCGGCACATCACCATCCCCATACCATCGCACCTGTATAACAGAAAGAAAATGCAGTTTGACTAAAATTCACCTAAGTTAACTAAATTTTTTGAATTGAGTTAGTGGGTTGGGTGAAAATGACAAAAAATGACAAAAGTTAGGGACTAAAATGGCAGGAAAAAAACTATTTGGACTAAAATGGCAAGAAAAAAACTATTTGAACTAAAATGACAATTTTGGTCAAACCTCAGTGACTAAAATGGTAATTTACTCGTTCCAATTTACTACATATACATTTCTAAGTTAGGGGAATAGTGCTAGACAGCTGGCCTGACACTTCCATATTGGACCAACCAATTTATAATTTTATACCCAGTTTAAAATTACGGTTTCGCTCTCAGTTTTAAATTACGTTTTCGCCCAAAGTTCAAAATAAAATTACGCTTTTGCCCTTAGCTAAAAATTACGAATTTGCCCTTAGTTCAAAGTCCGATTCTACCCTCAGTTTAAAATTATGATTTTGCCCTTAGCTCAAAATTACGTTTTTGCCCCCCGGTTCAAAATAAATTTATGTTTTTCCCCTAGCTAAAAATTACAATTTGCCCTCAGTTCAAAATTTGATTTCAATCCCACTTTAAAAGAAAATTATAATTTTGCCCCTGGGTTAAAATTACGATTTTGCCCTCTGTTCTCCTGGCACTTCCCTATTGGACCAACCAATTTATAATTTTATACCCAGTTTAAAATTACGGTTTCGCCCTCAATTTAAAATTACGTTTTCGCCCCAAGTTCAAAATAAAATTATGCTTTTGCCCTTAACTAAAAATTACAATTTTGCCCTCAGTTAAAAACTATGATTTCGCTTCCAGTTTAAAATACAATTACGATTTTGCCTTCTACTCAAAATTATGATTTTGTCTCCATTTCACAAAATTTACGATTTCGCCCCCAGTTAAAAATTGTAATCTTGCCATCGTTTTACTTTTTTTTTTGGCAAAACTATAGAAGTATTTTATTTTACTTGGTTGACTCAATGAAATTACCAATTTGCCCCTGATCAAAGTTACGATTTTCTCCATGGTAAAAAAATATTGTATTGCCATCGTTTTAGCTTTTAGCAAATCACAATTTTACCATAGCCCAAAATTACAATTTTGCCCCACGTTAAAAATTACAGTATTGCTATCGTTTTCATTTTTTTAAAAAGGTCGTGGGGAAATAGTGTCAGGCTGCTGTTTTGGACTCCCCGTTGGCCCATGTATTTTACCATTTTACCCCAGTTAAAAATTACGATTTTGCCCTTAGTTCAAAATTACGGTATTGTTATTGCTTTAGCTTTTTGCAAATTAAGATTTTGCCCGGTCAAAAAATACGCCCTTAGTGCAATATTTCAATATTGCCATCGCTTTAGATTTTTTTAGCAAATCTATTTAAGTGTTTTGTTTTAATTGGTTGACTTTATTTATTTTTTTATTCGTGTCAAGAAGTTGTCTAACACTTGCTCGTTAGTCCTGACAAATTATAGTTTTGCCTCGAGCTTAAAATTACGGTCTTGCCTTCGTTTTCGATTTTTTTCTTGCAAAACTATAATAGTTTAGTTGGTTGAGAAATATTCGGCCTACCACCCGCAATGCGGGCGATGGCATCAACTAGTATATATGACATTGGAATGGTGGGTAAAACCAATATATCGCCACTTTCACGGTACAAAATGTATGGATCATATTGCACTAATTAACTTTTTTTAAGAACAAGTTTAATTTGTTTGCAGATACAAGGTATATGTCTGAAGTATATGTCTGATCTTTGTACTTTTGTACTTGTAGCCCTTGTAGGTATTAAATCAGTTCAATTACATGGCTTTTAACTAAACAGACAACTATGTCTACTTTAATTAATCATGCAGAAATCTGGCAATTCTTGAAACAGGTCAGATATGTGTTAATTGGCAAAGAAATGTAATACGTTACATTTTTTTATTGTGATATTCCTTCGTGAAAATAGATGACGTTGCATGTTGATTATGCTTAGGTCAACAAAAACACATTTGAGTTATTTTGGTCATCATAAAAATGAAATAAGTCACAATAGGTTTAGAAGATACCTAAGGATGGGTCAAAAAGGATTTTAAAAATTTTCATTTAGAATTAGTCATGTGTCGAAATGAGTTTTTAAGTTTTAACCAAACATATGGATAACCTTAAAAGATTTTTTAATAACACAGAGTAGTTGACTTCATAATACTTTGTGTACAAATAATAATAAAAATTTAAAAAACCAAAAAAAGAAAGTTAAAAATAAAAAAAAGTAAAAATAAAAATAAAAACTTAGAAAAACAAAACAACTAAAAAAATAAAACTCAAAGAATTAAAAAACCAAAAAAAATAAAAAAACTCAATAAAATTTAAAAAATAAAAACTGAAAAAAATTAAGAAATTAAAAAATTACAAAAATTATTAAAAAACTAAAAAATGAAAAGTTTGTTATTTTTATTATTTTTAAAATAAAATTGGATTATAATTTTTGATTTTTTTTTAATTTTTTTTATTTTTAAAATTCTTAATTTTAAAAATATTTTTGGTTTTTTAAACCTTTTTAGTTTTTTAATTTTATAATTTTATAATTTTTTTTATTTTTTAAATTTTCAAAAAAATTTGTTTTTAAAATATTTTTTATTTCCTTTTTTAATTTTATGAATATTTTTTATTTTTAGGCTATAATGATCGAAACCTATTTGACCCGAACCCATGCTAACCTTTTATCTTAATAAACCCATCCTAAACCATGCTTCAAACCCCAACCAACCCCTTTTGCCAACTCTAATTATGTTGCATGCATTGCTAAATGTTCAACCTAAAAGGTATATTAAAAGTGTAGAACCAAACATATATTATCAGAGTTCTTTTTCCTCATGATCTTTAGAACAATGATGACACTATTTTTCAAAACTTAGTTATGTGATCACTTGACGCATTTATTTACAAGACATTTCCAATCATAACAATTATTAGCTTGTATCCAAATGGTACCAAAACGTTTGTTAAGATGTAGTCATTAATGATGATTGTTCAAATCCCATTTTAGGTAAATTAAAGTATTTAAAAGTAGTGTAGTTTGCCGTTCAAAGAAGAAATAAGCTCAATTAATGTAAGCATCCGGGGTTATGCGTTGCACTACTTCCCGTTTGCCATGGTTTCACATTTTTTTTGTCTAGCAAGGTTTTTAATAAGGCAATATCCCATGCATATTAGAAAAAAGACACTTTGTTCTTTTCTTCCACCAGGTTTTTATCTAAAAAAATTTAATTATCAGAAAGTGTTCGAGCAGCGTGGGACCCGCTCTTCAGACCCTTGAGTATGAAAGGCTACCATTCGGAAGGAATCTTCGCACTTAAGACCAAACTTTAGGACCACAATGATGAGACATTACGCACACTCACAATGGTTTTCTCTAGCATGGATTCACCTTGACAATACTAGACAAGGAAAGGGATGGCGTACCCTGCACATAGGCTATACATGCATATCCCCCTTACATCCTCAAATATCTCAACAATCTCATCAAGGGACCACCATGTGAGGCTAAAAGAGAGTATCACATGGCTCTACCTTTATAAATATGAACATCTATATTGAATACCATAACATGACAAAAATGAAATCACGTAATTTGATATGATTTTATCTCACTCGTATATCTACAAGACTCACATATGTCATATGGGTATATGGCTCTCTCATTCTTGTTTTCAGTGCGAGAACTTCATACCAGGGTGATCTTACATCTAATCTCAGACAAGGATCGATCTTCGACTGGGATGTTAAGAGCGGTTTTTTGTGCTTCGACGCGATCCCTTTAACTTTTCATAATTAATTATAGATTTTTATAATTGTAAATGCTATTGAATTAACCGACAACCCAATCAGAAGGGGTGGAGCCTATGAAAAGTTCATGTCCTAACCGAAAGTTTTGATGAGTCATGTTAATATGTTGGATGATGAATATACAAGAAAAAATATTATACATAATTATTATAACACTACAAATATTAATATTACCTTTGTTAATTGAAAATAAAGAAATAATATCTCGTGGAGGATCTTTGTCAATGTCAATTCAAGTGTGTGAAAAAGTGTTTGTGGTGCCATATCAGCCTGACATTTATAACATGTAACAAGTGGATTACACGTAAGCCACTTTTGATTTTCACATCTTTCTATGTGTCACACTCCTCACCAAAGATCTTCCTGAATTTAGCACCGTTCATTCTATTCTAGATTGACTGTTTTCATAAAAGGAATTATTATATAATTTAAACTATTTAAATAGGCAACAAAATAAAATAATAATCTTCTAGATTTATATTATCGTTATGATACTCAGTAAATCTCACTAATAACAAAGCTAAAGTAGCGTATGAGGAGAGTAGATGTAGACAACCTTACATCGACTCTCGTATGAATAGAGAGACTGCTTTCATTGAGACTCCCGAGTCGATTGTAGTTTTGTATCAAGTCTTGGACCTAAGGCACATAAACCTCATACAATCGGAGAAAGACCGATTGGTGCATGTACCCACGTGTCTTTCAGCTATCAATGCCACCACATGATGCATGATTAACCATGTACCGCTTTAAATGTTATTTTCACGAAGTTAGTAAAATAACGTTAAAGTTAGTACCAGTTCACTTTTCCCCCCCCCCCCCCCAAAGTGCCCACACATATATACATTATATGTGCACACCGCAAACGGGGCATTAATGTTCTGGATTTATATTGATTTTGGTTAATGGTAAACACAACTTCTAGAGTGTAGTTCTAAAATATACTTTGTGAGGTTTAAATCCATGTCATTTTAGTGAAGACAAACACCTAGTGATATATGTATATATAACTATTGATATTTGTGTTAAATTTTTTATGGAGTTTATTTTTAGGATTTAGAATTTTCCTTTTATTAGGGTTTAGCTTTTGCATTTATTTTTTAGCTTTTAGACGTTAGCCTTTAGGATTTATGGTTTAACTTTTAATGTATAATTTTTCTGGGTTTAGGGTTTATTTCTTAGGGTTTATATATTAGGATTTAGGTAGTGTTTGGTATGTAGAAATGAGAGGTAGAACAGATGTGACTATTGCGGGAGAATGAAAAAAAAAACATGTTTGGTTGGCCAAGGTAATGGAATCACCCATTAACATTACATAAGACATTCCATTCTCTCAAATTCATTCCATCTACCCCCTTGATTTTTTTCATTTCATTCCTTTCTCACCCTTCATCTCCGACACCACCCACCACCACCAACGCCGCCACCCACCGCAACCGCCGCCACCGCTAAGCACCGCCACAATCGCTACCGCCATCCACCGCCGCCGCCAAAACCGTCGTCGCCACCACCCACTACCGCCACCTATCGCTGATTTTATTCCCTCATCTTTTCCTGCTTACCAAACAACACAAGGTAATGATTCATTCCATTTCCACATGGTAACCAAATTAGCCCATAGAATGGTAATGATCCATTTCATTAATGTGTCCATAATATTACTTGAAACAACACAATGAAACCATTGCTTGATGCAATTGACAAAACTGGCTTGAACACTCCTAATTCCTCTCTATCACCAATCACTGAGGGTATGTCCCTACATGTGACTAGGCCAAGTCGATCATTGCTAACCCACAAGCATAGTAGGGTACACCTCTTGTGTCACAAGTAACACTTGCAGGTTTTTCAAGTGAGGAAACCACTACAACTGTTGGGACAATAGTTTCACAGTTGGACAATGGTTACATATATAAGACCTCCTTGAAGGCAACAACTGTTGGGCCTACAAAAGTACACTTTCTGTCAATTGGAAGTCCCCAGAAATAAAAAGAATGGACATTTAGTTCAAAACCAAATACAACCACCTCTGGTGGGAATTCAGATGATCCTATTAATTAGGTGATGGATAAGGATATCATGAATTGACGAAGAGAGTAACCAAAATGGAATCCTCAACTGATCAAATCAAAGAAATGATGACCACTCTAGTGCAAAACTCTAGACCTCCACCAACAAATGCAGAACTTGCAGAGAAGATATGGTCCCATGCACAACCCTATCTCCAACCCCAAAAGCAGTCTGCTAAAGCCACTCACAATATGCATATGGAGATGATCAAGAATATGGTTAAAGCAAGGTACAAAGATACACAAGTAGAGATCAAAGCCATCAAAAATCACCTCCGTCAAACAACATGCATTGCTCCAAAACCTAGGCATCTAGAATTTGATACCAAAAAAGGGGGAGAATGACAACATGAGAAAGCTTCC